>BPLR01010699.1:0-383814 GCA_021605095.1 Caerostris extrusa
TTATTCAAGTGACTAATAAAATATAATTTAAATATTTCAGAGTAATTTTATTTATCAGAAAATTAATATAAAAAATTATATATCAATTGTTTTTTATTTATAATCTAACTTAAATTTAATGAATAATCGAAAAGATTGTAATGATTTGCATACTCATAGAAATTTGAAATCGAAATCAGAAAAAATTATCTCGCCAATGAGCCCGAACATCAGAGTAAGATGATTTGGAGTTATGCAAGATTATTTCGAGATTTTGCAGTTATGATTTGGGTGAGTTAAATTGATAGGTTTTCTGTTCAAACAGTGCTAACATTCGACAACGTGGGCAGGAAGCAGAGGGGAAAGAAATGGAAGCATCAAGAAAGGCAACTGTCTATGAAGTGATACGACAGGACATGAACTGCTTTTACAGTACTTGGTTCGTCATTATTAACTCGCAACTGGAGAGCAGTTGAACAATGAAGATAAAGTGGTCTGAACTGAAGGTACCCTTTGCTATAACTACTCTCATCAATGGACTAAGAAAAGAATCTGCAGCCTCATCAATGATTTTTCTCATTTTATGCGAGAGCACATAATTTCGGATTTTCTGAGAACACACTTCTGGCGTAACTATTGCTCATTTCTTTTAAGATGTAAGTAATGGAGATAACATTCTATAAAACTAAAATGAGCAATACAGCGTGTATAAAAAACTACAACAACTTATCTTATATTGAATTTGCTTTAACATTTTTAAATTGTACTGCTTTTGGCCACCTGGTACAGAAATACACAGCAGCTATTTGTATACTCTGGTTAGTCTACATCGGAATGGTTCAACAGGATGGGTTATTGACGTAATAAGAACTTCATTAAAAGGATATTTTTGCTTGAAGTTGCCAGTAAATGCAAAAAGAATGCAATATAAAGTATCTTTCTCGATACTAGGGCAACAGAAGAAATATCTCAATTTTTAAGCAGGACTTCAGGATTTGATGATGGGATCCCGTCAGACTAGAAATAGTTACCTCCAAAAGTGTTTTCTCAAGTTGGAAACAACTCACTTGTGAACATTCTCTCTTAAATTTTTTATCATATAACATTATATATATTTTTATGATATAAAATTTATCAATAATAAAATCAAATATTACTTCATTCTTAGTGTCTTGTCAACATATATATAGGTGGATCACGTTCATTCCGTAACAATTTTCCATTATCTTCAATTTCATTTTTAAAAAAAACAATTATTTACTTTAATTTCATGAAATAATGTAACTGTAATATCTATATCTTTATTCTTGAATAATAAGATCGATAAAGATTTGTAAATGCAAGTAATGGTATATTATTTGATTATCTTTATTCTATTCTTGAAATATTCATGGTGTGAATAAAAAATCATGTGATATGTCTTTGACCAATGAGAGAATTCGCTACTACCTAACTTATCGAACGACGTTGTTTTTTTTTTTTACGACTGTTTTCAATAGTAGATTATGATGTCTCAAAACAAGTATGTTGATTATAGGTTTATGATGTTTGTTAGTTCTATGAAAGCATATACTATATTGAATTCTTATTTTTGTTTATTTATAATAACTTGAAACAAAATAAAAGAAATGTTTGCTTATGTTACATTACGTGGAAATTCTACGTTATGGATACGAACTTTTTAAGGTAATCGGTGCGAATTAAAAAAATGTGTACAATTAATATTAAAAATTATATCTTGAATTTTCTGATGAATCACATACGTTGTGATTTTAAAACTGCTTATATTCGATTAGCATTGTAGGCAATATATTATATTATATAATTTATTTTTTCTGGAAAATATCTTTCATAAGTATCAAAATATTTCAGTATAATCTTTTTTTCCTTCATAAAAGTTTAATACTGTATTTTATAGTAATATTGAAAACATATGATTACTAATTTTTGTGAATTCTAATTAAAATTTTCAATTATTAGTTAAATATCATCATGTTTAATATATTAATTTCAAATATTATTGGTGAATCCATTTGCTAAAATATTTTATAGATGATTATGATATTTGTTTGTATGAATTTAAATATTTTTGTTAGCTGTTTTTAGAGAATACATCTGTAAAAAACTTGATTCTATAAATTTATTTAAGTCTTTCAATTTGAAAAAAAAAAAATGCATTAATTTTTGTGTGTGTGTATTTTATAAATAATATGTACAATTAATTTTATATTATATTAATCTAACTTTTGAATAAAATCCATTCAATTATATTCAGTACTATTTGTGCCATCTTTGTGAACGGAATAAAAATAAAATAGTGATTTTATAAAAAATGTTGCAGCAAATATAAAAAAAATATTGGCTGGGTTTTTTTTTTTTTTTCTTTTTTTAAAGCAAATTAAATGATATATGGTTTAGCTTAAATGGCATTAAATGTAGGTTTCTTCTTTTAAGCACATTTTTTATGATAACTGTACATATTCACATATTCCTGTACATAGTGAAGTTCATCATCTTAAAAAAATATGTATTAAAATATTTTATTGTGTATTTATCAATTTTTAAACATTTGACATTTATTTTTTTTTTTTTAATGTATCTCAATGTTATATAGAGGATAATTTTTATTATACTTTATTAATTATGACTTTAAAGTCATGATATTTATAATAATATAAAAAAACTATTTATTTGTATGTGTTTGTTTTGTATTTTGATGATAAAACTATAATAATGTTATGAAATATATTGATAATTGATTTATTGATAATTAATAATAATAATAAAACTACAATGATGACTATATGATGTTAAAAAAAAACTTTATATAAAAAATAATAAGATAAATTAAAAATAATTAAAGCATAATTCTATAATCTTATTAAAATATAAATTATACTATCCTAAAGAGTTCAACACTAAATTCATAACTTAAAAATAAATCATTTAATTTCCTATATTAATATCAACGTAGGGTCATGGGGCAAATAATCCAATATTTGTATAAATAACTGCACATCCATTTATAAATTAGCAATTAAAAATAATAACATTCATATCATATGCAAAGTTTTCATCATATTTCAATTGATAAAAATATGGTAATTTAATTAAAAATCATTTGTCTACTCATTTATATTTTCACTGTAATTATTTTAAGTTGAAGCAGTTTTTATTTTTATATATGATATTAAATGAATTACATTTAACACTGAATATTTTTTTAATTTCATGTAATAGTTATAAAATTATGAATATTAATTTAATTCATATTAATTATTTCAGTAATTTTTCTGTGATTTATTTTTAAAAATTTTTTATTATTTTTATTCAAAGGTGTCATTCTACTAAACTGACTTATGCTCAAAATGCCTGCCCTCAAGAATTTGCCTTGGAAAACTATGATTGCATTGGTTTTGATTTAGATCATACTTTATGCAGATATAAATTAAAGCCATTATTTCAATTAATTTACAAGTCCCTGACATCTTTCTTGATAGAAAAATATGACTATCCTAAATCTTTAGCCGATTTATCTGAAGTTGATCTGTCATTTGCACAAAAAGGAATTGTGTTGGACAAGCTGAAAGGTAACTTCTTGAAGTTGGATAGTTTATACAGAATTGTTAAAGCCAGTCATGGGACACGTCTGCTCTCGCCAAATGAAATCATCCAGATCTATGGCCAGAATAGAATTTGGGAAGAATCAAAAGGAATCCCCCACAAATTGGTAGAGAGCACTGCACTACAGGAGCCATTTTATGTTTTTAAAGATTATTTTGTCACCCCTGGTGCAATTATTTGTGCTAAACTAGTCGACATTTTAGATAAACAAGAAGGTAAAATCTTAAAGGAATATCATTTCTGGGATCAATACATTGAAGGTATATTTTACATATATGATAGAAGTAATTTCAAAAACAATAGTGGGATGTTTTTTCCGGAATTAGTAAAAAATCCTAAGTTGTATTTGCAACCATGTCCTGACAGTGCTTTGAATTGGTTGGAAAATGTCAGTCGAAGCAAAGTTATATTCTTGCTGACTAGTGCTAATCATGATGCAGCAGAGTTTGTGGCCCAGCAATGTCTCGGTGAAGATTGGAAAAAATATTTTGATATTGTGGTTACCTTTGCAAAAAAACCTAGTTTCTTTTCGAACAATACATCTTTTTGTCTGGTGGATGGTGATGATGAAATAAGTGGTGTGAAACTCAAAGATAAGAAGTCTGATCTTGTTTATTCCCAAGGAAATTTCAGAGAGCTGCAAGAAGTATGTGCAACCTTGACCAAAACTGAATGTCCAAAGACTTTATATTTTGGTGATTCTTTATTAGAAGATGTCTATGCAGCCTCGGGAGTGGCCGGTTGCGATACTGTGGCTATTGTAGAGGAGATGCTCGCAGAAGGAATGGTCGACTTTCCTGTACAACATTTGGAATCGCAAGCTTTGACATCAAAGTTTTGGGGGTCATTTTTTAGCACTCATCTCAACAGTGGAAGTCCAGGGGAAGATATGAGCCTGTGGGCTCATTTGCTGTCTCAGCATAGCAAACTGACTGTTCCTAGCCTGGAAAGTATGGCTAAGCTTCAGATGCAGGATAAAATATCCTGCTTTGGAAGTGAAAGTTCAACATCTGGATATTTTCCTGGTGTACCCGTGTCTTTGTCAAATTGTTAATAATTTTGTATGCCTCCTGCTTAAATGTGATCACTTTGGGCTTCCTAATAATTTGTTGTTGATATTGAAAATGTAATAGAAAAAATAAATGTATATTCTATTTACCCTTGATAGACTGCTTCTTTCTCTTTTTACAAAAGAGAAACAGATAGCTATTAATGTTTCATGTAATATAAAGAAAATTTATACTGCCTTTGGAAGTAAAACTTTGATATCTGGCAACTTTCCTGATGCACCTATATCTTTATCCGCTGGATCAATTTTTTCGATCTCCATCTAAATGTGATCACTTGGGGCTTCCAGATTATTTGTTGTTGAAACTGAAAAAATGTTTTTAAGAAAAAGAGAAAAAAAAAATGAGTGTATGGCCTATTTATCCTTGATAGCCTCTTTTTACAAAAGAGGAACAGATAACTATTAAAGTTTTATATAATATAAAGAAAAGCCTGTTTAGTAACTTTTTCTTTTCTTATTCATTATCAAAGATTGTTCTTTTGTGGTGTATCTGCAAATGACTATGTGTAAAAAAAAAAAAATGGATTATTTATATGTTTTACCTCACAGTTATTAACTTTAAAAACAAATGATGGAATACTAAATCAAAGTATAACTGCTTTTTCATGTTGTATACCAACCCTTGAAAAATGAACAATTCAACAGTTGTAACATTTGCTTTGTTGCTAGTGAAAAAAAATTTATGTTTTATAAAAAAGTTTTAAGTACAAAGTTTCTATGTTTTATTTTTTTTCTGAAGTTTTATTTAAAGAGTGATTCTTATTTTAAAAAGTAGCATTTGGGTAAAGTTTGTATTGCTTTCTATAGGAATAATTAAAGGAATGGAGTAATTGTCTTAAAATAAAATAAAAAATATTTATTTATATAATTTTTTTAATATATTTAAAGCATTAAAAAGGACATTTTGATATAAATGAATGAAATATTTTATTATTCAAAAGTCAATATAAGAATTTTATTTATTCAACGTAGAACTTTATTGTTGCAAATGTGCTTATTTTATTTCTATTTATTCTTTTGTTTCTTATTCAGTTTTTCAAAATATAAGAATGGGGCAATTATTAAGAAAGAGTGATACAATTACTTATTGACGTTAAACGAAAAGTTAATATATTTATGTAAATTAAATCTGCAAATTTAAAATCGCTTGCTCTTATATATTGAGTTAAAAATAGTAAATTTCTTGTGTTGTTAAATTTCTAGTGAATTATGAGAATGCTGCATTGAAGATTAATAGTAAAATGTTTAACTATTTCATATACAGTATGTAACCTATACAATATTTTCCTCTTGTCAATAACATGTATCATAAATTTTAATTATATTTAAGTTTATTTACTTACTGTATGTATAAAAAATAAATTCAATAGAAAATGAGATAAAGACGTTATAAGATATGGAAAAAAATTTTTAGTTTTATGTTCATATGAAATAGTTTTTAATGACTATTTTCATTCCTAAATTTTTTTAAATAAAAATTATTTTTATTTTTATGAAATATTTTTTTTTTTTTTTTTTTTTTTTAAGTAAAATTCATTATATTCTATTTCTTGAGGTTTTAGAATTGAATATAAAATCTGTGATTTGGTTTTTCAAACCTCGTGACATTCATCATCGTATTTGTTGTATTTCTACAATTCTCTGGTTCTTTACTCAAAATTCTGGTATTCACCATAAATGAATCTTGCTTCTGGCATGTGAATGTGTATTAATTTATCATTCATTTAAATAAATGATTAGTAGATATTGCTTTTATTCTTTTTAAATATGTTGATAAATAACTGAAAATAATTTTAGACTGCTATATTAATGATTCTTATATGAATAGTTCAATTCTGTATTTTATGATAATTTATTTTCCAAGAATATGAATTCTTGCAATATAAAATTTTACAATAGTAATTAATGTTTTATAAAAAGCAAACAATGGTAAAAAATTGGTTATTCTACAAAGTTTTATGTTTTTATTGACTGGTTGTTAAACATTAGTCTTGTGTTTTATTTGATAATATTTAATTAAAATATTTTGTATATTGTTTATTTTGTTGGCTTGTTATGAGATTAATTTATTTGAATGATTTATGATGATATTTATTTTATTTAAATAAAATTATATTAAACTGTTATAGGGTATTTTATTCAAGAGTGTTTTAGAAACTTATGTTATTTATATTTTTTTTTATGTCACTTTATGTGAAAATGTAATTAAAGAACATCGTAGTAAACTTAATTTTTGTATTGTTGCTGAATGATATTTTTTAAAGATGGATTATTTATGCCTATCAAAATGTTAATTATTCAAAACAATTAGAAATATCTAAACAAAATTTTTAAATATATTCTGCCTGTTCTGTAAAATGTCTGTTTTGTATCTTAAAATAAATATTTTCACCTTTTATTAGTTTTCAAATATATCTTGAAATTAATTCACTAAATTTAAAGTTATTTCATGGAAATAGACATATGTGTTGAAATAATAAAAGTCAAATAGTATGAAATGAATGTAATATTTGTGTCTTTAAAATTTTAAATTATTGCACTACAATGATATTGATAAGGACTTCAATTGTGTCTTTCAATCATATAACTAGGGATTGCAATATCGGACTAAAAGTTCAATATCGGTATTCGGTATTTTTAGATCTTGATACCGGTAGTAGAAATTTTAGAAAAGAAAGAAAACACAGGTGGTTTTTTGTTTTATTTGCCACTTTTATTAGAGAATGTAAATATCACAAAAAACACTCGAAATGGCAAATCATCTAAATGCTGTCATTTTACTTATAATTTCATCCAAATTATCTTTTTTTTTTTTTTGCAAAATAATGTAAAATCCATGGTGGCTTGGGCTTAGAAATTGTGCTTAAGTTTGTATCTTCATCGCAATTAGATTCTTTCCACTTTAACAATTTTGTATCATTTTCGTTTTTAAATGTGTATGGAATCCGCTGTACTTCCTCCATTCACTTTGATAACTCTTGAACATATCAACTGATTTTTTATGTTCTTTAAAGTTATTCTTATTCATTATTCTGGGGTATTATTTATGAATATATATATATAATAAATCTGAAAAATATTTGGAACTCTAAAGTATGATATGCAAATACAATGTGAATAACAGACTCGCCAATTAAAAAATATCGAAATATTACACTTCCTCATAACTACAACCTTGTTTTCACAGATAAGAATTTCTGGTTTTCAGATAATAATTCACAGATAAGAATGAGAATTCTAAATTTCTAGTAAAATATCGAAAAACCGGTATTTAAACTTGTGAATACCGGTATTGCAATCCCTACATACAACCAGTAGCAAAAAGGCAGTGACTGCTTTACCAAGTAAACCTAATCAATGTTGAGAGACTTTTCTCAGCACTAAGCTATCTTGGATCAATCATAAAAGTAAAATCTTATAGAAGCTATTTTTACAATTTAGATAGAATAAGATTACAAATAAAGCATCTTTGTGCTTAAAATGTGTAATTTTCCATTGCTTGTCTTCAATTATTCTATAATACTTTGCTAATTGTTCATAGGGTTATTATTACATCATATATATATATACTCTTTGCAAGCAAATTTAGAGTACAAAAAGTAAAATTTACTTCGATGTTGCGAAAAATACTTTCTTGTACAAAAACTGTTTTTACAGATATACAAGTTCACTAATAGCCATATTTCATGATTTCTTCTAAATCCATTAATAATAACAAAATTTTTTAAAAATCTAATAGTTTGGGCTGATGCATAGGTTACACATAAAATTTAGAATTTAATGTAAGAATAAAATGCTTAAGAGTAATCTTATCCTTAAAAAAAAAAAAATTCCAAATGATTTTCTTTTCTTGAAAATCTCATTTTTCACCTTGAAGTTAAATGGTCTTTACTTTCAATAGACGATCTCGCAGAACAATTTTACAGTTAATTATTAGCTCATGAAAGAAATTTAAAAAAACATGTGAAAGAAATTAAATGGGAAAAAATTGAAAGGGGGCAAGAGATGAGAAATCCTGCTCTGCAAAGCAATACCCATATTGAATTGTTAAATCGAAGGAGTATATGAGGATGGGAAGCAACAAGGATTATAATCCCCTAATCACTATATATAGGAACAGTTTGTTTTTCCTATTTAATACGTCACTCTCCACAACGCTCTACTATCGTGTTAGACCGGGACCTACGGTTTAAAGTGGATTCCGAACCACCACAAACATTCATGGTACCGAACGCCAGCCATTCAGGCCCCACAATATCCATAATTTTATGGGTAAAAATCGTAGTAGACAAAGTTATGGAAACGAGTCGGTATGGTTCAGGAATTAGAGGAATCGGTTAGTTACTCTAAATTTGTTTAAAACAAGTAATATAAAAAAAAATTTAAGTCAATTCCTACTTTTTTTATTCTATTGCAGAAAAAGTCCTTTATAAATAATTTTCATTCATTTTTTTAAGTTTATCTGGCGCTATCTATTAGATACATGCAACTTAAATCTAAAAAAACTGAAATTAATTAATTAAATTTGAATTGATATTTGAGAAAACCGTATTCATATCCAGTGTCCTTCACTACAAGTTCCAAAAAAAAATGCATTTGAACTCGAGTGTATGAATCAAAAGTATTTTATGAACGACTATCAATTTGAACAACATATATAGGGAGAGTGTGAGCTAATAAAAGGAATTGAAAAAATGTGTGCAAAATGTTTCTCTTGCTGAGGGCTCGAAGGTAAAAGTTCGAGAACTACTGACCTCTTTCAAGAAAAGATCAATCCGTCAGTGTTGTGACACAGTTCGATCCGAAGCTTATCGCACTCCCGGCAGATTATCTCTGAAGTAAGGGTTCAGAGGTCAGGCGATCTCTCGTCCGTCGTTTTTGTGGGTCCCATTCAAGCTCACACTGGCACCATGGACAAGAGAGTGTTCCTCGCAGCCCTTTTGACCTTGGTTCCGGCACTACCACATGCACGCGGTGAGTACGTTCGAATCCTAACATTTAAGATTTCAAATCATGTTCCATCCATGTCCGATTCACAAAAATCACACAGCTTTGCGAAATGGTTCCTTATCAGTGTATTTAAGATCGCTCTGTGACTAATGAAGCTTGACTGTAGTTAAGACGTGAATTTCTGTCTATTTATTTTTCAACTGTTGGCGCCGGATGACGAAACTTCACGTCATTTGCGGAGATAACAACCGTTATGGAGTATATTAAACACTGTTTTTAAAGTTTATTTATATATTTAATGTTTTTTCAAAATGGTAACCACTTCACACGTTAAACTCGGAGATTTTGCTGTATTGTAAGGCAAAAATTACTGCTTGAAAAAGGGAATTGATTCATCGCTACTTTGGAATTTCATAAATATCGTATAATAGATTAGTATTACCAGTAAATAAAACATGAAAACAATAAAGGATTTTTGTCGTCAACAAAAATGGTTGTATTGTAAACAATCAATGATATTTTTTTTTTTTTTTTTTTTGTAAACGTTAAATAATACAAAAATATTTAACGTTTACAAAAAAATTCTCTTCTCACTGCATGTCGTCTTCAAAGTGTTGAGATAACCAACCACATTCAAATCAGGATTCTCATGAAAAACATCACACCTTTCGAAAAAGTCGCGAGTTCGTTCCTAGTCGAGATGCAGCAGTTACTGGAATTCGTTCATTGGAAACTTTCAATGGTATGTCTGAAAAACTATTTTTTGGTACATCGCCACACTGGCAACTGCCACAATCATTTTCGTAATCGAATGAAATTTCGATTGCATGTTTTCAATGATGTCAAGTGTGCATTGAACCAAAAGTTTCAAATAAATCCTTTGATAGATAAGTTGCTATTGGCATTTTCATTACATTTTTTTCCCCTTGTATTTTTGCTCTTCAGCTATACTTCAGAACAGAGTCATTCTTTGAGTTCAATGCCTGCATTTATGTCTATGTGCAGGCGAGTGAATAGGGCATGCTTTATATAGCCTTTTAGTGACGAATAAAGTTAAAGAAACACTTTATTGTCCATTTTTTGCTTGGTTTGGTTTGCCGCTCTATGGTCATCTTGTGCACACGAAGGCTAAACAAAACCGGGACCTACAGTTTAACATGGAATCCGAACCACTGACAAACATCCATGCCACCTTCTGGCATTCAAACCTGAAACCTGTGATATCAAGGGCCACCAGGCAGCTATCCATTTTTGCCGAGTGTCAACAAAATGTTCATATTCGTCAATGTTTCCTATAAAGTAATTGAACGAAAGCATCCAAAAATTTATTCCCGTAATCATTAATTAACCTCTTCAGAGACGATCTTTTTTTTATAGTGAGAAAAAAAGACTTAATTTTTTTTTATTACGATTTATTCAGTTTGTATTGATAGGAATTTTCAAAATGCAGGGGGAAAAAACGTTCGCATGAGTGGCCGATGAGCATTACTAGTAATTTATAAGTGAAATGCATCCCGGTTACAAATTATTCATTATTAAACTAAATATATTTTAATATACCTGGCATATTAAAATAAAACGAAACTATAAATATTGATTTGTTCCAATAATTACTATCAGTACTTATAATAATTCATATACCTAACTGTACACCTTCAATACCGTTATCAGTGAATACTTTAGTATGAAGTTTTTGTTAATGATAGTAAGTATAATTATAAAAACGAAATGTCCACATACTTGACCAAAAATCGTCAAGAGGTTAAAAATGGTGGCTACTGAGCGGTTTTGAGGAATGCACGCAAACTGTTAGAATGCCTGCCAAATTATGAAATTTCTCATAATTATGTAAAAATACGGCAGTATCTTCTCATTTGTTTATGATGTAATAAAATTTCTGAATATAAATTTTTGATCGGATAATTTAAAAAATTGTACTTATGTCTTCAGAAAGTGTATAATTGTTTACGAATGAAGCTAATTTATACTTATTCATGTTTTTAGAATGAATATATTCCGTTTTATAACCAGAAATGTTATAAATATATTGTATGTACGAAAAGCGAGTTACCTTTTTTTTTTTTTTTTTTTTTTTTTTTTTTTTGGATGGTTTAGGAAAGTAATTCGACTTTTTTTATAAACATTTTTTCCACCAAAATTCTAGGAATTAATCTTAAAATTAAACGTCAAGGAAGCCATTCGATCATATCTTTCCATAATGAAACCTGTAACAAAGACATCAATTCAAGCAAGTGTTAAGAGATTTTTCTCAGCATAAAGGCTCATCAAATTTATCTTGGAACAACGATAAAAAAGATTTTAGTAGACTCTAATCTATTATCAACAACAAGAAAGATATGATGTACAATTTTCTTTGGTTGTTCTTCGGCTATTTTATAAAATGTTGATACCTTTCTTGGCTCTTTTTAATAAAATTATTTTAATTTTTCCACAAAGTTTTTTTTTTTTCCCTAATGCAGCTGGCAAATGCTTAGACAGTTGTCTTCGATGCCTTAAGGCAAGCGCTGCACCGAGATTACTCACTTACCACTACCCAGGAAGTACGTGTAGCTTGAAGATAAGCAACGGACGCGAGTAACACTAACCCCGCAACGCTCTACGATCCTATGAGACCGGCCCCTACGGTTTAAATTGAATTCCGAACCACTCCAAACATCCATGGCACCGCCGAGACTCGAACTCGAAATCTGTGATACCGAGCGCTAGCCATCAGGCCCCATTTTTCTACAAAGTTCAAAGAACTAATATTAAAATTCAATGTTAAGGAGGCAATTCAATTGTATTCCTTTAATCATACTAGATGTAGGAAAGACAGTGGCTGCTTTAGTAGCAAACCTAGTCAGTGTTGAGAGATTTTTTTCTCACCACTCAAGCTTATAAAAAGCTATCATGTATATAACGTAAAAGCAGATGTTGTTGATTTGGTTTGCCGCTCTACGGTCATCTTGTGCACACGAGGGCTAAACAGAACGTGACCTACAGTTTAAAGTGGATTCCGAAGCACTCACAAACATCCATACCACCGCCCGGATTCGAACCTGAAGCCTGTGATACTAAAGGCTAGAGCGCTAGCCACCAGATGTTGTAGAAGCTATTCCATCAATGAGAACAAATAAGATTTAATGTATTACAAATGGAGCATCTTTGTGATTAAAAATGCACCATTTTCTTTTGCTTGTCTTTTGGCTATTCTATAATACTTGAGAATCTCTTTTTAACTCTTTTGCTACACGAATTTTCTCGGCACTGATGTTTACTAAAAGCTGCCTTGGATCCACAATGAAAGAAGATCTTGTACAAGAAAATATTTGAGATAACAAAAAAATTATTTATTTCACAAATGTTTTTTGCATGCTTCGAAAGCAATACTATTCAATATGTTAAACAAACTTCCTTTAAAGGAAAATTTAATGTTATTTAATTATTCAATTCAAAATTCTGATGGCAGGATCGTTAATTTCCTAATAGGCTGCCTGATGCCGACGTAGCTAGCTCTAGCCATTGTTATCACAGGCTTCAGGTTCGAATCCTGCCGGTGGCATGGATGTTTGTGAGTGGTTCGGAATCCACTTTAAACTGTAGGTTTCGGTCTGTTTAACCCTCATGTGCACAAGATGACCGTAGAGCAACAAACCAAACCAAACCAAACCTAATATGGCAAAAGGTTGACATGAGTGCTGGTTTAAATAACATGTCTAATGAGGAGCGGGACGTGGCGTGTTTAATGATGCAAGATCCAGGTTTAACTAAGATGCGCTAAGCAATTTTATTATCGTTAAACAAGCTTTTTAATAACTGAATGAATTCATAAAGGTAAAAAAGCACACCGATTTAAAAACGCAGTCATAAATTTTTGCAATACATTACATTTAAAATATACATTATTATGCATAAAACATTTCAGCAATTAAAATCACATGAAAAGGAATTTGCAAATATTTCTTTTGATGACTCAGAAATATCCCACAAGTTCTTTTCCTACAAAGAGTCAGAGAGTTTTTCACAGTCCTTTTCGGAGGCAGGTGACTTTCGACTGGAGTCGGCCAGTATGGACTAATTTTGTTTCGTTATAGTTTATCTAGTAAATCTTAACAACCAGTAGAATTCAACTTTATTTTATTTCCTCTCTATGACTTTATAACATCCTAGGGTGGAACACGAGGGCTCTATAACTGTCTGTAACTATTGGATTACCTAAGGTTATATGACCTATCTACATAATTCACTAGAGGGAATGTTGTTCAATGTTCTATCCTAGGTGAGGGTGGATCATCAGGGAACTTCCTATTTAGCCCATAGTTGGATGTTGAGTGGAGGACAGTGCCTTGCGGAAATAATTTTAAGGGTTCGCTCCCACGAACTTGTGATGTATAAGAGAACACATCTGCTAGCCAGCTTGACTATAGATGCGAGATAACTTTACTCCCATTGTCACACAGCACTTTTGCGCTTCGTGATTGCAAAGCCAATCCAATATAAAAACATTCATTTGTGTATATCGTACATCAAATTGATTATTATATGTGGGAGACCGCAAAGTAATGTCGTTTCTATGCATGCCAATGCTTCTTTATCATTTATTAGCTCTTTCTATACTTCAAAGTCGTGCCAAATACATTTTAATGTTAAAGTTAATTTTCTTCTTTCAATTTTGGGGGAAAGGGTCAGCTAAACAACAGAAGTGGTACAAATCCGGCATTGTATACGAGTTTTGCAAGTATAGTAACACAACAGTTGCTGCCAAAAATGTTTGCGATGTTTATCCAAATACATTAAATGGAATATACTACATTAATAATACTCATAAATGCCAAAGGTGGTATTCTAAGTTAAAATCCGGTAATTTTGATCTTTCTGACTCGTATCGAAAAGTAAGACCAACAACTGTTGATAATGACATGTTATGAACGGAAGTGGAAGCAAATCCGCATCAGGCAATCGAGGAACTGCCAAACACTCTTAGCCAACCTTGGTAGACCTTCCAAGAACATAAGCAGCAGATTGGCAGCAGGTGCTTGGATTCTGCATAATCTGTCCGAACAAAACAAAAAGCTAACTGATCTACCACATGCAATTTCAACGGCACTATACAAAAGCTTTACTTGATCACTGGAGATAAAAATGGGTCCTCTGTGATAATCTAAAACTCAACAGGTAGTGACTCTCTCCCAATAAACCAGTTTTGCATCCCAAAAAGGCGCCTTTGTGTGCTTGAATCCTTCCTTTTTAAGTGCTGAAACCTGGACCAACTGTGAATGCAGACCTTTACTGTGAACAATTGAATCCAGTAAATCAATTTTTAACTGAAAAATGTCCAGCGATTGTTAACAGAAAAGGTGATATTCTGTAACATGATGATGCAAAACCATACTGCAGAAGATCAACCCTGGAAAAATAATGAATAGATGAGAGGCATTGCCTCACCCACAAATCTCGCCCGACATTGCACCTTCGGATTTCCATATTTTGCACAAAAACTAATTACACTATGTCCATAAATTAAGGATAATTCAGAATCACACAGAAATTGAACTCTAAAATAAAAATTTCACCTGTAGAATTATCACACACATCTTGAAGAAGAATATGCAAATTACAGGAAACCACCAGATGGCGCGGATAGTATATCACAATAACGAGAGTGTAAGAGAGGGGGGTATATAAGGAATGGTGGCAAAAAGTAAAATTGTTCACAAGCGCTTTAAAAGCCTTTCAGTGCAATAACCGCATAGTTATGGCACAAAGGAAGCTATTTGGATGATTTTTACGTGGTAGAATTATCGGACGACTGGAATGTGGACGTACCCAGCTGGAAGTATCCGAGGAACTTGGAATCGCCCAGAGTGTCATCTCCAGGCTTTGGCAACGATTCCAAGATGATGGTAATGTGAGTAGATGTTACAGCACAGGTCGCCCCGAGTTACAACGCCGAATGAGGTATTTAGCAGTTACTGCCAAAAGAAACAGACAGAGCACAGCATCAGACCTATCTCGTCAGCTCTCTTCAGCTACCGGTACGACAGTTTCAAGGCATACCGTGTACAGACGCTTAGGGCACATTGGTCTATATGCTCGTAGGTCTGTCGGATGTGTTCCACTTACCGCAACTCACTGTCGCCTGCGATTAACCTGGAGTAGTGAGCATGCATTGTGGACACCGCAACAGTGATCTTGTGTGATGTTTTCCGACGAGTCCAGGTTTAGTTTGCAATCTGATTCTCGCCGGACTTTCATATGGAGAGCGCCAGGTACCCGTTACCACCAAGAGAACACCATTGAACGACACCGTTACGGTGGTGCAGGATGTCTCGTTTGGGAGGAATTATTCTTGGTTCCAGAACTGACCTGCATGTTCAGAGTGTAACGATGACAGGCCACATCTATCGGGATATCATTCTGGAACAACATGTACGTTTGTTTCGGGACGCCATGGGTGCTGAATTTCTGTTCATGGATGACAACGCCCGTCTTCACCGTGCAATCATTGTAGACGAATACCTTCAATTGGAGGATATCACCCGTATGGATTGGCCAGCATACTCACCGGACTTGAATCAATAGAGCATGTGTGGCATATGCTTGGCCGACGAATTGCAGCCCGTCAACCCCCTCCCACCTGTCAACCGGAACTTCGGAGGGCATTTCTTGATGAGTGGTGTAATATTCCCCAAGATCAGATTGATAATTTGATACTCAGCATGCCTAGGCGTTGTAAGACCTGTATTGCATCGTCCGGGAGACATACTCCATATTAACCATCATACTAACCATGTTATACTGTTTTTGTAAATAGGTTCTTTTTTGAAATTGCTCCAGGGAGTAAAAATCACAATTTTTATTAATTATGTCAAACATATAGCATCTTTTTTGTTCTTTACCTTTGTTTAATAAATAGACTTTACAAATAAGTCAAATTTGTTTTGCTTCTGTCTCTTTCTTTGCCTGAACTTCATTATCCTTAATTTATGAACATGAGTGTAATTTTTATCGATCCGGCATTGCAAATTTGCACACTAAATGGCAAAAGGTTGTTGTTAAAGAAGGTGATTATATCATTGATTAAAAATAAAAGTTTGTTAAAAATTTATTTATTTGAACTTAATGTAAAGAAGCGACATTACTTTCGGCATGCCTATGCATTTTCTTTCAATACCTTACCGACTGTAAAAAGTAGATTATTCTGTCTACTTACTTTTATCCGAATATGTCGCTGAATATGTCCTTAACAAGGATCCAATAGTCTAACGATCAGAAATAATCAAGTTTATAATATCCTGAGAGTACTATTATTCGATAATGCTTTGCTGAGGTTATTAAAATTAACGGTTTTTTTTTTTTCATTAATTTCTGTGGGTTTCTTACTGTTTTCCTGCGCAACCTGTTACACACCCTGTTACTGTTTATTTTCTATAAAAAAAATTGAGTTCTATTTTTTTAATTTGCCTAACAGTTCATCCTTTTAGTATTTGTTTATCTCTTAATTTTTAGCTTTTGCGCACTTTGTATCTTGAGTATTTTTCTTTTCTTTTTTTGAAGGATCTGAAAGGCAGAAATTTCAGCGTTTTTGTAGTGAGTATGGTATGATAGTTTTGTTGTAGAGGAAATGGTTCTGGAGGGTGGTTTGAATGAAATTCGATAGGTAGAGCTGTTGTTCTGTTTATTGAGAATTGGATTTTTTCACATTTCTACTACTGTCGAAAAACATAAAAAAAAAGGTATTTTTGCCGAAATATTGAATACAAAAAATGGATGAACCGAACACTACAAAATTCGATTCCCAAGCATAGCCAAGTTATTTAACAGGCTGGAGAAGAAGGAAAAAAAAATATACCAAAATCAAAACAGCAATAAAACATTATACAAAAAAGAATGTAATCAGATGGGCAGAGGAGTAGGTTAACCATGGAACTTAGAATTTAATGTAAGGATAAAACGCATCATAAAAACGCAAATAAAATGCATCACAGCAATCTTAAAAAATAAAATAATAAAAAACTTATAGAATTCCCAATGATTTTCTTTTCTTGAAAAATCTCATTTTCATTTTGAAGTAAAATTGTCTTTGCTTTCACTAGACGATTTGCTAGAACAATTTTACAATTATTTAATTATATAACTACTAGCTCGTGAAATAAATTTAAATAAGTATTATACATAAAATAGTTCAAGAATGTTTTTAAAAAAAACTAACCAACAACTCATGAAAGAAATTAAAAAAAAGATTAACCAAAATCAATAACTGAAAGTCATGCAGGACACGAAAAACTCTACGCCTCAAAACAATACCCATAATTTTATTGGTAAAAAAGAATGAATTATCACGTTTATGTTGGCGCCAATGTAAAAATAAATAACAAAAAATACAGAGTAATGATGACATATTTTGTTATTGTATTTTGTGTGTTGGCACCGAATAAAAAAAAACTACATACAAATAAATAACAAAATACAGAGTAATGATGACATATTTTGTTATTATATTTGTTATATATGGCATGTTTTTGCATTTTATACGGCAAATTTTGTTATTATATTAGTTGGCGTGTTTTTGTTATTATATTTTGTGTGTTGGCGCCGAATAATTATTCTACTCGTTAACGAATGGCTTTAAATGTTATTGTGTTATTAAACTATTGTTTTGTATCTATTAACGTATTATTAAACTAATTACTGTTAACTTTAAAGCCTATTTCTTCAACGGTAACTAATCTACACACACACACACACTCATATATATACATACATATATATATGTATATATATATATATATATATGTATATATATATGTATATATATATATGTGTGTAATATGCACAATAAAAGTTAATTCAAATTACATGTTTCGATTTTTTTCCGCTACACTTCTTTCGTGCAGCCCTCGGTCTTTCCTCTTCATCTCAATAAAAAGAAATTGTTCATTTTTGTATCATTTTCAAGTAAAGATATAGATGACAATAAAGCTCAAGATCCTTTCGAATGGGGCCAACATTTTTAACTCCACAAAATAATCACCCACAGAATGAAAAAAAAATGAAATTAGAAAATGAAAGTGAATATTTCTGCTTGCTGAGTGATATCAGTGTAAACAGACCTTCTTTGAAGGTCGAACTTATAGAACGTTCGCTTCTTCGTCTGCGGGCCGTAAAAGCCACTTATCGCGAAACAAACAGCGTTCAGGTTTATCCAAACAGCCTTGCCATGAAAAACAGTGATTTTCAGTGGCAACACGTGTTTTCCCGCTGATAAAATCGTTTGTCATTCAAAGCTTTTGCGGCGGAGAGAGAAAAGTGTATGACGTTCGAATGTTCGAAAAAGTTTACGACGTTCGAATGAAGAACAGGGATGCTGCAGCCACTCCGGTATTCGACAATTTCCGGAATCACTCACCAATTAAGACGTTCGCTTTCTCGTGTGGATTTGTCGTATATTTATTACATTCTGAACTTGTGTTGAAATACTGCGTCGGATATTCATAGTGTCTACAGCAAGGGTATCAAACTGCGACAGCGGTCTGATGGCCAATTTGGCTAGCGTCGTTGGTACAGAAGGCTTCAGGTTCGATTCCTGGCGGTGGCATGGATGTTTGTGAGTGGTTCGGAATCCACGTTAAGCTGTAGCTCCCGGACTAAGTAGCCTAAAATGTGCACAAGATGATCGTAGAGCGATACACCAAACCAAACTATGAGAGGCGACAGTTTATTTTGATTACATTGTGTAAAATTTAATTTTTAAAAATTCTATTTTTTTCTAGCCGTAGGCTATCTATAAATTTGGTGAAATTCTGTGAAGATTTAGTCTCTTAATGATGTTCTGTATTGTAGTCTTTGAAGATTGATATTGTTTTATTTCAAAATGTGCACAGAGTACATTCATTACTTAACTCAATCACGAAACACTGACATTCCCTATTGCTCTTTAAGCGCCATGCACTCACTGTCCATCTTTCGTTTCTTTTCCATATTTATACAAATCCACACAAAAGATACGCAATTCCGAATAAAAAAAACGCCATTATAGCTCCGAATTCAAACTTTGGAACTGGCCAGTTCTCGGTCGTCTCCCGTATTCATACTACGCTTTCACGGAACATATTAGAAAACACTCGAATCTTCCTGATAAGCAGCAGAACTTTTACAGAACATACTCTAGCTTTGGTATTCGCTACAAAATGATGCTATATACTTCGACTAACCAAACATAATTAGCGTTTTGGAGTAATTTCTCCCCATCCCGAAGTTGGTGCTGTATTACTATAGTGCAAGATGACATCTCCGCCGCGATGACATGTTCTTGATGTTTGGCCGTAAGTATCAATTCAAAATTGAAAAACGGAGCCGGGTCCACCCTCTCCGCGCGATAGATATCAGAGAACCACTACTATAGTGCTTCTAATAGAAACTGTTTTTTGAAGAGACTTCATCAGATAAGGCTGTAGCAGTCTGCTTGATGAGGCTTCATTTGTATGGATTGAAATATAAGCTGAACCGAAACATGCAATGCTACTACTACTACTACTACTACACAACACCACATCACATCACTCTGCCTACAGCTAAGTTGCCCCTTTACAGTATGGGAATGATGTGGGTGGGAAGAAGTCTGATTGGGCGCTGTGGCGCTTTATGGTCATAAGAGACAGGAACCTACGGCTTAAAGTGGATTCGAACCGCTACAAACATTCGTGGCACCACCAGGATTCGAACCCAAAACCTGTGAGCCAGAGCTGTAGCCGCTCTAGCTGTCACCTATGCTGAGAGTCAGAGCTCTAGCTACTCGGCCACCAGGCCCCCAAAAACATGATATGCGGGAATAGGCAAGATGGTTTGGTTTGTGGGGTTTCATGGCCCAAGAGCCAGACTTGGCTATGCTGCGCCAAACAAGGTGATAAAAAGGACAATTAGCATTAAAAGCAGTTAAATTCGCGACTCCGTGAAAAACTCATTAAAAACATGATAAATATACATAAAAATCAGGAAAGACATGTATTATATATAAAAGACAAACGTAGGGTTTAAAAAAATATATTAAGACTAAATACACGATTAAAAGATTTATACATAAAATACTTTAAGCAATTTGTGCAAAGTGAATGTAAACGCCACGTGATGTGCATGGCACATGGTTAAAAAATAATATTTACAATTAAATTTTAAAAGGGATAGTCAAGAAAATCCTTCTGTTCGATTCGATGATAGCGGGTGTAGAGGCATGAGACTGTTTCGGCTTTACAGTGGCGAGGACAAAGGCAATTCGACACAACAGCAAGAATGACACTCGAACTCGGTTTCTTTTCTTTCCAGGTGACCTGGAGCCCGTCTTGGAGCGATGCTGTTCTTCCGGCGTTGCCTGGTCTCGCAATCACACCACGTGCACAGGTCCGGGAGAGGCGTCCAAGATCCCCCCTAAGGACCGGCTGACCTGCCTGACGGCCCTCTACATCTGCTGCGTCCGGGCGCACAGAGACGCGCTCTGCGAGAGCGGCAAGGACGCCGCCAGGACGCAGAGACAGTGCTCTCTGTTGCACGATCAGGTCCTCAAGGTATCTGCCTTCTCTTCTCCTCTAATTGCAATGGCTTAAAATTCTTAACAAAAACTGACACACACAACTATTCGTAAAATTGTAGGAGCGAACAGAATTTATTCGCAAACGCTGTAGTTTGCAGGAGGCCTGTTTATTTTAATGATAGTTTATATCACGCTATAAATTGTTCGATTCGAGTATGTTTCGGCTTTAGAGTGGTGAGGCCAAAGGTAATTCTACTCAACAGCAAGAATGTCCCTAGAACTCGTTCTATATTAAAATCGGCTAATCTAGGCATTAGTCTAAACAGAACTTTTGCAGAGTACCATGAACTTTTAATCCGTGAACTGAACTTTTCAAACATTTTTTTACAATAATTTTTTAATGAATTCGATGTCCTTTGCTGATGACTATCATTATTGTTCTAGATATTTATTTTACAGAACTTGCCTCATCAGTGGATCTTTTTAAAATATTTTCAATGACGTTTCATGAATCGGCTTGTCTACGTACGAGCATCAGCGCACTGCGTGTTTATCTTGATGTTAAAAGTGATTTTTGTTGATCGTACGCATTTGCTGGTGTGGAGGTTTACGGACTTTATATACGCGCCACAGATACTCTTCAACTGGTAATAGAATATTTCTAACTACATGATGCTTTTTGTAAATTTTGCGAATTGTGTATAGTTTTGAAGTGATGCCAAAGTGGATGTAGCTCTCATAACCGGAATAGGCTACTCATAACAAACCGATTGTCTAGATGTTTTCATATCAACAAGGTAATGTTAATAAGTGTGTGTGTTGCAGGACTGCTGCGACGGGTGCGCCCTGGGTCTGGAGGCCGTGTCCCTGCAGACGCCCTGCAATCTCCAGCACTTCAGCTTCGGTTCGCCCTGGGACGAGGCCTTCAGGGACTGCTGCCAGAATCCGACGCTCGGAACCTCGCCCCAGCAGGGTAAGTTGCTATCTGGAGTTGATAGAATTATTTTTTCGAGTAACAAGGTTTGCACAAGAAACTTTTTCCTTAATTTTAGTGGAGTTAAAAGTATTTCTAGGATGGATGGAATTTTCAAATACATGCGTGAAGTTAATGCACTTTCATAAAAATTAAATATCCTTAAGGTAACGCACCACGAATTTCGTAAGAAAAAAAAAAAAGGATTTTTGTTATTGTTTTACTATAAAGATCAGATCATTACCTTTTGAAAACAGATGAAATGACTGAATCTTAACTTCATCTCGAGGTATTGGTAGACAATTTTGCTACATTACCTTACGATTACAGTAACGACTGTCATAGTTATTTTCTGGCACTAATGGAATTTCTTCTCTATGATTTTGAATGATGTTATGCCCACATTGAACTAAAACGTCTCAAGCATTAAGTATTCATTGACATTTTTATAAAAAAACATTCTTTTTTTCCTCGTATTTTTGTTCTTCATCATACTATGGATTACCACTTGGCTTTACCTTGGAACAGAATCATTTTTTTCTCTAGATGCATGCAAAATGGATCTATGTTTACGTGTATGAAGGTTTGTTGATATGTTACCTACTGGTAGATTTTGAGACGAGAGATGTGTTTCTTTTTACGGGATAAGGTTGTCAGCTCTACGCCCAACGCTCAACAGTCATATGAGACCGGGACCTACAGCTTAAAGTGGATTCGAACCACTACGAACATCCATGGCACCGCCGGGACTCGAGCCTGAAACCTGTGGTACCGAGCTCCAGATTAGTCCAAAATACATAAGTTTAATTATTTTCTTTATAAGTTATGGATTGATATTCTTAAGTTCATCAAATTGTGAGAAATGATCGTGTTTTCCAGTAATCTAATGTTCGGTTTGTTTAAGTGTTGGCGAGAGATAGTTGCTGATATTCCTTCTGCTTTGCAGGGGGAGGAGGGTGTGGTTCCGGAAACCCCTGCGACCAAAAGTGTGAAGAAATCGGGCAGCAAGTGCGCTGCTCCTGCTACCCTGGCTACAAGCTGGCTGCAGACCTGAAAACATGCGAAGGTGAGTGGATCTTACGATGACGCACTGTTCCACGACCGACTGTATGGGGAAGATTGCCAAGCGCGCCAAATCGGATGGATTCAATGGTGGTAGAAATGTATTTTCGGTGGCCATTTAACTATTATAATTTATAATTTTAATTTTTACATATAAATTACATATTAAATTTATACGAAGGTAACTCTGAAATTTTTGAGACGGCGGCAGACGACAAACGCTGGAAAAAATTATTTGTTAAATTTGTAAATTTGAACTCTTTTATGGCCGCAGACGTTAATTTGTGGCAACAATTGCAATTTATAGATTTTTAAGAAAGGAAAATGGAATTAACGCGAGAGCAATATCGCGCTATGATTTTAAAGTAGGGTTAAATCAAGAAGAATGCCTTCAACGTCTACAACTAGCTTATGGAGACAAAGCTCCATCTCGTGCTACTGTATTTAGATGGTTTACAGAATTTCGTAGAGGTAGAAGTTCTATGCTGGATCAAAAACACACAGGAAGACCTTCATCAGCTGCAGTTCCAGAAAATGTCAGCCATACGAAAAATGTTAGTCAATGATAATCGCTGCATTTATCAAATGATACAGAAGAAACTTAACATTGGATCCGCAGCTATACATAGAATTATCCATGAAGAACTGCATATGAAAAAAATTAGTTTGGCGTTGGGCCATCCATAATTTAACAGAACACCAAAAAACGGAACGTGTCACAATCTTCAAAGAAACCATAAAATTACTTAACGATGGTGGGCACCGCATTATTTCTAAAATCATAACTGGTGATAAAACTTATATACCATTTTTTGACGTTCCAACACGACAAGAAAATAAAATATGGGTCTTTGAAGATGACCCCAAACCAACAATGGCGAAAAGACAACGAGCAATGAAAAAAAGTAAAGTATGTCGTTTTCTTCGGAAGTACGGGAATGGTCAAAGCAATCAAGCTGGGGGGGACAGAAGACAGTCACAGCTAACTGGCACACCACTAAGTGTCTTCCAGAAATTCTTCAACAAGTGAATGTAAGGGGACTCATGCTTCACCATGATAATGCATCTTCTCACACGGCAAGATCGACAATCGAATTTGTTAAACAAAAACACATCAAAGTCATATAACATCCACCCTATTCCCTGATATTGCTATGTTTGACTTTTGGCTTTTTTTTTTAAATCTCAAGAAAAATTTACGGGGTCGCCGTTTTCATTCCGAAGAGGAGATTGCTGAAAAAATTGCTGGCTATAAAAGCATATTTTTCATCAATTCCAAGAAATGGATGGCGTGAAGCATTTAATCTTTGGAAAAATCGTCTGCAAAAGGGCATTGATGTTGGAGGGGACTACTTTGAACATTCTTAAAATTTAGTATGTTAAACTTGTACCATTTAGTCGCATCTCAAAAATTTCAGAGTGACCCTCATATATTTATATTAACGTTGTAAATTGAACAATAATAAACAAATTAACACTAACTACTGAAAGGTGTTTTTTTTTTTCAAAATTGTTTTGCACCGCTTTGTTTGTCTACCCAGCACTCTAACAAGTAATCGATTAGTTTTCCTCCTTAAAACCCGATGTTTAATTTCCCACATAATCGATGGTCGTCCAATTCGTGAGACGGTGAACAACGTGGCCAGCTGACGTACAGGTGAGCTGAGGTTCGAATACTCTAGCGCAGGGGTCTCCAAACTACGGTCCGCGGGCCAAATCCGGCCCGCAACAGCGAATAGCTTATTGTTGCTGTAATAAGTTGGATAAAAAAACACAGAATGATAATAACTCGGTTTTATTTAATTGCCAGGTAAAGCTTAATGACAAGCATAATGCGCGGAAAATTTAACTTAAGCATAACATCTAACAAATAATTGAAATGAATACCACTAACATTATAAACTAGTGAACATCCCGTGGTGACCCTCGGTAGTTATGTTGGGGTAAAGAGTATCCTATGTATGTATATCGATGTTTGGAATGCATATATCCTGAATCAAACATGTGATTTTTATCCTGAAAATCCCTCAGGAACGGAAAAGCCAAATTAACGCGAATGACAATAACACTGTAGTTAGCAAGCGTATGCTCGCTCAGAGGGCCTAGAAATTATAGATAATGGCAGAAAAATTAAAACGGTTTTGGCCCTTGGTACTTACTGGAGTAAACAGATGGCCCTAAGGCTGGAAAGTTTGGAGACCCCTGCTCCAGCGGCACAGCTTTCAGAAATGAGGAGATTCTTTGGCAAGTGTGACAATGTGTATAAAACATCTTGCATTGAATTCCATGTTGCTTGTGAGGGATTTCTCTCACTTGGCATGAAAATGCAAGATAGTTACCCTTCAAAGTCCTACCGTCTTTGGATATTTTCATGGGGATTTGGGCGTCTGTTGACCATCAAGTTGCGACATAGCTCTGCTTGCAATGTCGAGCAGTATTATAGTTTCTGCCATTTTTCATTTATATATAGCGTAGCACTCATTAAAATGCAGAACTCATCTATTTGTTGTGTAAATTGTAAAAAATGTTTGAAAAATAGATCCGAATCTTAGAATCATCGCAATGTCAGATACTTTTCAAGCATGTGTGTAGACAAATACGAAATTAATTATTTATTTTAAACACTATATTTACATTTAAATGAAACGACAGATTGATATTTTTAATGAGAAATGCTCTTTAATTGTTATTTTTCTATTCTTACCGCTGTTTTTGTTTGACTAATATTTGCTTATCTTAACGTTATACAGTAGGTAAATCTCCCCCCCCACATATATATAGGGAGCTAAAAAAAAGTGTAGTAGTGGGTAGAGTGGGGGTGGTTACTTTAAAATTAAAGGTTATTTTATAATATATATATAAATTGACCAACGCTTTTTAAGCTTGATTTAGTGTCCTATTATCGAGTGGAATATGAGAAGAGAACCGGTTTTTTTTAAATAGCTTTATTAGTATAGCTTCATTAGTAAACGTACAAAGAATAATTGAAGGATTGCTGAAGTTAAAATGCTGTCATGTGTCATTAGTACAGTATCAATGCTAAAAGCAATTCAATAAAAGTCATTGCATGTATTTAAAATATAAGCCTACTATAAACTTATCGATACCTACAATTTTTCACAATCAATGGCTAAAATGCTTCTAGCAGCTCTGTGGACTACTAGAAAAACCTTTCTAGTGATCACTCCCTTAATATGTCTGGATTTTTAAGATAGAATAGGGGGAACTGAGCACATGACTTCAATTTTATCCATCCCCTTCGCTTCCCTCTATAGGGCTGTTCCCATACCATTAGAATCTTTCATCTTTCCTATACACGATGCTGTATTTAAATTCTTCCAAATCATATCTAGTTTTGAAGATTCGTGATCAATATTTCAAAGTGAACATAAAAACATAATTCTCTACTCTTGAACCATCTACTCATACAGATCGATCTTATAAATGTTTTCACATGATCATTAACAAGTAATATAAAAAAAAATTTTGAAGTCAGTTCCTACTTTTTCACTCTATTGCAGAAAGTTCTTTATAAATAATTTTCATTCATTTTTTTAATTTTTTCTGGTGCCCTCTATGGGTAGATACGTGCAACTTAAATCTAAAACAAACTAAAATTAATGAATTAAATTTAATGAATGAATTAATATTTGAAAAAAACTGTATCAACGTCAGTGTCATCCACTGCAAGTTCAAAAAAATGCATTTGAACTCGAGTGGATGAATAAAAAGTAGTTTGTGAACGATTGAAAATGTGAACAAGATATATATAGGGAGAGTGTGAGCTAATAGAAGGAATTGAAAAACATAATTCTCTACTCCGTAACCGGCTACTCAAACGGATCGATCTTGTAAATGTTTTTACATCCTCATTAAAAAGGACTTGATATATCTTTGAAAGCGACCTCTTTGTCTCCTTTAGATATCGACGAGTGCCTCTTGCAGGCCCACAACTGCGACCCACTGACGGAGAGCTGCCTGAACAGCATCGGTGGCTTCCAGTGCCTCGAGAAAAGAGCCGTCCAGTGTCCTACGGGATATCGCCTGAACGAGGAGAAGAGGACCTGCGACGGTGAGTAATCTGGCCCACTGCTACTACACCACACCACATCACTGTGCCTAGAGCTGAGTTGCCCCTCTACAGTTTGGGAATGATGTGGCCGAGGAGAAAGTCTGATGGGGCTCTGTGACGCTGTACGGTCCTAGGAGACCGCGACCTACGGCAAATGGTTTCCAAACCACTACAATCATCCATGGCACCACCGGGATTCGAACCCGATACCAGGGCATCGAAAGCCAGAGCGCTAAACACACGGCCATTCAGGCCCGTTTGCTAAGATTATTGAAAATACGCCACATAAAATGTAATTGTTTCGGCCCACTGTTTGGCCTAACAGAATCGCCAAAACCAGGAATGGGCAAACTATTTCGGTCGAACCAAAAATCGGAAAAAAAAAAAAAAAAAGTTTGGCGGGCCAACATAAATTTTCTCAAATTTTAAGAACGATATACAAGTATTACAATTTAAATATGTTAATGAGGTGAATGAAAGTGCGATTTCATTTTTTAAAAGTTCCTTATAGTGAGGTTTGAAGTGAGATGGACTGATTCTAAGGAACGAGGCTCAATGCTCATCTGTCAGGCTACTTGTGAAGTAATTCTAACTAAGGTTCATAGTTGAAAACACTTGTTCACAAATATAAGACGAAGTAAACATAGCACTGATTTTCTGGGCTTGAGATATTAAATTTGGGAAAGTTACTTCCGATAATGATTTGTAAAACTCTAACTTTGGCATGTTTAGAAACAACTACTTGAGATGCATGTTAGATTGCAACTCAATTAATTCAACCTGCAAATCTGAACCCCCTGCTTCACAATTTACGTTGAAAGGCGTGGTAAAAATATCCAATTCTGTTTGAATGGCACTGAAATCTTGAAATCTGCGTACATACAGTGACTACCCATAGCAAATACAGTGACTGCTTCAACAACAAACCAAGTCATCCCTGAGAAACTTTTCTCAACACTGAGACTTGTAAAAAACCATCTTGGATCCCTCAATGAAAGGGGATCTTATAGGAATTATTCTATTATCTAATGTAGTGGTTCTCAAATATGTGAAATTTTTGGGGGTGGATTTAATAACCTAAAAATAATTATGGGCGCACTATATACAAATTTCTGACAAATAAAAAAACCGCTACTAACTCCTCACAATTTTATATCTAAATGGTTAACTGCACAGACTACTATTTACAGATGGCAATCTCCGAGGTTTTAATGGGAAATTTTATCATTGAAAATCACATAGACGCTAGCGCTCCCAGTAGCCATGGAACTTGGATAAATATGGTATAAAAAGTTCTACTCGGGAATAAAAAACCCACATTTCTGCTTCCCAGTCTACAAATGCCACTGAGCTCTTTTATCACTTACATATATTTTTTTCTAATGCAGCTGGCAAACACATTAGGCAGCTGTCTTGGAGGCCCTAAGGCAAGCGCTGCGCAGACGTTACTCACTTTGCATTACCCAGGAGGCGCGTGTAACTTGAAGATAAGCCACGGACGCAGAGTAACAATGACCACGCAAAGCTCAACGATCCTATTAGACCGGGACCTACGGTTTAAAGTGGATTCCGAACCCCTACAAACACCCATGCCACCGCCGGGACTGGAACCCGAAACCTGTGGTACCGAGTGCCTGAGCGCTAGCCACTCGGCCATTTGGGCCCCATTAGTTACATATTGACAAGAGGGATTCATACACTGATTATATTGTTATTATACTGTCATTATTGTTAGTTTATAAGTGATTGTGTTTCAGATGTGGATGAATGCCTGTCCAATGTTTGTCCGCAGGGGACGACGTGCATCAACAACAAGGGATCTTACAGGTGTGTTTCCTCACACGTCGACCAGGCTTGTCGACCAGGACTCCAGTTCCACGCAGCTTCAGGGAGATGTATTGGTGAGTTTCACTTCTTAGGAGGTCGCACTAATCAACCAATTTCGGAATTTTGAAATCGGATTTTACATGGCGATTTTTTTACAATGATGAATGCTCTTGTGAATACAGAAATTAGAAATGCAGAAACATTTCATTTCACTCTTTATTTTTTGTAGTAGTTTCAGAACAATTTTAACATTGAAAATATGCAATATTAGAAATAGGATCTATCAACCTTTGTAACATTTTACTCATTTTGTGCTATAGAAATTCCTCATAAATGGAGCTGAATCAGAACTTGAATTATTTGATTCATCACCAGAGCATTAGAGAGCAGCCTGCTTTGTACATTTTGAAAAAACATAAAGTGTAATAAAAAATAAGTCATAATGTGCATTGCTATTAGAAACGAGACGCTGAACATCACGCCACCTACTTGCTTCTTTTTCTCCGAGAAGGCAAGAATCACTTCCAGAGTTGCATCAGCGCCAACAAGGAAAGGGGTTGTCAATGTCAGCATGGAGGAGGTAGGTTCTAGATGGTAAATAACACCCGAACAATCATTCTCATCCTTAATCTGATTCGGCAACGCTAAAGACACGTTAGAGTAGCATTGCTAATAAAAAGCTGTTCAAAGACAGGTAGCACATATTGTGGCTACTAAAAGACATCGAATCCAGAGGTCTGTGGAACACCATGACAGAAAGATTGCTACCAGATATACTATATCCTGATCACTGGGTACAGGATTAAACCTGTGGCGAATAGGCACGCATTTGCCATATAATAAATAATATAAAATTATGGGTTGTATGTATAATATGACAGCCCCAAAATTAAAAGGACAAACTAGTGAAAAGGAAACACATGGAAAAATGGACAAGGGAAAAGGACAAACTAACAAACACTGGTTGTAAGATTCAACTGACACACTACTCAGATTCACCTGTAATTCTATCCAACCGGTACTTTTCTCTAATCAGCAACTGCTCGTTCGACTAGCTCTGTCGTTTACTAGTTTAGAGCTGGTAAAAGAAAAAAGGTATGTTTCTGTAATCAGCAATATCCCTTTCAAATTGCTCTGTCATTAACTTTTAATCAGCATAGACCAGTTACTGTCCCTCGCTATTAATTTATAGTCGGGAAAGAATATGTTTCTCTAAGTTCAAGTTGCTCTCTAGTTTATTAATTTACAGCCGATAAGAGTAGAGTTTTCTATTCGGCAGCTGCCAGTTCAAGTCGCTCTCTAGTTTATTAGAGAGTTTTTGCATAACGTTTTTATCGTCTGATATTTTTCTTCCTAGCGCACATGCTCATAGGAATAGCTCAGTAGTGCAATATTACAGATAGGTACAATGTTTTCTATGAGCATGAGCGCTAGGAAGAAAAATATCAGACGATAAAAAAACGTTATGCAAAAACTCTCTATTAATTGGCAGCATAAAAGTATGTTCCTCTAATCTACAACAGATGTTTCTGTAGGACGTTATCCATGGTTTGTGCACGTTGAGGGGAATGTAGAAGCATTTTCCAAAGCGTTTTTTAATTTATCGATCCTCCATTGACGTATCGAGATATTTTGTTTGCTTCACTCCTCGAATAAACGCTCTGTATCGTTACAGATGTGGACGAGTGCGCGGATGGCACAGACTCGTGCGACCGGAATCTCAAGATATGCCAGAATTTGCCTGAGACCTACCAGTGCCTGCAAAAGCCCACCCGCGGCAGGAATTGTCCGGCAGGATTCAAGTGGCAGGACGACAACTGCGAAGGTATTTTTTCTACTCTTATCTTCCTTTACCTTTCGCTGTAATCATTTGTAAAAGCAGTTTCAGTTGATGTAACGAAATTTATGTCTAATTTTTTTCTATAACTTAATTATAAGATACCGATTCATCTTTTATATTTTAAATCGGCGAATACTCTATGGAGTAGTCTTTCGCTGGCTCCCCTTGATTTTTTGGTTTCCTCTTCCTTGATTTCAACCAAATTTCAAGTAAAACATGTCTTAGAAATCCGCGATCTAACCGCTAGATATTATTATCTACAAGTGATCAGTAAACTGGGCACATGAATATTCACTGGCAACTTTGATGGCAAGTGCTCGATTCTCACTGCTTTGGGTGTGTATATTAATACTGAAACTTGAGTCAATTCAGTGACGTCCAATTATCAAGCCGAACAAAAATTTCTCCTATACACATAGGATGTCCGTGAATAACAACAGACCAGTCAACGTTTTCGCAGATACTTACTCCTCTCTGCCAGTAACAGCCAAATTTTAATCACCCAATACCAAATGCAAATATCCAAATTGAGATCGATTATCAAAAGCTGAGTGAAAGCGTGGAGACACGCATATCGCATTAGTAAAATAAATATTTTTTAATGATTTCATTTTTCTTATTTCATTTACATTTATATATTTTTATATTTCATTTTGTGTTGTATATTTCTTCATCATTCAGTATCATTATTATTATATTATCTATGTTTACATGTAATAACAATAGTAAACACTAAAATAATAACTCATTATGTTTCAATTTTTCATTCCAAATCTAATAGGCGGATATATAATTTGATACGCGGCCCGCGGAGTTATGATGCGTTTTCAAAGTGGCACGCAATATCATTTGGGTCGGCCACCCCTAAACTAGATGTTGAACTTTAACTGAAATAATTATCTGAAATTCACAAAAACATCTTGTTTTGTTAATACTAACATAATTACTTAAAAAACAGTTGTAGATTCTCGCCATCAACTCATTGGTGGGTTTGGTTTGTCGCTCTATGGTCATTTTGGGCACATGAGGGCTAAACGGCTTACACTCGGAAATGTACGGTATTTAATTTTTTATTTGGGGTTGACTTGACTTTTGAGTTGCTGCCCTCAGGAAGGGCTTCGTAAAAGTGACACTTTTGGTGCGTGTGTGTGACTTCTTGTTTCTTGTCGTAGATGTGGACGAGTGCGCCGAACAGCTCAGCCAGTGCCAGGATCCTCAGCTGCAGTGCCGCAACACCATCGGCGGCTACAGCTGCATCCACAGGTGTCCGCCCCACAGGGTCTTCGATCCGCAGCAAGCAACTTGTGTGGGTTAGTATCTCACTCAAATACAACCGATGACTAAAAATGGGAGAATTTTATAAAAAACATCCATACGCCAACGTTTAGTGTTAACGCTATATTGATGTATCGCTACCTTTTTATAATGCTAAAATATTATAAAAGGCATCTTTTAGCGTCGTCCAGACGAGAGTGCGAGACAGGCGAGTAGTACTAGCTCCGAGTGTCTTGTCCAGGGCCGGATTTAGATGAAAAGAGGCCCTAGGCTATTCCACTTAGGAGGCCCTTTCACCTCCCATTTTTAAGCTTGTAAATTACACGAGAGATAATAAAATACATCATAACTGTGATATCATCATCATTACTGTGATCAATCATCATTACTATGATATATATAATACATCATTACTGTGACATATATAATACATCATACTGTGATATATATCATTACTGTGATACATATCATTATGTGATATATATCAATATATTATCGTGATATATATCAATACATACATTTATTATTATTTTTTTTTTAGACATTTATTCTCAGCACCCTATATTGTACTTCTAACAATGACAAATCAAACATAACACACAACATTTACAAAGAAGCAAAATTCAAATAAATTTTTATATTTGTTTATTAGTCATATGTGTAGAATTTCTCCTTATTTTCGATTGTGTTTTAGTATTTACTATTTTTAGAATAGTGTAATTCTAATTTTGCTAACAATTTGAATGTAGGCTCCTCTTGATCTTGAGGCCCTAGGCGGAAGCCTAGTTAGCCTATAAGAAAATCCGGCCCTGGTCTTGTCTGACATCGAGAAACGAGCCATGTTATATCTGGCTGTGAATGATAACTTTTCGAAAACAATGTCCTTGAGAAATTCCTTTGACGTGTGAAAAAATTGACTCTGGTCGGAGCGGGGCTGAGAGTTCTGTTCGCTATGATACAAACTGGTTTATAGTTGATTAGCGAGACTGACTCGCCTGTTCTCGCACTCTCGTCTGGACGCCGCTTTTATTGCAAGCTAATTCCTTTTCTATCATCTCACAGAATAGAACTTTTATTTTGAGTCACAATAACACTCCTCAAACATATGCCGAACTGTTTTTCATGAAATGCTAGGAAAAAAAAAGAAACGCGTACTTCAATGAACTTTTCTACTTGCTCACATATGTGAACATTCGTTTTTATAATTACAATTACCACCGTTAATAAAAAGAACAAAAAATTTTTATTAAATTATTTACCACAGAATCTCTCGACAAGAAAATGCAAATATAGTTTGGATGCACTGATAACGATATTGGCGGAGTACAGTTAGGAATATGAAAATGGCTTCAAATCGTATCACGAAGACTGGCACTGATTGCAAAAAAAGTTAATATTTCATACCAGATATAGTAAAACGTATTTAGTTTTAATGTTCGGTATAAAAATGATGAATGTTTCGTTAAAAATTAAAATGAAAACATCCAATGTTTCGTTAAATGATTAAAAGTGAAATAGTTTCATCATTCAGAAGGATGATGAAACCATTTCACTTATGAATTACTATGAACGCTCGGCAGCCATACATGTGGACGTTATAGTGGTTTTGTACATTTTTAATGTTTTCCCGGTTTTTTTAACTTCTTGAATTCTTGTCAATATAAAATAAATAAATAGTAATAAAAAAATCAAGTCACATTTTTTTTTTCTCACCCTAAAAAAAATCTTTCTTGAAGAGGTTTTAATTAAATCTACTTTAAGAAGAAGAAGAAAAAAGTGACTCACCAAGAAGGATTTCAACGAATGTCAGAAATACTGTTAACAAATTAAACTTCGACGGCATTAATAACTGAAGCCAAACTTATTGAGAATATTCTATGGCAATATATAAATGGAACTGGCAAGTAATAAGTAGAAACTCAACCGTTTTGTTCAAACAAAAATCCACAAGTAAATATATCATATGCTTCATAGAGACATAATCTAACCATCTAACAAAACTATCATAACAAAAACGCTGAAATGCCTCATAGTCGGATACTTCAGAAAAAAAAAAGACCGAGAGAAAGAAATTGTTCAAGTGTGCATGAAATGCCGAAAAGCAATGAAACTAATGATAAGTGCACAAATGATATGAGATAAGTGCACAAATAAACAGCAAAATATGCAATAATAGAGCGTGAACCAAATTGTTTAGGAAATCAGTAAAATCCCGAAAAAAATACTTCTAAAAACTGAAGAGGAATTAGTTATAAATAATATCCTGAGGATAGGTTTATGAAGGATATCAGGATATTATTATAAACCATGCTCATTAAATGACTGGATTCAAGTGAAAAATATACACAGCGATGTATACCGAAAGCATGGAATAGACAATATAACATTCCTTTTAAAGTATTTTTTTTTTATTCTAATGCAGCTGGCAAACACTTAAACGGTTGTCTTGGATGCCTCAAGACAAGCGCTGCACCAACGTTACTCACTCACTGACGCACTACACAGAAGGTGCGTGTAGCTTCAAGATAAGCTACGAACACGGAATAACAATACCCCCTCAACACTCTACGATCCTGTTAGACCGACACCTACTGTTTAAAGTGTATTCCGAACCACTACGAACACCCAGGGCACCGTCGGAACCAGAACCTGAAACCTGTGGTACCGAGCGCCAAAGCGTTAGCCACAAGGCCCTTCAGGCCCTCCTTTTAAAGTATAGAAATGAAGAAAAACAATTTGGTAGCGTATCAAAAATTGAGTCACATAACACAACTTCGTAAATGTTCCTAAGCATATTTAGTACAGGTATGTATACTTATTATTATTGTTACTATTCCATATAGATCCACAGGAGGCAACCGATTGCGCCTCGGGACTGCTCAAGTGCGACGCTGACGCTGTGTGCATGGCGGTCGACGGCAAGCATCGGTGCGTTCAAAAGTCAGTAAACGATAAATGTGACGCGGGTTTCAAACCGGAAACCGCATCCGATGGAATTACAAGAATATGCACAGGTAAGAATCATCGCTAACAGTTTTAGAAACCCTAAACGGAATGGCATTGCAAAGCTTGCAGTTTTTTTTTTTTCTCTCTCTCTCTCCCGAGTATTCTTATATCCTCAAGAATAAAAACGTGATACAAAATAGTAAAATATGACATTACTCAGATAACACAAGTAATATAAAAAAAAATTGTAAAGTCAATTCCTACTTTTTTCCACTATATCACAGAAAAGTCCTTTTATAAATAATTTTCATTCATATTTTTAAGTTTATGTGGCGCCATCTATTGGTAGATATATGCAACTTAAATCTAAAAAAAACTAAAATGAAAAAAATTAATTACTGAATTAAATTTAATTACTAAATGAATATTTGAAAAAACTGTATTAATATTCAGTGTCCTCCACTACAAGTTCAAAAAAATGTATTTGAACGTGAGCGGATGAATCAAGAGTATTTTATGAAGGATTGGAAATTTGAACAAGATATATACAGGGAGAGTGTGAGCTAATAGAAGGAATTGAATAATAAATACATTGAATCATTGACTCTATTCCGCGGCCACGATAATTTCCAATTGCCTTACTTAAAGTTTTCTGCCCCGCCACTGAAAAGTGCTTTGTGGCGTGTTGCTGAAATTTCTATTTCTGCCCATTATTGTTTTTATAATCAATTGACTAGGCGAAAATTAAATTACTAAAAAATATTTAAAATGATAATTTAATGATTATTTATGATAAAATAATTTAAGTAAATTACATATATTTGTTTTTGATGAGATGTGCCAGATCTTTTAGTCTCTGCACTGCACGTTCTAATTGCATATGAAATATATCTAGATTAATTAACCTCGTGTCTATTTAACCATATAAATTTTAAAGATATATATATTCTGCATCAAATTTTGTTTTTAAGAGATTTGGATTAAAGATGATTTTTTTAACAAAACATTGTTAACATTTTGATAAAACATTGTTTAAACATTGTCTTCTCCCAACGTGATTGACAAAGAGGACTCTTTCTCTCCGCAGATGTGAACGAGTGCGAGGAGTTTCCCGACTCCTGCGACATGCACCGGGAGAGGTGCCAGAACGAGTGGGGGAAGTACGACTGCGTCCCCCTTCTCCAGCAGACCACCCCGGAACCCCCCTGCCCTCCCGGATTCCGGAAAGATCCCCGGACGCAGCAGTGCGTGGGTCAGTATCGTTGCCCAAAGTATTGGGAATCATGCAAATATTTCTCTTTCGTTTTACATCCGGATCCGACGTCCTGTGCTGAAGGCATAGAATGGGTCGTGACGCCGGGCGTGGATGTATACATTGATATGTTAATCAAGTATTGTGATATTGTGAGGTCGATGGTCGGCTGGCTTCAGACAACGTGATTTGATCATGATTAAGTTAAAACCCAAAAGTAGGGTTTTTGTAAAGTTTTAATTTTCTTCCTTTATGTATAATAAAATTTACTTTCTTAAATTAATTAAAGTGTAGTGATTTTTGCTTCTTCTATGCTCTACACCGCGGCACTCGGCTAAATTTTCCGACAAGTATCCCCTCATCTCATTTTATCCCATGCACCAATGCTTCCTTTTCCGCAGCGTCGTTGACCCTCTTATTTCAGAAGATTCAAATAAAAAAATTCTTTCGAACATTCCGCTCGTTTTTCACTTCTATCCTAATTTTCCACACTTTGAATGATAACTAAATGTATCTTATGTATGCAAGGATGATGGTGCACAGTGGCTCAGAGAATGCCTGTTTGTTTCAGACGTGGACGAATGCCTGGAAGGTCGACACCAGTGTCAGACAGATAAAGAGCAATGCCAAAATGTTCCGGGTGCCTACAGGTGTCAACAGATCACCACAGCTCCGTCGACACCCAGGAGTTGTCCCTTGGGACGGCGATTCGATTCCAGAACCCAATCCTGCGAAGGTCACGAAAATCATTTTATTAGTTTTATCTCCTCCTTTAACCAAAAAATAATATTGCAGCAGATACCTAATCAGTCGTTAGAAAATGACGTTATAAAAAACCAGCAGTAATAAAGATTACAAGACGCTTCTTCATGAAGTTCTAGAGTTATTCAATGTTGTTACATTCCTGTCCCTATTGAATTTGATCATTCTTCTAGGGATTCTGCATTTCAGGGTTCCGATTTCGCCAAGTCACTTTTCCACCCCAAAATGAATAGCCAAAACAACAGTATTTTGTAAGTGCAGAGGACATTTTGTTTGCTTAGGACACTTGGCGAAAATCGCAAGGGAAAAATCGTCAAATAAACAAGCGAAATGTTAGATGATCAACTCTACAGATTAACTGCTCAGAGACGGCGGAATCTCATATGCAGCAATGTAAATTTTAGAATAAGTAACCTATAGAAGTAACCTCTTCTAATAGCATGCCTACTCCTAGTAGATGCCTGTTTGACACTTTTATCTGAATAAAAGAAGAAAAAAAGCAACTGGAAAGGATAGTTGTTTATAGTGAAAGCTCTGTTTGACCAGAAAAATTGATTTAAAAAGTAACTATGTTTATTTTTATATCTGATTAAATCTGATATATCACTCTGGAATACCATCGGGCGCGCCAGAAAATCTTCTAGGGGCCCACCAGGGTGCCCTGGAGCACGGTTTAGGAACCACTGGTCTACATTTATGAAAGGCATTGGGAAACCTTGCACAAATTATTTTAGTGAGAAGTGTAAAAAATGCATTTTTGTCAATTTTTGGCAATTCAGAAAATATACATATGTGTGTGTGTGTGTGTGTGTGTGTGTGTGTGTTCATATTTGTCAATATTTAATAACTTACTTTTAGAATAGCATTAAAAAAATTTCTATAAATTCTGACCTTTAAGATGATTTTAATGTTTGGATTGGTTTAAATGACTTTTACAAATTGAAGTTAACCAATTGATGAAGAATCTTTTTTTTTTTTTTAACCTCCAGATGTGAACGAATGCGAAGAGGGTACTCACAACTGCGATCCGATCTCCCAGAACTGCCTGAATGCCGTCGGGAGCTACCGATGCGTCAACAAGGTCACCTGCCCCCACGGGTACAGGTGGCTGCAGTGGAAGAGCAAATGTGAAGGTGAGTTATTTTTGACTTATGAAAATCTGGATTGGATTTGGATAATAAATGCTCGTCGTTGGCATTTGACGTATGTTCTTGTGGCCCAACAAATTGAGATAGTGATGGAAGTCTTTTTTTGTCACACGAATTGTTTGATTTGCTTCTTTCAGCAGAAATTTGGTATAGTAACCGCTAGTAGACAGATACAGTGGTACAGTACTAACCGCTTTTTAATCAAAAGCTTAAGCATTTTCTATAAACTGGTTAAGTATTTTCTATAATCCTTGCACCGATCGAGCCATTCGCACTCGAGTTTTCATGATTCAGGCCTTTATTGATCTTGACCTCAAAATCGTGACACGGTGATTGTCCAGTTTTCGCGCACAGGGGAATTCATTCACCTGTGTTATATCCGTGATGATTTTTGAAGAGATCCAAATCAAGGAAGTAACGAAATGTCAGATGCTTTTTTGAACATTCATGCAGGTTCAAATGCATTTTGTCTTGCCGTCACAACTGTCTCAAGTGCATTTCGTCTTGCCACAGAGTCATTAGTCACAATTTGTACCTCACTATCCTTGTACAGCATCCATTTTTTCTTGTGTCAATAGAAAAATATACAATTCAGTGAATGTTCAATTGTTAGTGCAGTTGCTAGAACGACGGAATACGTTGTCGGATGTTGATATCGAAGTTCAGAATGAGCAGTATGCCTTCAGTAATTTCGTAATGACATCCTCAAATTTCGTGACATGTTCTTAAAGAACGTGACATGTTCATATCTTTAATTTTCAATTCCTACTATTAGTTCACACTCTCCCCATATATATCTTGTTCGAATTTTCAATCGTTCATAAAATACTTTTTATTCATCCACTCAAGTTCAAATGCATTTTTCAATTGCTTCTATTTTCCTTTAGCAAAATGATAGTACATCGTGATATTTCTTTTGTTTGCTTAATATTAAGTAAATGAACAGACTGTTTTATGTATTGTATTGAACCTAGTGCAGTAATGTAATGCATCTTTTCAGTAGAACTGCTCTACTTAGCAAATTAGAATAGCTTAACTTAAATTTTAATTAATAATTAAATTTCCATTTAGCAAAATGATAGCACATTGTGATATTTCTTTTTTTTTTTCATTTCCTACTATTAGCTCACACTCTCCCTATCTGTATCTTGTTCGCATTTTCAATCGTTCATAAAATGCTTTTTTATTCATCCACTCAAGTTCAAAATTTTTTTTTAACTTGAGTGGATGACACTGTATGTGAATACAGTTTTCCAAACATTAGTTCATTCATTTATGTGGGAGAAAAAAAAATTCTCTTCTATAAGATATTTCGCAGGATATAAATTTAGGAATAAATACTGTCAATAGCGAAGCGTGTGGAAAAAAATTTCTTTTTCAGATTCTTTTTTTCATTCTGGGTTCTAGTCTGAGTTAAGGAGGGAACAAAACGGAAAATGAAACATGTGAATAAATGAGTGAAAGAGACGGAAAGTGTGTGTGAGAGAGAGAAAGAGATTGAACGAAAATTATTTTCAAAGGACTTTCAGAAATAAAGTGAAAAAAAGTAGGAATTGACTTTTGAAATTTTTTTCTTATATTACTTGTTTCTCTTCCAGACGAGAACGAGTGCACGGAGGGCACCCACGACTGCGACCGCTACACTCAGCTGTGCATCAACACCGCGGGCAGTTACCAATGCCAGTCCAGGCCTGGTCAGGTGGTCAGTAACTGCGGTACGGGGTACGTGTACGACACGTCTCAAGACACGTGCACAGGTAACAATATTATGCCTATTCATGCATATGTAATTGTTTAATTAGTCATGTTTTATTTTATGGATGGATGATATCTTTTATTGAGACTGAAGGTAAATAACTCGATGACAGATTTCATAAAATTTTACTTGCTTATGATGCAATGTTTGACGAAACGGTGCTTGCTGATAGACTTTTTCTTGTTGGCTATAGTCTTTGAAGCGCAGCACTAGAAGTGGAAGTATGAAAGTAACACACACAAGATATTAACAAACATTTATTCCTCCATCTACTCTCTATAAATACACACAAAAAATAGGCACATTTACAGTCAATCAACAAAATACAACAAACGAATCCATACTCTATGCAATATGTAGTAAATCCAACAATAAAAAAGCACAAATATCATCCTAAACATGCCGAAATCTACTATAATAGCCCACTGTAACCTGAAAGTCCTAAAACTGTTTTCCATATAAATGGTAATACAATGGTTATTGAAATGTAAACAAATAAGTTGCTATTAATATAAAAACCAAGAGCCATTATGTACGCTTATTTATTGTTTAATAAACACCGACAGAAGTACAAATAATGTCAATTGCACAAAATGGTTCCTATCTAGAGACAAATTGCAACTTCGATATTTCCGGTTGGGGTGCTGTCATCAATAGTGTTATTGCTTGTCTCAGAGACATTAATTAAGACGTATACGCCATATTGTGAGAAACTAAATTTGTTTGATAAAATATCAATATATTATCATGTGACCTGAAAGTTAAACTCATCCATAGAGTGTTAAATCTCCTTACAGTTTTGTGGTTAAAGTGTAGGTTAAGCGTTTTCCCATATTTTCTCCCAATTTTTTTTTTACCACTTTCCCCCTATTTGTTCCCATTTTACGGGTCGGGCCCATTGAAGGTTAAAACTGTTTTCAGTGGTGCTTTAAAGTAAAAACGAAAGTAACTTATTAACAGTCCTAAAATTCTTACGTTATCTCTTTCAAAATAAAGTTTATGCTTTCTATAATCAGATTGCAAATAACACTTACTTTACTGGAATCCCAGATTTGCCACAATCAAGTAAGATTACAACACGACAGCAGTAGTAAGTTAAAACACTACAACAGCGTCTTTATTTTTCACAGAATTACAATAACGTTGCTCATTTCGCTTAACTAAACATTTCAAAATAAACGTTGCCATTCAATTAAATATTTTAATTGCACGTGTGAATATTACAGGTGTGGTTAAAGTGTAGGTTAAGCTTTTCCTGCACTTTCACCCATTTTTTCCACTTTCCAATTTTACTGGGCCATTCAGGGTTAAAATGCTTTCAGTTATGTGGTTAAAGTGCTAAGTTTTTTTCCCTGCAGTTTCATCCACTTTTCCACGCCTTTTTTCCATTTTTATGGACCCATCGAGAATTATAACTGCTGTCAGCGGTCTTTTTCGAATGATGAAATTTCGTGTTGAAGGTTTATTATCAATGTCCACTGCATTTCACTAAAGATTTGAAACCATTCGAATGTTTAGATATCAACGAATGTGACCTTCTCCGCCCTTGTCAGGCCGACCAGATGTGCGAGAACAGCCCTGGCAGCTACAGGTGCGTCTGTCCTCAAGGATTCACGCTGGACGCCTTCACACGAGAGTGCAAAGGTAAGAAAGACACTTACCACTCTTATATCCTTATGTAATGTATATCCATCTGTGTATATCTTTATTCGTAGGAAAGAGTCGGGAGTCGATTTAAGTCGGAATTTTAAACAGACTACTTCAAAAATACTCAATTCCCAATTCTAATTCTCCACCTATGGTTAAAAGTATGCACTGACACATAAAAATGTGCAATTTAATAAGTAATAGTAGTTGATGCATACTTTTAATGAGATGTGGAGAAATGGAATCGAGAACCACCATTAACTGCCAGAAATCTCAGTGACTTGCAGTATATACATTTGTACTAGTTACCATAGCCCATTGTGCCTACGCTGTAACCTCGTTCTGTTTTAGTCAATGTCTCCCCCTTCCTTTGTTTTTCTTACTTAGCCCCCTGCCACACATATAGACAGAACTGTGCCTCCTTCGTTTCTTCCTTGTAGAAAGCGAGACAACAAAGCGATAAGTCTCATACAAATGGATGGGAAAATTATCAAACGGTTACTAAAGTGCACTGTTGACTTCTGCTCGCTGGATCAACTTTCACTGAGCTATGCTTTCGCTCTATCTTACGACTTTGTGTTCTCTTCTGCAGATGTGAACGAATGCCAGTTGCAACTCCACTCGTGCGCAGTGAGCCAGAGGTGCGACAACACCATCGGGTCGTACACGTGCGTACGCACCACCAGCTGCGGCACGGGGTACACCCTCAATGCAGCTCTCTCGCAATGCGAAGGTATTTGTAACTCTGTGTTCAAACAATATGTTCAAATTAAATGTGTTCAAACAATATCGTTAAATTAAATGTGTTCAAACAATATCTTCAAACTAAATGTGATCAAACAATATGTTCAAATTAAATGTTTTCAAACAAATTGTTCAAACTAAATGTTTTCAAACAATATGTTCAAACTAATGTGTTCCAATAATATTTTAAAATTTAAATAGTGTGACCTTTTAACATTAGAATATTGTGAATTTGTAAACTTCTAATTTAAAAATACTAAAAGGTCATTCAAATTTTACAAACATTAATTTTTTTTTTAGTGTTTCTTACCACCACCCCCTTTTAGATATTTTATCCAAAACACACAAAAATATTTCATGACCTTAGATGGGGAATTCTAAAAATAAAACGTTTTACTTTAAAGCGACTGGTTTGGAAAATAATCCACCCGTTTTCCTGTTTGGCAGCATTTTCGCCATCATGGTGACTAGTCACAGGAATGTTAAATGTTTTGAAGATAAACAGCATTATGCACTAATCGGTTTCTATTCGGAAGTAAACGGTAAATAGAGGAACAAACTTTCAGTTTGAAGTGTTAAAATATATTTCCTGTGATTCCCACAGACTGGAGGATGAGATGGTACCTTGTAAGTATTATGACTAAAGGAGATTGAAAGTCCTGGGTAGGTTTCCTTTCCTAGTGGTCGGCTTTTCAGTCCGAACGTCTTAAGACTCGTTCCCACAGAACCGTGAGGCTTTTAAGCGTGAAGTGTTGACCAATCACTAGCCTCACGGCTTTCGCTTAAAACCGGTTTGAAATCCACCGCTTCGAGTTGACCCACTTTCGACTCGAAGCGGAACTTCACTGGGAGTAATGCTTTTTTTTTTTTACGTTTCGCTGTGAAGGGGTTGATCGAAAAAACTGCCTTCCAACAACAGGCACTCGTGAACGCGTTGCCGCCTCACGCCTCGGTGGGAACGAGCCCTTAGGGTCTCTCTTATTGCTTTCTAATTGTTTTGTTTTTTTCGAAATGTCATTGGTGTGTTGTGTGTATCTCTTTTCGGAGAATAATCGACTGCTTTCTCTCTTTGTTTTGCAGACGACGACGAGTGCCTGCTGGGCACCCACAACTGCGGCCCCGGGTTCGCGTGCCGCAACACCCTGGGCTCGTTCCGCTGCGACAGGGTCAAGTGCCCCGCGGGACAGAAGCTGCTGTCGGACGGATCGTGCAAGGTCATCGTCTGCGGCGCCGGCATGGAGCACGACGACGACGGAAATTGCATCGGTGAGTTCCTCACGAATGACGTGGAAATCCATTCACAGATTTAGTTATTCCAATGCTGAAGTTCGTGCCAAACAATTCCGATTCTCTACAGTTGCTGAGTTCTCTTTGTTGTTTGGAGGCTGCAGCTGCCACCCAAATATATATATTTAATCACTTTGCATTGCATTTTCAGGTTTTTCTGGTGAATTAATAGGGCATTATTTCCGGTTATTTGACGCAATTGGTATCACATGAAGCCTATTTTATGAACCAGTATAGAGAACCAATTAGAGATCACAGTAGAGATAGTCACAAAATTACAAACACAAAATTAAGAGATAGTGTCGAATGTCAAAAATAAAACATTCAACTCAAAAATCGAAAATTTTTTGGTCGACTTCTGTCTGAAGGTAGCAAAATATGCAATCATTTTGGTCAACGCTTTATAGCTGAGAAAATTATCTGTAAGAGCAAAGCAATATTTTCAGTCAAATTTAAAAAAATAACATCCGCTTATACAAGACAAATTCGTTTATCTGTAGGATTCTGAATTAAAAACTAATCCCTTCCAGACATCAACGAGTGCGCCAGGATCCAGCCTTGCCGCCTGAACCAGAGGTGCATCAACACCATGGGATCCTACAGGTGCCAGAACCTCCTCAACTGCGAAGCGGGATTCGAACTGAACGAAGTGGGAGACCAGTGCGTGGGTAAGCCAACAAATAAGTAGTCTATTCAGGCAGTGATAAAGTGCCCTTTTCATTCGAAACAGAAATTCTTTAACAGCTTTTTGAATGATGGTATAAAACATAGGACATTTCCATGAAAATTTGTTTTCAACTTCTTCGGTCCTGCTTTTTAACAAATTGTTTTCCTAAAATTATCTAAAGTATTCTACAAAGTTGTATATTGAGTCGGTACACTAACTCTCAATTAAGGATCGGTTTTGAAACAGAATTGTTGGTTAATATTTAAATCAGAAATAGAGAAAAATTCTTATTATCCAATAAAAAGCAATTCCCATACAAATTATTTTTTTTTTTTCGATTTTCGAATGCAGAAAGATATCATCGTATTACATTCTTTACAAAATATTCCCGTACAAATACTCTCAGTATATATTAATTTTTACATATTCTGTTCCTTCAAAGTATATGTGCAGAAAAATCATGCGCAAACTTCACGAAAATCACAAGGTCATCATTTTGTAAATTTTTTTGTAAAAAAATATATAATTTGTTTTGCTTCAAAAATATTTTAAGAGTGGAAATGAAATTTACGATTTCTATAAAAATAAATCATAATAATTGCTATATTTTTTATTAATTTTGAGAATGTTTCTCTTTTGTATACCTCATAGTAATAAAACATAATCTAGGTCAGTGGTCTTTAAAGTGGAGTACTCTAGTGACACTTTTGTCAAACATCTAAGCTCGGGATCACTTCTACAACATTGGGTATCTCACCAATGGGTGCAGAAATATATATATATATATATATATATATATATGAATAGAAGTTTTAATTGTTTCCGCCTTAGAAGCGCTCGATCTGACGATGGTTAAGTGATCTCGATAAGCTTATTTGAACTCTTTTCTAAGTGAGGTGTTTTGCAGACGTGGACGAATGCGCGCGACGCATCGCCGAGTGCGGTTCCGGACAGACGTGCCGCAACAAGCAAGGGGGATACGTGTGCGAGTGTCCTCGAGGATACAGCCTCAATCCTCAGAGGGTCTGCGAGGGTAAGCGCATCTCTCTTTTTCTCTTTCTTTCTTAATCTCTCTCCCTTTGCAACGAGAAGGCGAGGTACTTATCGCCTCGAGAATTTTCTTCCTGTCATCGGTCCTTTGAAGCTGCAACAGTTATGAATTTCTGTCAATTACAGATTAAATTAGCAAAAATTAACCATAATTGTCTCCAATATTTCCAATAAGAAACGGCATTAGATGAGACGCCGACACTTTAACAATGAATTCCTCGACAAATAATTCCATTTTAGCATTCAGAAGAGGGTGCAGAACTCCGAGTGGTTAGTTTTTGCCAGGTTTCAGCGAGTCCCTTCAGGAAGATCCGTCTTCCTTCTCAGGATCACTGGAGGAAGTTACAATTATGAAGTTAAAAATTATCATGAGTTATCAAGTTTCCAATCTACCCGTTGAATGGCCAGCTTTCCACTTTTGTTTTCTTTCTTCCATCTCTCATTTCCGTACCTAGGGCTATGCAGCTCCCTACCAGTTAGAAAAGAGAGGATATATATATATATATATATATAATTGTATACAATTAACGCTATTTTTTTTTCGGGGTGGATTGGGTCAGCATAAAAGAGATTGCATAAAAAATTTTGAAACTTCCGAAGTGGCTATAAAACATATTGTAAATAGGGTAAATAGGGACCGCATAAAAAATTACCACATAGAAAATGTATAAATGAAACCTCCCGATGTAGCATTATATCGCATCTTATAATATTAGTGGTAACGGGATGATATAATGTCAAGCGATTTATCTGTTGGATTTTTTAATTTGTATATTTGCATATTATTTTGACTGCCCTTTGTTTTTTTTTTTTTCTTTTTGAATTACATTTTTAATTCATTCTCATTCATAATATGAATTTGATAGAATGTTTTCATATACAAATCAAAAACAGGTTCGACTATATATATATGCATATAGATTTTAGAGGTAACTACCCCACATTCTCTTGTCGTGTAAGAAAACCCAGCGAAACAGCCTAACGTTTGAAATTTTACACGCAAAGTCACCTCGCCTCGAGTCTCTTCGTTTTTGAAACCAGTGGATTCGAACCTCAGGCCTCCTGCACGATAATTTTCCCACTGAACCACGAGTCAGACCCTGGGGTCCATTACTTCTTCATCTTTTTCGTGTCCCTCCCACCAGATGCTGAATGTCCGTTGGCACTATGCTCTTTGATTTTTCTAGAGGAAGTACATTTCATTGGATGTTTGTTAGTGCCTGATTTCTTGGATTTTCCAAGCAGGAAAAAAACACCGTAAAAATGTCACAGATGGCAAAAAGTCCTCTTCATCATTCTAATGCCTAGACTTCTCCTCTTCCTACTATAAGTAAACTATTAAAAAAATTCTTAACCTAAGGATTATATTTAAAATTCTAAGAAGGAAATAAATTGAACCCTAGGTAATATGAATTTCGCTTACACAGATGATGTTCTCATAGCATTAATGGTCTTCAACTTTATTAAGCTATGCATGGCCATTCCTTTCCAAATTCGTTCTGGTAAATCTACTGTAGTTTGGCTATTTTTACCATCTGGTTTATTACAAAGTTTACTGGTACAATCTATATTATTTAACTATTGTAGGTTCGCTTAACCTTGTCCTGTCCAGTAACGTGTCCTTTGAGTTTTATTTATCATTATGGGAATTTTTGTTACCTTTTAAGATTAGAGGCAGTTTTAGGGCAACCGAGGAGGATGCAGAATCCAGACAGTGTATGGAGGATGGAGTGCAGAGATCAGTTCAAGATGAAAAAGAGTCAGACTATTAAGTTTTTGCATAAACGACGACGATGATGGCGATTTGCCAGATTAATGGAGAACCTTGGTTGCTGAGCAACCTCTATCTCCTGCTTTTTGTGAGTGAAGGAAATTTCTTAAGCTTTAAGCCCATTGATTAGATGGAAAAAGAGTAATATAAGTATATTGTTAATTTATTAAAAATTAATTATTCGAAATTTTTTATTAATTAATAAAAAAAATTTCTGCATATATAATTTTTTTTTATATTGTTATTATAATTTCAAGTAGGTAATAAAAAAGATAAACAATAGAAACAAACAATAACGATTGGAGGGGAAATTGTGACTCAGTGGAGAAACTGCATGGTAAGATTTTGTATAGAAAAGTTGTTTAAACTTTTGATCTAGAAAGCAAAATACTTTTGTTAATTGCTATTGGTCAGTACATGAAACTCGAACTGCTGATTGGGTTGTAGATAGTTTATTTGTGTGAATGAAGGATGCGAGTTTTCTAGTTTCAGAGTGAGGTAAATTCCGAATTAGTTTGATTTACCTTTTCTAGTTGCCACTAAAGTCAGCTTTTAGTTGGATTCTAATAATCAACACATTTCAATTCAACTTTATTTTCCGTTTACGCGTGGCCAGGAGCAGAGCAGTTTGGACATTTTTGTTAACCTCCATGAGCAAATTGTGAATGTTCATAACGCTGACAGTTGAAGCACCGCATTGAACAGAAAATACATGGCCGGAGATATTATGTTTTGATGGTTAGCAGAAGATATGAGACATAAGTACTTAATATTAAATATTTTGTAGGAACTACTTCTGATCCTCTTTTATTGCTATTCTACGTACGAAATCCACTCTATGATCAAGTAATTCTTGTTTTATGTCTTCAAAACAAGCATTCTTTTTAAAAATGCTTTTAAATTAAGTTGGTGTGTGCATTGCTGAATTGCTGTAAGTTTTGCTGCATTTTGGTTGCTACCAATAATACGCAAACTCTAGTGGATCTTAAAAACTTATATCGTTGTTAGGCCTATTTCCAATGCTTGACACAATAAAATAGATGTTTCTTTTTTTTTTTTTTTTTTTTTGTCCACGCTCCCCCCATCTCTAGGACTATGTAGCCTCACACACGTTACAAAGTTGAGGATGGAACATCAGGGGACCTCATCGATACCAGCCCACATTTAGGGACAATTTTTAAGGGTAAATGCCCCGCATTTGCGTGTCGTATATCCAAAAAGCCGGAAAACTCTCCCCAGACAGCCTTAACTGTGTATGTGAGCTACTTTACACACCACAATCATCATCGAGGCTCCTCGTTTATGAAAGCAGTGCCTACAACATTCGAACTTCCTGCCCTTATATTGCCACATAATAATGAATAAGGCAAAAGGAATTGTGCCGGGTGAGTTTCATTCTATCCATACTGACGGGTATTGATCTCTTTTTGCAGACGTGGACGAGTGTTCCCGCTTCCGTGGCCAGGTGTGCGCCAGCAACTCTGAGTGCATCAACACGCAGGGCTCCTACACCTGCAACTGCAACGACGGATTCAGGGCGGCCGGGACGGACAAGAGCTGCCTCGGTAAGTGTCTTTCTCTCTCCCTCTCTCTGCAGGACATCCTGTCTGCACTTCCCTACTCCGTAAATTCCTTCGCTTTCTTTGCTATCAATGAAATTTATAAATATTCTAAACCAGAGGTCTCAAAACTTAACTTAAAACCACACTGACTCCCCCAACAAGTAGCGGTCTGTTGGCCAAGTGGCTAGTGCTCTTGTTTTTGGTTCCACAAGCTTCAGGTTCGAATCCTGGCGGTGGCATGAATGTTTGTGAGTGGCTCGGAATCCACTCTAAACTGTAGGTCCCAGTCTGTCAAGCCCTCGTGTGCACAAGATGACCATAGAGCGACAAACTAAACTAAACCAAATCTCCAACAAGTCCAAAAGGCAAAGACCAAACCAAACCTCCAACAAGACCAAAGGGCAAAGTCCTAGATAGCTCATCACAGTAACACACTGTATTTTTGAATTATCATCAAATTTTCGTTTAGGAACTAGCCGGCGATTGAAGGTATCCATGGCGTGGAGAATTCCATTGAAATCTCAGTTGGTACTTACCAACCACTTCTTGACAGGTAAGTGGACCCTTGTGGTCAGGTTGGACCATTTCTTGACAGGAAAGTGTCAAGAAGTCATTGCCTCGGAGATGTCATCATGCGCTACACTAGCACAGCGCCATCTTCAGGAGAACGGCGGAATTATGCAAACACTAATAATGCTTGATGAGTCGAAGTATTAGCACTGAAGCATTTTGTAGCGAGTAGTAGAGCTGAAGCCTGTGCTGGAAAAGTTCTGCTGCGTGATCGTTTGTTTGGAAGATTCGAGTACTTTCAAGCGTTATGAGGATGCGGGATCTAAACACGGGAGATAACCGAGACTTCAACAGTTCAAAATGTTGAGTTCGGAACGAGGAGTACATTATTTTAATTTGTACATGCATTTTCTGTGGGTTTTTTTTTTATAAATATGGAAAAGAAAGTAACAAAAGATAGTGAGTGCAGAGCATTTAAAGGGCAATCAGGATATCAATGTTTCGTGATTGAATCGAGCAATGAAGCTCTGCGTACATTTTGAAATGAAACAATATGAGGTCACGGAGATTGCAATATATTAACGTCATTGTGAGACTAAACCTTCACAGATTTTTACCAAATTTACAGATAGCCTACGGTTAGAAAAAAGAAACTTTGACATCGAAAATTTTACAAAATAAACAGTGGGAAGGTGGGTGAATTGGAGATACTTGTTGGCTGATGTTGTCCCACGAGCCGTAGTTTGGAGACCTCTTCTTTTCAAATTATATGATGTCTTTTAAAAAATAAAACAAGAGAAACAGTTCCCTTTTATCAATCTTTTGCACAAATTGTATTTGTATGTTTTTGTGCATAAATTGTATTTTTGTGCATAAATTGTATTTGTAATTGTATATATACATATATTTGTGACTGCAATAATCAAAAGTTAAATCCTGTTCACGATGTGTATTTTGTCTTCCCAAGTGTTTTGGAGAAAATCGATACTATGCATTATTTTTTATGTTAAAAATGAAAGTTCATTTTTCAAGTACATTGTAACACGAAATAAAATTTTAAAGTTTTTTTTTATTAATGTTAATTATTTAAAATTTAAATTTGATGCTTTTATTATTTTTCAATTATTATCCATTAACTTTTATATTTCTTGACTTTATCTGCTGCAAATTTAAATAAAAATCAACGAAAGTATTACAGCACACAAAAGAAAGTAATCGCTTATCCATGCCGAATGCTTTCACCTGAAGAAGAACGGTTTCACCTACGCCTTTTTGTGTCTACGAAGGGAAAAATTTGTGGGAAAACTCAAATTTAATAGGGAATAAAAGGGACAAATAAGATGCCTTTAACCTCTACGATTCATCTTCTTTCTTTGCAGACGTGGACGAGTGCGCAGAGTCGCCCAACATCTGCCAGCAGACGTGCAACAACGTGTGGGGATCCTACCAGTGCTCCTGCAAACTCGGCTACACCCTGGCGCCAGACCACAGATCCTGTCAAGGTACGAGGTCCATTGAGGCTCTGTCTTAAGTCTGAACGTGTGAAAACGTCTCGAATAGTACTGAACCCATTCTTGTTAAATTGTTCTCTAAATTGTTGAACTGCGTCGGGTTACTCTCCTCTACATCCAATGCTCTAACCCTCTTTAAATCAATGTCCATCAGCTCTTCAACAGTTATAATAGGCTCCATATCATTTAGATTCATCGACTCATATTCATTTATTGAAACAGCCTATCAAATGGCAAATTTGTAGTCGCTGAGCGTGAATAGTAAGTAATTTATAAGTGAAATGATTTTATTCATTATTTAAACAAAATATATTTTAATATACCTGGTATCAAATCTTAATGATTTATTGCAATAATCACTGCTAGTTTGGAATACTTCTTCCGCCATTTTCATATTCCTAACCGATACATGTAATGATACACCTTCAATCAGTGCGGCCAAATGATAAGATTTGTGTATGTATATATATATATATATATATATATATATATATATATATATATATATATATATATATATATATATATATATATATATGAGAGATTGTGTAATGAATAATTTAGTATCAATTTTTGTTCTTTTTATTAATGAATGTTAATGTAACTGTAAAAAACTAAATGCACACATATGTGGTCAAGGATGTCAAGAGGTTAAACAGTTGAAAAGGACTTTTGAACGTGGAGACTTTTATTTCATTTGAGTCTAAAGCCAGAAACATCGGCTTAATTATTAATGAGGGAAGACACAATTTATGGCCGTAAGAAGTAGAGCATATGTTTTCCCTCCCATGCATATAAAATCTTATACTTTCGAAAGTTTAAGACCAGTTTACGTAACTCGGTGCTATTATTTCCAATGATAATAATGTTAAATTTGAAATTGACAATAGACTCGTTAAGGTTAATAAATATTACTATTTTTAAAAAGTACAAACACTTAAATTTCAAGAAAAAATTTATTTTTTTACAACTCGACCTATCATATAGTATGGCAGTGAATTTCGGCCATTAACTATAGCAGATGAAAACATACTTTTAATTTTTGAAAGAAAATACTTCGAAAAATTTTTAATCCAGTTAGAGATAATGATACATGAAGAATTTTGTTTAACCCTGAATAAGAGTACTATAGAAAATATAAGCAACCAAATATTACCAGAGTCATCAAATATTTCGCTTCAGATTTCTTGGACATATTGTTAGGTGTGATAATATGAGTCCTCTTAAAAAGTGACTTTTACAAATGCAAAGTGTACCAAGAAACGAGGTAGACTTCACACAAGAAGGATTTTAGGGGCCTGATGGCCGAGTGGCTAGCGGCGCTCGGCACCATATGTTTCGGGTTCAAATCCCGGCAGGTGCCATGGATGTTTGTAGTGGTTCGGAATCCCCTTTAAGCCGTAGGTCCCGGTCTTATATGGCAGTAGAATGTCACCCCAATCAGACTTCTCACCCACATCATTCCCAAACTGTATAGGGGCAACTCAGCTCTAGGCACAGTGGTGTGGTGTCGTAGTAATAGCAGCAGCAACACAAGATGGATAGACTGAGTAGGAACAAGGCAGATCTCAAGACATTAGAAATAAATCGTTGGCAGACTGTGGCGTCTGATGGGATCTGTTATAAGCTGTAACAGGCTGTAGTGCAAGCTAAACTAATTTCGCTCAGCCTGTTACAGGCTAAATCTGTAACATGTTGTAGTGCAAGTAAAGAAGAAGAATTATTTACAGCATGCTCTTAATATTTCCTATGTACATTCCGGTGCCTTTTCCGGCAGCCGGGAGCTTATTTTGCCAAAATAGACGTTTCGTTTTTCACCATGAAAACCAAACTCATTTTTTAAACAAATCTCGTTTTACTTAAAATTAATCTTTTTCACAAACATAAGAAATGTATTTAAAAAATAAATAAAAACGAGCGATATTTGGCGATTTATCCCTTGGCTAACTGAAAAGCACCTGTGTTTTTACGTGAGAGGAGCGAAAATAGACTGTGTGTTGCTCTTTTGTTGCAGATATCGACGAGTGCGAAGTGTATGGAGGAATAGGTAGCTTGTGCATCGGATTCTGCGTCAACGAACCCGGATCCTTCAAGTGTTCCTGCCCCAGCGGATACAGGTTGTCTTCGGACGGTCGCACGTGTCAAGGTAAGTAGTCAAAGTTATTTCAAATTTCAAGGCAAGTACAAATAGAAAATAATAACAACAAGGCAAAAAAAACAAATACAATAGAATAAACATTCAAAAATACAAAGATCCAAAATACAAAAGACTGAAGTCATTCCCTTAAAAGTAGTCAAAGTAACAAGGTGACAAGTGACTGTCAAAGTATTTCTAATCCTCGCTAATTTTGAAATGATGCATTAGAGACAGTTTTTGGGATGCTACTGTTGAATGAGGCTTTAAAACATTGACAAATATGAACATTAAAATGTTTTTCATGGATGGTTTTTTTTTTTTTTAACATGTGACAAAAAAGGTGTTTTTGGCCTCCCTGTTTAAAAAAGTGTGTAAAACATATCCCATTCACTCACATACATGCACTGAACTACCAGAATGATACTTTTCGAAAATTTAGCTGAGTGACAGTTCCGAGTCATGAAGAGCAAAAAAATACAAAACAGAATGATTTTAACAAGAATGCCAATAACTCATCCTTTAAAATGAATCTCATGAAAATTTTTAATTCAGTGCATCATTGAAACACAGAATTGAAATTTTATTAGATTCTGAATCATTGAAACACAGAATTGAAATTTCATTAGATTCTGAATCATTGAAACACAGAATTGAAATTTCATTAGATTCTGAATCATTGAAACACAGAATTGAAATTTCATTAGATTCTGAATCATTGAAACACAGAATTGAAATTTCATTAGATTCTGAAAATTACAATGACGGTTATGAGTATGGTGATGAATCAAAAAATACTGAAATTCAACGGAAAGTTTTGCTCGAATCTCATTATCTCGTGATGAAACGGCTGCATCCCGACTTCGCATAACTCTAGAAATAAACTGAGGACTGTTTCCGAAAGCTAAAGGCCAGATCTTTAAAAAACGAAACATTACAAAATTTCGATTTTTTTCACGAAAATGGTGGTTTGAATGTGCGTAGGTTACATGAAACGATTATTTCACTCAAATTAATTAAACAGAGAATGAATACTTAGTCAACTGTGGATTTTTATAAGGTTTTAGCGATGGTTTGAGAATATAATAATATAAATTCAATATTAACTAGAAGATGAACTATTCATCATTATTTAAATACATATGTGTAAAAAAACCAATTCAACAAGTCAGTCTTAAGATCTCCCAAAATAAAAACTAAAATAATCTCATTTTTAGTGTTCTAAACTTGTCAAATTTTCATAGGGTTCATCCATCAAATTTCCACCAGAAAGATGATGAATTAGTTGTTTGCAATGAAAGCTAACTTTGAATGGGGAAAATTGACATGAAAAATCAATTTCAGGAATTTCTGAAAAACTGCATTTTTTTAGCTACACAGCTTTTAGCTTAGTTTTTTTTTTTTTTTTAGCTACGAGAACAGTCATAACTATTTCGACTGTGTGTTTTGAATGATGAGATGTATGCATTAAGCTAAAAAGTTTTGAATACGTTCATCGAGAGCTGAGTTAGTGGCCATTTTGTTAAAAACGTTATTCTTGTAATTTTATACTCTTGATGGGCTGTGACTTTGCTCTGCATTAGAACTCCTTTTAGTTGAACGCATAATGGATCTAACTATGTAAGGAAGGATATGTTTTACATATTCTTAATTGTAGTAAGGCAGTATAAGAATAAAGTAAACAATTGCATCTTTTCTTGTCAATTTTTACAGAATTTTAACAAAAAAAATATTCAAGCTTTTAAATTTCAATGTCCGCGTTCGCAATGCTGTAGAACCTAATTGAACAGTAGAAATCAAAAAATTTCCATAAAGCATTATTTACAAATGTTGCCTCTGAATTTGTTGATCTGATCGTGTTGTCTTAGAAATGTAGTCTAATTGGCATGGGCGTATACAATTAGATGCACGGCCAAGACAAGTTAGTATGGAACAGTATATGCAAGACGAGTAGGTATGGATGTGTGCAGTGGATTGCATGCAAGAGGGTAATGAGATCAGTCACAACTGTGTGCATACAAAATGCATGGACAAGAACGGGGTTTGGGAGGCATACAAGACGTATGGTCAAGATGAGTGTGCATGGATATACACAAGACTTATAGCCAAGATGAGTGGGTATGGATGTGTGCAGTAGATTGCATGCAATAGAATTATGAAGTCACTACACTGTAGAAGCGGTCATGACTTTGTGATGATATACAAAATGTATGCGCAAGGAGTGTGTATTGTATACGAGACGTACGGGCAAGACGAGTGTGTATATGTGTATACAAAGTAGGTATGGGTGTCTGCAGGGGATTGATGAGGGAGAGTGATGAGGTCACAACACTGTAGAGGAGGTCAGCACTCTGTGATGATATACAAAATGTATGGGCAAGGAGTGTGTATTGCATACGAGACGTACGGACAAGATGAGTGTATATGGGTGTATACAAAGTAAGTAGGGGCGTTTGCAGTGGATTGCATGCAAGAGAGATTGATAAAGTCACATCTCTGAACGAGAGGTCACAATTGGGTGCACACGAGACGTATGGGCAAAAAAAGTGGACATGCGGGTGTATACAAGATGCATGGGCAAAAAAGGGGATATTTGATTGCATACAAGATGTATGGGCAAAAAAGTGGATATGGAGGTGTGTACAAGACATATGGGCAAAAAAAAGTGGATGGGGGGTGTAGACAAGATGCATGTGCAAAAAGTGGACATGTGGGTTTATACAAGATGCATGGGCAAAAAAGTGGACATGTGGGTGTATACAAGATGCATGGGCAAGAAAGTGGACATGTGGGTGTATACAAGATGCATGGGCAAAGAAAGTGGACATGTGGGTGTATACAAGATGTATGGGCAAAAAGCTCTGAGCCTAGCTTTAGACTTTTAAGTACCTGATGTTTGGATTCTTATGCTTGGCCAATCTTTCAAATACTGTATTGAGATCTTACTATAAGATCTCAATACAGTATTTGAAAGATTGGCCAAGCATAATGACAAATTGGGGCAGGATATCGTTTCTAAACTAGCTGTTTTGGACCAGATCGGATCGGTGTGCTTGCAGTGGATTCCCTCCCATGTGAGCATCTATGGAAATGAAATTGCTGATCTGCTCGCTAGGGAAGGTTGCGAACTTCCCAAAGCTTCTTCTTACAATCTGTAAGTTTCAGAGGTTCATTCCATGACTTTAGCCAGAGTGAATACCGCTTGGAGGTCGCCACCCATTCATGCATGGTACGCCGCTAAATATCCTGGTATGTCCTTGCAGTGCTCCTGCCCTAGATCTGCTCAAAACGGCTTTACCTCGACTAAGGGCTGGCCACACTAACAGCTTGACCTTCAATGGAGACAAGAAGACATATACCCTTTGCCATTGTTCGGCCATCGCGTCACCCTCTCATCTCATCGATTGTATAGATGCCTCTGTGAGACAACTGTTGAATGAAGGGAGGACCGTTTACGATCTATTGATGCAACATGATCTACTGGACCTGTTTTAGGATTCTAAATCAAGGGGATAAGCAACAACAACAGACAAAAAAGTGGATATGTGGGTGTATGCAAGATGGTATGGGCAAAAAGGTGGATATATGGGTGTATACAAGATGCATGGGCAAAAATGTGGATATGGGTGTGTGGACAAGACGTGCGGGGAAACGGGTGTGCGCAGGCAAAAGAGTGATAATTACTCTTTTCAGACATCGACGAGTGCCAGGAGCAGAACGTGTGCAGCGACGAGAAGACGGCGTGCTTCAACACCAGGGGAGGATACAAGTGCAACCGCATCGAGTGCCCGCCCAACTACGTCAGGGACAAAGACCACAGAAAGTAAGCAGACTGTCATTGTATTTCTTTTATTTCTTGTGATTACTCTACATTTCCAAATATTTCTGATCCGTGCTTAAGCCGAGGGTGCGTTTTTTCTTCTAAAATTTCTTAAATATGGCAAAAAATTCCTGTAGCTTTTGTTATTTGCGGTATTCTAACAGTATTTCTGGTGTACTTTTTCGTTAATCGCGAGCACATTTTGCCGATATTAGATGTTTCGTTTCGGTGATGACGGAGTGATGGATGATGACCAAATCAGACAGAGCAGTGTGATAAGGGGAATGATGTTTTCTGAAGAGTTTTTTAAGGGCAATAATAAATATTTTTATTCTTAATGATTAAAATTTTAAATTGTATAATAAAGATAAGAAGCATTTCATACTAACCATTGAATTCCTTTCTCCCAAAATGGCTTTGCTGCGCGTCTGTCTGATTAACACCCCTCCCAGGCCATCGATATTTCCGTTTGCTCTTAGAAACACGTGTTTAGCTTTCAACACAGTTGATGACCGGACTGTAACTATTTAAATATTTCCAGTTAATTTATTTATTATTTAATTCGTTTGGGGCCTGAATGGCCGAGTGGCTAACGCTGTGGCGCTCGGTACCACAGGTTTCGGGTCCCGTAGGAGAGATGGATGATTGTAGTGGTTCGGAATCCACTTTAAGCTGTAGGCCCCGGTCTAATATCACTGTGGGGCGTTGGTCGTAGAGCTGACAATCCTACTACGTAAAAAAGACAACATCTCCTGTCTCGAAATCTGCCATTAGACAGACGCCTTGGCCCACCATGGGGCTGTTGCGCCAATGATGATGATGATTTAATTCTTTTAATAATCGAAATCTAATCCGAGTACCGATTAAAAGACGCTTTTAAGACGGAAATTGTTGAATCGACTACATGTTAGCGATGTTGATTGACATAACAAACTGCACAATTTGCGAGACCTAAAACGGTCATTTTTTTCCTGTATGCAAAATAATAAATGTTCAAACAATCATTGTATTTAACTTGCTCCGTCGCATTTAACTTGGAACTGCTGCTACTCGCTGCCTATGCTACTCACGCATTTCTGCTACTAACCGCTACTCTTTCTGTTGCAGCCGCTGCAAGCGCTCTCAGCGGGACTGCTCGCAGGGGGGCGCGGAGTGCCTCAAGGAGCCCCTCACCTACTCCTACAACTACATCACCTTCGTGTCCAACATCCGCCTTTCCCTGTCCGGGCAGCTGGACCTGTTCACGATGCGCGGGCCCCGATTCCACACCACCACGGTCCACTTCACCCTCGAGCTGCGCGAGGCCAGGGCTCCCCCGGGCACGAGCCCCACCACCCAGGACTACTTCCGCCTGCGCAGGACCAACTACAACGAGGCGATGGTCTCGTTGGCCAGGACCATCCAGGGCCCCCAAGAGATCGAACTGGACCTCATCATGAAGATCTACCAGAACGGACTGTTCGCAGGCTCGGCGGTGGCCAAGATCTTCATCTTCGTCACAGAGCACGAGTTCTAGAGATAACATCAACGCGCACTCGCCTTGCTAATGGCAATTCTGCTTTTTTAATAATTTATTTTTGTTTCAATTCCTTCTATTAGCTCACACTCTCCCTATATATATCTTGTTCACATTTTCAATCGTACATAAAATACTTTTTATTAAATTCCTTCTATTAGCTCACACTCTCCCTATATATATCTTGTTCAAATTTCCAATCGTTCATAAAATAATTTTTTCAATTCCTGCTATTAGTTCACACTCTCCCTATATATATCTTATTCAAATATTCAATCGTTCATAAAATACTTTCTACTCCTCCACTCAAGTTCAAATACATTTTTTTAAAACTTGTAGTGGATGCCACTTGATGTGAATACAGTTTTTTTTCAAATAGTAATCCATTCATTAATTTTAGTTTTTTTCAATTCCTCCTATTAGCTTACACACCCCCTATACATAACTTGTTCAAATTTTCAATCGTTCATGAAATACTTTTTTATTCATCCATTCAAGTTCAAGTACATTTTTTTTAAATTGTAGTGGATGACACTCGATGTTAATACAGTTTTTTCAAATATTAATTCATTCATTAAATTTAATCAAATAATTTTAATCTTTTTTAGATTTAAGTTGCATATATCTACCCATAGATGGCACCACATAAACTTAAAAAAATTGTATGAAAATTATTTATAAAGGACTTTCTGCAATAGAGTGAAAAAAAAGTAGGAATTGATTTAAATTTTTTTTTTTTTTATATTACTTGTTTTACAAATAATTTCATATGCAGTTCGACTCTTCCCTAAAAAATTTTTTAAAAATGTCTTTTCAGTCTGCTTTCAAACTGTTTTTTAAACTGCTATTGCAATGATTATTGAGTATAAAATTAGGGGAGGCGTCATTTGTGTATTGCATTTTTTTTTTTAATATTTATGCATGATGTATGTGTCTAGTACTGTTTTCAATTTCTATTTCATATTTTTTTAATAAATTATATCTTTTAAAACTGAATTTTGTTGTTCTGAAGCTAATATTAGCGTGCATTCGCCTTGCTAATGACAAGCCTGCTTTTTAATAATTTATTATTATTATTATAATTATTTTTTTTTACAAATAATTTCGTATGCAGTTCGGCTCTTCGATTAAAAATATTTAAAAAAATCTCTTTTCAGTCTGCTTTCAAACTGTCTTAAACTGCTATTGCAATTTGCAATTGTTATTGAGTATAAAATTAAGGGAGGTGTCATTTGTGTAATACATTTTTTTTTTTTTAATATTTATATATGTATGTTGTCTAGTACTGTTTTCAATTTTGCATATTTTTTTTAATAAATTGTGTCCTTTTAAACTGAATTTGTTGTTAAAAAATACATTTCATTTCAAACATCCTGAATACTTTAATAAGGCAACAAAATTTTCATCAGCACTTCATAATGAGGGAAATTTATTGAGTGGGCTCATATGTAAAACTTTCTATTACACTAAGCAGGGATCTCCAAGTACGAATATTTTAGTCCACGGTCCACACCAACTACTATACCAAGGACCAAACCAGCTAGTTAATCATACCAACTTACTGTGGTTTTTAATTACTCGCCGGCACTAAAAAGGCTAATGATGTATCTATGACGAGTGATCGTGACTTTTTTTCCTCTTTCGAAACTATTTATCTATGTGGAAATTTTCAAAATGAAATATGCAAAAAATATTTACAATATTACAGAATATCTGTTAAGTATTTGAAGTTGCTGCTGATCATTTTCTAGTAAACTTCACTTCACCCACAACTGCAAAACATTCTCAGTGAAAAGTGACAGCTACATAAATCTTCTTGGTCATAATTATAGTGTTTAATTTCATTATGTACGCTCACTTATTGTAAGTGTTTTGGACAAACCTCATATCCTTTTAGGACCTCGTCAATCCACCAAATGCAAAGCATTAGCTTCATGTTGTGTAAATTGGCCTTCGCAAGAATAGGAGACGAACTTCCTGGCATTATTTTGGCTCTTTTCCTCGCTGCTTTGTCATACACAATCCACTTTTCATCACAAGTAACACCAGGTGATCTAAAATGGCTCATATTGTTGCCAAGCAAGCAAAGTCATAAAAATTCAATCTGCTAGATTTTCCACTTAATTTATGTTGAATCCAACAACACTATTTGTTTGACACAGCGAAGCCTGTTCAAAACAGTGGTTCATTACCCACTAAAGCGTTTAGAACGTAGACATCAAACTGTTTTGGTCTTCCGGTGCGAGGTTCATGTCACCTGACCGGAATTTTTTAAAGCCATCTTTAAATCATACACACTTTAACTTTAGATGCTCCTAAAACGAGACACAAATTTTTATGAGTTTCCGTCACAAACTGTAGAGTGCTTGCAATGAAGTTTCCATTTATTCATCCTATACACAAAATTTAATGATTAAAATACACCTATAATATCAAAAATCCAAACATGGAAATACAAGCTTTCGATTAATACCAAAATTGTCTAAACCACGCAAAAGACAACGAAATAAAGAGAATTCATTTCGAGCAACAGAAAAATTACATAACTTTCTTACTCATCTAATAATTAATTGAGAATGCCCTCTGAAACTTAATGCACCGCCTGTCTACAAAAAGTGGAGGCTAAAGAAATGTTTTACCCAACCATGAGACTTGTTTGCTAACTGACAGTGGAAATTCTAAAATTTGACACTTTGAATTGATTTCGCGATTATTTAATATCATTTAAAGTCCATGGGTGAAAAAAGCGGGCATTATACTCCCACCATTATTCAACCAAAGCTTTAGTGTTTAGTATTGTTTCATTAAATAAACAAAAGTCATGGATGGGATTGAACGAAGCAAACAGAAAGAAGAATCTTCTTGTACAGTTTTAAAAACATCACTTTACTAATGCAATTAAACATCGCTGCATTAATGCTTTTTAATGCATTTCTAACCATTTTAAAAGTATATACGAAAATAACTTCTATTTATATATTATTATTATTTGCTAAGATAATCTTTATTGATTGCTATTTCACTTAATATCTTTCTCTAAAATCATCATTTGATTCATATATTGATAATTGTAACAATTATTTCAAAATTAGTTGTGTAAACTATCCTAATTAAATTTTCAGCATGATTGTTTAAACCATCGTGTGTGTTTTTTGTATTCTATATAATTACACTGGTTTAAAAAATTCAGAATGATTCAATTAATGTAATAGTAATTTTCATGTAAATAGTAAGTAAAGTCCAAAAATAAAAATATTTCCCTAAAAATTACACGATATTAGTAAAGTTTTCTTCTGAATACGATGTGAAAATTGACTATATCAAGTCATTGGACACATGATCGCTACTTTTTAGCCAAAGTCAGCTTTGCTTTCAAAGAGTCTGTAACTGTTACAAATAGAAATTGAGGACTGAAATTTCAAGACAATCGTGTTTTAGATATCATTACTCGTCAACATTTTTCTAACGAATTAAGTCATTAGGAGAATAAAAGTAGTACAGTTCTTTTCTTTTTTTTTTCTCACCACACCTCACCTCACACCTACTGTTATGGCCCCTACCGTTTAGAAAGGTGGAACCTCTCGTATATCACGGGCCCCACATGAGTAGCCCAACAACCACCAAGCAATCTGACTTTCGATGCTAGATGTTTTTATATACACTCTCACAATTGCCATCCTGTCTCCTCGTTCCTGAAAGCAGTGATTATATCAATGCTGCCGGTTGCAAAGATGATTGAAGGTGAACCATCCAGTAATTCCTAGACTATGGAAAGCAATTTATAAGAATAGAAGAAGAGAATCTACAGGCTACAGCTGAGAAGGAAAAACTAGAACCAAAAGTGCCGATGATTATTTAAATTTAACCAAAAGAAGGCAAAGAACAGCTGCAACTCAAGGGAACTTGCCCATTGGAGATAAAGTCAGTGAAGATCTATACATACTAATGAGTCCACTATTTATTTGCAAAGTAATTCAAGAAGGTTGTTGGGATGGCAGAAGCCAGCACTACTATCCAGTCAGACTGACAATTGTAGCCAAATAGATTGCGGAGTGGAGTTCTGCATATACTAACGTGTCCATCTGTTGCTTACAAAATAATTCAAGAAGATTGTTGAGAGAACTTTTATCCCAGCCAGAGCCAGACTGCTATTTGGAAGCAACTAGAATTCCAATTGGAAACAACTAGGTCTCCAGTTGTAGTAAAAATTAATAGAGGTCTGTACACATTAATGAGTCCACAATTTGTTTGCAAAGCAACACAAGAAGATAGATGGAAGAAACCGCAACTATTATCCCAGTCCGCCAGATTGCCAATTGGTGTAAAATTTAATGGAGATCTGTCTATATACTAATGAGTCTACAATTTGTTTGCAAAGTAATTCAGGAAGAGCTTTGAGATGGTAGAAATCAGAACTACTATCCCAGCCAGATTGCCAACAAATCAATGGAGTTGTGTACATATTAGTGAGTTCATAAGTTTGCAAACAGCCAAGTGATTCAAGAAGGTTGTTGAGGTGGATGGTGCAAGAAATACTCTATCATCCCAGCCGTACACATTCACCTTAACAATACTATTGACGGATCACGAAAAACTATTTACATCAAACTATTTCATTTCCCAATAATTCGTTTCGTAATTTAAAAATAATATAAAAAAATTCACAGTAATCAAAAACTTTCCGCTTTACAATAATTTTTGGCATTTTATTAATAATTATTAATTTTATTATTTTTGTTAATAATTTGTTGCAATCAAAAATATTACATTGTAATTAAATTTTAAATATGGAATATGCATAACAAAATAAGCGTTTTGTGAATTTATTCATTTTCTTACCTGAAAAGCCATCACAGACATTTTTTTTTTTTATGATGATGATGATGAATATCTTTTATTACTAATGTAATGTAATGATCTTACATTACTTTTGTATCAACGTGAACTCACGTAGCATCTATCCACAAGATGGGGGGCTTCTAACTATCTTAGCATATATGTACAGGGTGATTATAATTAAAGCCCTATTTTCAAAATGTAAAATGTTTCTGAAGATACTTGAAGGAGGAAACGGTACGTCATCAAAAAAAGTCCCAAAGTATATTAATATATGGCGCTGTTAGCGACGTAAAGAAAGGGAAATTGGCTGCCAATGATATTTTGAATAGAAATGACAATGTATTTGGCATGGGTTGCACATTAAACCCACTGTTCAATGTGCTAGATTTTTTTTTTTTTTTTTGACAGAAAAAAATTACTTCCAAGTCATTCAACAGTTGTGACACTGTTAATGGGAAGCCCATTCACCATGGCAAAAAAACTGCTAGTGTTAAGCAACATTTAAATAGTGTGTTAAAAAATGTCATTTCTTGAAAAAGCGAAAAGGGAAATTAAATTACTTTAGCAGAAAAATGTAAAATTACCCGATAACTCAGTTGTCAAAATAAATAAATTCATTACGAAAAGTAAGGGTTATGAAGTGAGGAATGCACGTGTTATTTGTTAGAAACGATAATTGCTACCAGATAAGTAAAGGTTAAGGAACACGAATTAGGAAGACAACGCGAATTAAAAAAATTAAGACTAATAAAAAGTAATGTACCAATCTAAAATCGAAACGAATATTAAATTTCTAGTAATTACTTTATTACTAAAGTAGTGCAACGATATGAAGTGATTGATAGAGACATCAATTTTTATCTCATATTGTTCGAACGATATGCGAAACGTTTAAATTTAAGTCCTGAGAATTAGTTTAGTCATTTGGTTAATTCATCACCCTATAAGATTAACCAAATTATCGTAAGAGTTCAGAAAGAACTTTCAAATGACTATGGATACATTAAAGGTTTACTATAAAAAAAGTTTATATTAAGCCCAGATAAATTCCGATAAAAGTTCTTTGACCATCCAAAAATATCTGGAGAAATTTCGCGTACGAGTTACAAAACTGCTTTGATGAGTGGTTACGTGGTACTAATATAAATGATTTTGATAGTCTTAGAGAGTTGATCATAACAGATCAATTAAAAAGGACAAGTAGATGAAAATAGTTAAATCGTCAGAATTAGCGTAATCAAAAGAGGACAAAGTGAAAAATGTGAGGTAACAAAATGAAGAATAGGAACAATGTACTTCACAAAGAAGAAACAAAAAAGATATACCTGTAAACAGACCTGGACCTACAGTTTAACGTGGATTCCGAACGCCAGGATTCGAACCTGAAGCCTTAGGTACCAAGCGCTAGAGCGCTAGCCACACGACCATCAGGTCACAGGTGTGAAATAGAAAGAATAGAATACTCTTTGAATAGAAAGATCCGAAAGACAAACACTTCCCTTGCAGGATGGTCTCAAAAAGGCAACATAGTAAGACAGGATTGTGTGTGATTTTTCTTGCAGCGACGCCAACAGCAAGGACACGGTGGTGTGTCGCAAGCGGTGCGCCCCCAACGACGTCGATTGCATCCTGGAGGAGACGCAGACCGTCACCTTCCAGACGCTGGCGCTGCCCGCCCTCCGCTTCCTGCCCCACCCCCTCATCCTCACCACCATGCGGGCCGTGGCCTCCTCCCCCGAGGTGCGATTCACCACCGACTACCGCATCCTGGAGGGGAACGAGAGACAGCTCTTCGACATCCTCAGGGGACAGGGAGTAGGTGAGTTCTACCATTCTAATCAAACTGAATGCTAAATAAAACCTATATATATATACTACTGTGTCCAAAAAGTAAGACCAGTTTTCAATTTAAATTTCCCGGGCATATGGTATTTATTTTTTCAATTCCTTCTATTAGCTCACACTCTCCCTCTATATATCTTGGTCACATTTTCAATCCTTAATAAAATACTTTTTATTCATCCACTCGAGTACAAATACATTTTTTTTACTTGTAGTGGAGGACACCGGATGTTAATGCAGTTTTCTTAAAATATTAATTCAGTAATTAAATTTAATTAATTAATTTTAGTTATTTTTATATTTAAGTTGCATGTATCTACCCATAGAGGGATCCAGATACACTTAAAAAATGAATGAAAATTATTTATAAAGGACTTTCTGCAATAGAGTGAAAAAAGTAGGAGTTGACTTTAAATTTTTTTTTATATTACTTGTTTATTATTTGTTTACGTTGCTGGCACTGTGCTTGACATCTCTGTGAAATTGGACGTCAAAATATTCATTAGTGTTTGAGTTACGCTTGGCTTTGTGAGACTCTAAAACTGATTCCGACGATTTTGAAATGTTCGAATTAAATGAGCAACGAACCTGCATTCAATTTTGTTTGCGGAAATGTATGCGTTTTAAGTCCATTGAAGAGTCATTTCAAAAATCGCCGTAATCAGTTTTAGCATCTCATAAAACCAAGTGTAACTCAAGTTCTAATGAATATTTCGACATCACATTTCCTACAGATGTCAAGGACAGTGCTAACAACGTCAAAAAATAATAAGAAAATAAATATCATATGCCCAGGAAATTTAAAGTGAAAACTGGTCTTATTTTTTTGACACAGTAGTATGTTTACAAAATATGCACTATATGTATATGTATATATATTTATATATACAAGGTGATTATAGAAAAACTTTCTCGATATATGAGCTATCGTACAATCCACAGAAATTGAACAAAATTTTTGGTTTAAGGAGAATAGAATTTTGTAGAATGTGCTCAAGAGTCATATGAAAACAACAGTTACGGTTATAGTAGTACAATTTCCAAAATTTCAATTGACAACATTTACTTTTTTATTGGAATGTGATCTCCGTTAATCATAGATAGTTTGAAAATTACCTATAACATGAAAATCGCAGAAGCTATACAGACTAAGAAAAGTGAGCACGACAAATAAGAAGCAACAGAAAGATAAACATTTTATTGCTTTTAAAAATTTCTACGTGGCCTCCTTCACATATGAGGACACTCTGTATATGACAGAGGGTAGATAGCACTGAAGCACGTACCATGGCAAGAGGAGCCTGTCGAACCTGTCGTCTTATGGTATCTTTCAAACCAAATATAGTTTGCGGATTAGATGCATATACTTTGGATTTCATGTATCCTCACAACAAAAAAATCCATAGAAATGAGATTGGGGGATCTGGGAGATCACGGAAACTTAAAATGGCAAAAGATAACTCTGTCACCAAACTTTTGTGCTAAGTAATGTCTTACAGAAGCCCCATGAGTGCCATCTTGCATCCACTCGACATTAGTTGTTAGATTTTGCTGTTTCAAATCCGGAATTACGTAATTAATTAACATTTCTAGATTGCGAGCATTCGCTACCGTATGGTGTACAGCACTGAATACCGTACTGTAGTGTACAGCACGGCAGTAATCTCTTCAAAAGTAGGGGCCGAGGATGAAATGTTGGTTATAACGCACCCTGCAGTCTCTTTTTCTACGTGTAACGGAAGTGTAATCATATCATGAGTGTTATTTTCTGTCCAGTGCACACAGTTCTTTGAATTAACGGTGCCAGTTAAAGAGAAATGGACCTCGTACGTCCACAGAATGTGTAGAGGCAAGCTGTTAACATCGCCATACCAGATGAGAATTCATTCGCAAAATCTAGCCGCAGTTGGTTATCACCCACTGGCAATATCTGGACACGCTGGAACCGATACGGAAACACGTGCAGAACAAAGCACAGAATCTTGCGGAATGTAGAATTTGGAAACTGTAGAGAGCACGAAAACACCTCACCAGCATACTTGCAGGACGAACTTTGCTTATCGTCTCGAAAGGTTTCACGTCATCACGTCACTCCTCGACAGTGGCTATGTTAGAAGTCACGTGATGAGTATGATAATGTGGAGAGTATGTTGACCTAAATGCACTGGAAAACACGATGCGCGCTCTGTTACTACTTAACAAACCCCGAATCAAGAAAATCCAAAAGCGAACGGCTCGATCCTTGCTCAGAAATAATGCCGAATGATCGAAAGCGGAATTTAAAAGCCCTTACTGCTACTATACTACACCCCATCATTGTGCCTAGAGCTGAGTTGCCCCTTTACAGTTGGGGAATGACGTGGGTGAGAAGATTTGGTTTGATTTCGATTGTCGCTCTACGGTCATCTTATGCACACTTTAGGCTAAACAGACCGGGACCTGCAGTTTAAAGTGGATTCCGAACCACTAACAAACACCCATGGCACCTCCGGGACTCGAACCTGTAGTACCGAGCGCCAGAGCGCTAGCCACTCGTCCAACAGGCCCCGTGGGTGAGAAGAAGTCTGATTGGGCTCTGTGACACTCTATGGTCATATGAGAACGGGACCTACGGCAAAGTGGATTCCGAACCACTCCAAACATCCATGGCACCGCCGGGTTCGAATCGAAACCTGTGGTACCGAACACCAGAGCGCTAGCCACTCTAAGAGCATTTGTTATTTAAATGAATACCTCCCTAAGCGCACTGTAAGAGGTATTCATTTAAATAACAAATGACGAACCAGTTCTGCATTGTTATTTCCTCTGTGACAGAGATAAAAACTCTAAGATGAGCTAAATGGTGCTTCCCCCTAGGATCCCTGCGCCTGACCCGCCCTGTCCAGGGGCCCGACGAGCTGCTCCTGAAGATCCTGATGACCATCTCCGTGCGCTCCGCCACGCGACACCTAGCCTTCGTCAGAGTCATCGTGTCGCAATACGAGTTCTGACCCACGCCCGGTGATGCAGAATACAGTCTTTTGTTGTCACTGCAGAATTGCTTTTTATGTACGAAGTTGTGAGCGAAGAAAGAAATATTATTTTATTTCAATAGTTTGTCTGCTTTATTATTTTTATTTATTTTTTTCTAATGCAGCTGGCAAACAGACGAGAAGCTTGGCCTTTGATGCCTTAAGGCAAGCACTGCACAGATAATTTACTCACTTAGCACTACCCAGGGGGTGCGTGTAGCGAAGATAAGCCACGGAATCACAATGCCCCCGCAATACCCTACGATCCTATTAGACCGGGACCTACGGTTTAAAGTGGATTCGAACCAACCACTACAAATATCCATAGGCACCGCCGGGACTCGATCCCTAAACCTGTGGTACCGAGCGCCAGCCACTCGGCCATTCAGGCCCCTATTTTTATTATTATTGTTATGGTATAGGGTGTATTCTATAATCTTTCAGGGTGCATTTCCATTGCCAAAGCTACGTAAACCTTGACGAATCAGATCAGTGATCGAGAATGATCTCGATTCGTCAAAGTTGAAGGTCACGTTGACTGTCAATCATTCTCGATTGCCAATGGAAATGCACCTTTAAGGTAAACTGCCACGTTCAGAATCACACATTTTAAATAATCTTGTATAGAAATTGTTTTGGAGGGTATTGTTAAATTGGGTTATAAAATATTGAAATGTATGAAAATGTAAAGATATAGATGAATATATTTTGTTAAAATTTACTTTACGTACACACTCCCCACTCAAAGAATATGTTAAACATATCCCACTGATTTGCATAAAGGAAGACACCCATCCATTTGCAATGAACTAAAAAAGCATGGTAAAACATCTAAGTGACAGCCCATCAAGAGAACACATACAAGGAAGGATGTATAATGTTTTTAATAAAAAATGCCAATAACTCATCATCCATTGAATCTATCGAAAGCCTTTCAATTCAACATATCATTCAAAACACAGAGTTTAAATGTTATAATATTCGGAAAATGTTTTTAATGGTTATTATTGTGATCTTAGGGCTTGGTTTGTCGCTCTACGGTCATTTTTGTGCGCATATTAGGCTATTAGACCGGGATCAGAAGTTGAACGGGGATTCCGAACCACCCACAAACATCCATGCCACAGGCAGGATTCGAACTGGAAGCCTATGATACCAAAGGCCAGAGCGCTCGCCAATTGATCATTGGGCCGTGTAGCAGACAAGTACAGAAATGTTGTCGAATGCACGAATTCAGCATCCGAATAATTGGTGATGAAACAGTTGCATCTGGACTTTTCATGAAACAAACTCAAACTCTTTTCGAGAGCTAAAGATCTCATCTATAAAATAAAACAATAAAAAAAAATGTTGGTAATTTTTTTTACAATAATTGTTGAACTTCAGTGTGGCAATTACCTTAGCTATTCATTCCTGTATGTGATAAAGAAACAAAACAAACAACATTAAATGAGTGCTCCCTGATGGATGTGTTTTGATTTAAATGACAAAAATAAATGTACAACTAAATTTGAATTCGTTATGAAACAGCTTCGATGTGTTATTGTATTATTGTAGATTATTACGGAGATCCTTGGCCGCGTAGCGACCACTCAGCTCCTTCTTTGCAAAATGTTGAAACATAGCGGTGGTCTCATGCCCTTTGAGTTAATAAGCAAAATAGATAATTAAATGCCCTTTTTTTTTAAAAGAGAATTATTTATTTAATAAAATTATAAAATGAAAAATTTCAAAAATGTAGATGTTGATGAAATCAGTTGCATGCAAGAACCCCGAATGAGCAAAGATCAAATTAGGAGAAAAGCGAACTTTTTTTCATCTAGGCAGTTGTAAGGAATTAATTTAAAATATTTAGAACAGTGCGAGGTCTTTTGCTATGTTTGCGGGAAGAAATATCATAATCGTAATTTTGTAGGATATTTAATACAGGGTTATTAATGTTTCGCATATCATTATAGAATTTAGTAGAAATTTTGTGAACAAATAGTCTTAAACTTGGAATCGAGAGAGCTCGTCTAATATCGTCATTACGAAAGTACCAGGGTGAATTCGTTAACATTCTGAGAGTTTTGTTCTCTAGCCTTTGAATAAAGCTTCGATGTGGTAAATTCATTTTCTGATTATTCGAAGTTTCAGCTGAACCCTATACGAAAACATCTTTCGAAAGGAGCTTAAAGTGGAGTTCATCTCCAAACTATTCGAATATTTTTAAATTTTTCTTTGAATTTTGCTTTTGGCATGCTGCTTTTACATTAAATATGCTATTTAAGTGATTTTTTTTTTTTTTTTTTTTTTTTTTTTATAAATGTTAGTAAGAAATAAAAGATTCGTTTAAATTTTTAAAGTGTCAAACGTATGAGTTTCAATTGGGTAAGAAAAAAATGCTTATATGTTTACTATACTATAAGTTATTTATATTTGTATAAACAAGAGTAGTGCGTTTTTAGTTTCAAAATGAAACTTAAAAATTATATGCATCCAATTTTTAAAAAAAATTGCAATATCTAACACAAAAGTAGCAATGTGGCATGCATAAGGCGAATGAACAATTAAGTATAAGTAAATAATGATTAAATGTCAAAAATGTGTTTTTAATTATTATCTAACATTTTAATTATATTTTATTTTTGAGAATTTAATTATTTCTGACATGATGATAGATTTTCTGTGGAAAAGAATGCACTTACGAAATTTCATTCCTTTAAATCATAGATTACAGTTCATTTTATTATTAAATATAAAATTATTATAAAATTTAGATATTTAACAAGATAATAAATAACAAAAAGGGAGAAATAAAACGATTAGTTGTAGAGAAAAATTCAGCAAATATCAGAAATTTAAAAAATAAAGAGAGGTAGTAAAAGATTTGAAGAATTTACAAATGTAAAATATTAATTAAATTGAAATCAATTTAAATTTACTTGACATAGTTATTGTAGAAACATTTAACAGTACATGTTCACAAACAAATTATTTATTCTATTTGTTACTATAAAAAACAACAGATGGCGCCACAACACAGAACCAACCTCTTGAATGTCAAAACCAGCAAAAGAATTTCGAATCGCCTGAATCGCTAATATGAATATAGCAAGAATGTTGTAGCTGACATAACCCATAAATCCTTTTGGTGAAAGGATTTAACGCTGCAAAAAACATCAAAAAATGTCATGAACTGCAAAAATGTCATAAAAAAGTAGACCTCAAACCTCGCTGCCTGATGGCCAATTAGCTGGTCGTTCTGGTCTTTGGTACCACAGGCTTCAGGTTCTCAAATCCTGACGGTGGCATGGATGTTTGTGAGGGGTTATGAATCCATGTTAAACTGTAGGTTACGATCTAATTAGCCTAAAGTGTGCAAAAATGACAATAGAACAACAAACCAAGCTTAAATCTTACCCTCTCCAATGGCGTTCTTAAGCGAAAGTCGAGGATTGTATTATTCATATTTGGCTACTTTTCAGGGTTACTAAAGGAAATATTTCATATTTTCCACCCCTGCAACTGTCCAACACAGAAAACGACACTAAAAGTGGTTCTCTGTGATCCTGGATGAGTTAACAGAAGTTTTCGATGCTGTTCGAGAGCTACTTTTTATTCGAAGGAAGATAAAAATTTTAAAGTGAATGTAGAGATGGCCGAAGTTCATAGCATTCATGTCACAACCACTAGAAAATATGCTTTTAAAAGATTTGAAAATGCTGTTCAGAAAAATAATTTGCAATTTAAAAATTAAGGTGCATCCAGAACCGGATTTTGCTATAGGCTAACTAGGCTTCAGCCTAGGACCTCAAGATCAAGAGGGTCTACATTCAAACTGTTAGAAAAATTAGAATTACATTATTCTAAAAACAGTAAACACTAAAACGAAAATAAGGAGAAATTCCCCACATATTACTCATAAACAAAAATGTATTGGTTAAGATCAACGCGTTCGGCTCATTGGGTCTGTTCGTTTGTATAGATTAGATTGCACCAAAGTATAGTTCATACGTTCAGTTATTTGATGTAAAATAGGATAATTTTTATTGCATATTTTATTTTTTGTGGACAAAGAGTTTTACTGAATTTTGCTTCTTTGTAAATGTGCCACATTTTTTATAAAGATTAGTACCCATCACAGCATGCTTCATTTAAGATATTGATATATATCACAGTAATGATGTATTTTATTATCTCTCGTGTAATTTACAAACGGGAGGTGAAAGGGCCTTATAAGTGGAATAGCCTAGGGCCTCTTTTCATCTAAATCTGGCCCCGAGTGTATCCCTACTGATGTAACTAAAAAGCAAAAACACCATTAACAAAATATGTATGGGAAAAAAAAAAATGTAATGTTTGTGTAGTATCAAAAGCCGCAGAAAATGACAGTGGTTCAAAACCATTAATTTTACATCGCATCAATCATGAGCGAAATATGTTTGGATATGTCAGCTGTTAATTCTATCAGATTGCATGCGCTCAATTCCGCGCGTTTATTGAAGATAATGGAGAAAATTTTCGAGTAATAATCGAAATTTTCTCAGATGAAAAGAATCATCCTGACTTTTGAGTTACGAAACAATGAGTAGTGAACACTGAAAAAGCCGACTTCTCAGCCAAATCCGCGGATGGGGAGGAGGTCAGTCATTGTGGGACTCTGACCTTTGGCGAGATTTCTTCCCTGACAAAAATAAAAATGAGCAAGCTTTCAAAAACCCCTCCCAACCACTCTTGGTATTTTCCTAGGAAACCGGGAGGATCTTTCCAACTTAGACCGCGATTCCATCAGACTGCTTTTTCTCGCTTCTTGAGTGGCCACTCAGGTGCCCTCACTTTTAGGCACGGTCAAAAATATTCCCTCAGTGCCATTGGTGCTCTTCCGACATGGCTTCCCCGCACATATTTTGATTTGTTTGGGATTTGAAAAAGACGAGGTCCTCCGGGACGCTCAACTGTTTTTAGACTTTTTCGGATTCTAGCCCTGCTAGACAGTTCCGAGGTTAGTAACAACAACGAATAGTTATCATTTCATACAGATTCAACTAAACATGTGAATAACAATTTAAAATTGCAAGGAGAAAACCAGCTTCTGCCTGATTTATACACTAATATTAGGTCTTTTCCACACACACAAATTGTTTCAATCCAAATTAGGGAAAAAAAAAAATGTTAATCATTTTAATGTATGCCAAACATTCATTCAGCAGTTGAGAGACACCATCTCTGGTAGATTTCGCAATTGAAGCTTACTGGGATTTAAGGTGACCCGGTGGTCTACCATCCGTGAATTCGACGAGTTTTTAAGATTTTTTTCAATTCCTTCTATTAGCTCACACTCTCCCTATATATATATATCTTATTCACATTTTCAATCGTTCATGAAACTGGATGTTCATAGTTATTTTTCAAATAGTAATTCATTCATTAAATTTAACTAGTTAATTTAATTTTTTTTTTTAGATTTAAGTTGCATATGCAATAGATGGTGCCAGATAAACTTAAAAAATGAATGAAAATTATTTATAAAGGACTTTCTGCAATAGAGTGAAAAAAAAAGTAGGAATTGATTTAAAGAAAACATTTTTTATATTATTTGTTTTTAATGAAAACAATGAACAATGTTATTCAAACTTTATAGATATATTAAATCACTTTAACAGTAAACAAAAAAAATTATAATTGAAAAAAAATTTTTTTTTTTAAGTAGTTAGGGAGTGACGCTGAAGTTGTCCTCCTAATAAATATGGACCTGGGTGGTGGGTCGAGTTTTGGCTTTTCACTTATATGTAAACAAAAAAAAAGAAGACAAATTTCTGATCAGTATGAGTGTAGTTATCGCAGGAATTAAAATAAAAAAATTGATAAAATGGCGCATTGTTGAAATTTACATACAGAAAACAGAATGTTTTTTCATTATTTTTGTATGTGGAAAATAAGAAGTATTCAATATAAAACTTTTTTTTTTTTTAGTTCTAGCGATAGGTACTAGTGTACTGAATAACATAGTAAAATTTGAGACGAATCGGCATAGTTTTTTTTTTTTTTTTTTTTGCCTCTCACCGTGCAAAAAAAAAAAGTAGTTTCGACATAAATGAGTTTGAAGTTGAAGGTAAGCATATTCTCAATAAAATCGGACATAAATATGTACTTACAATGAATCTGCAATACCAGCACCATACAATATCCCTTCTGTTCGTTCATACTCTTCTGCTTCTTCGGATTTAGCTTTTTCTGAGCTATAATCTTTGGAGTCATTGGTACTCTGACGATAGGCTCCGCTTGTGGACCGATTTTAATACCCATTACATCCATGATTTTTAAGACAGCTATGAAGCCTGCATTGAATGCACAAGCAGCACAATATGTTGTAACGTCGACGATTTTTGGCGGCAAATTGATGCTTTGGCGCAAGTTGCCATACACAAGAATTGAAACTTTCATTATTGTTATTGACTAATCCTCAATGTCCTGTATTGCGGGATGAACATCCCATGAGTAGATCACTCATGGGATGTTCGGGAAAGGGGCAGCTTCTGTTGTGATGAAGCACCCGTAGGTAGAAGTCTGACTTTTGTTCCGTGACGCTCTTACAGTCATAGGCGACCGGGACTTACGGCTTAAAAGTGGATTCTGAACCACTACAAACATCCATGGCACCGCCGGGACTCGAACCCGAAACCTGTGGTACCGAGCGCTAGCCACTCGACCATTCAGGCCCAACTTTCATTATTGCTTTGAGTGCTACTGCCGAGACATCTTTCTAATAGATCATTGGCAGTAAAATCCTCGTAAATCGGCTTCACTATTTCTTGTGCTTCATCATCTAGAGCAGGTGGATGCTCAAAAGGTTTCCAAAGTACCTCCAGCTTCACTTTTACGCCATCTACACCAAGATTCAGGGCCGACCGGACAATATGAGTGCTGCGGATTTTCATGCGTCGACTTTGTGATAAAATCCCGCCCATATTATAATTTTTTTCCAATGCAGCTGACAAATAGACCGTGATCTTTCTTATGCCATAACAGTTGCACCGACATTCCTCACTTTGCACTACCAAGGGGGCGCTTGTAACTTGAAGATAAGCTACGGACGCGGAGTCACAATGCCCCCGCAACGCTCTACGATCCTATTAGGACCGGGATCTACGGTTTAAAGTGGAATCCGAACCACTACAAACACCCATGGCAACGCCAGGATTCGAACCCAATACCTGTGGTACCGAGCGCTAGCCACTCGGCCATCAGGCCCCTTGCCCATATCATATTTAGGTTTGGTTTGGTTCGTCGCTCTACGGTCATCTTGAGCACACTGTAGGCTAAACATACTGGGACCAACGGTTTAAAGTGGATTCTGAATCACTACAAACATCCATGGCACCGCCGGGTCTCGAACCCGACACCTGCGGTACCAAGCGCCAGATCGTTAGCCACTCGGGTATTCAGGCTCCATTATATTTAGGGGAATAAAGAAGACCCAAGCACCTGCATTCCTACGAACAATAAATCTATTCATCGGGCCACCCGGCCCTTTTAGCTGCTCATGCGCTGACCTGCTAAATGGGCTGTAGAAATATAAAATATCGCCATTATCATTACAATAGTTTAACAGTATATTCTTAAAGGATTATACTTTCGAAATACCGGAAAAACAAAAAAAATCGATTTTTTTGAAAATTCTAGACCCTTAAAAATAAATTTTTTGTTTTCCAAATTTTGATACAACTGCGAACAACATCAATAATCTTTTAAAGCTGACACAGAAACCCTTCCCACCAGAGCTTCAATTTGCAGTGTAGCGATATTTTTAAAGAAAAATATTTAAAAGGAATACCTGGACAACAAGAATAAACTGCAAGTTTCAGATTAACATAAAAATTTTTTATTCTTTGGTGATAACTTAAAATATTTTCCCTTAATATGAATTCAAATACTGCAGGTTTCTTGCATTCCTTTTTAAACGACAAACTTAATAAAAAATTTGAACACATTTTTTTCATATAAACATAAATATCCTATATTATGTTAACTGAGGTTTAGTTTATTGCTCTACTGTCCTTTTGTTCACACTTAGCCTAAAGTGTGAACAAAAGACCAGGAGACCAATTAGACTAGGACCTACAGTTTAACATGGATTCCGAATCACTCACAAACATCCATGCCACCGCCAGGATTCGAACCTGAAGTCTATGGTACCAATGGTCAGAGCGCTAGCCAATTGGTCATGAGGCCGCTGTTAATTGAGTAACAATTGAAGATGCTGCTGATAATTTCCGCTAGTTAACTTGATGCACAGCTGCAAACAATTGCCAATGGAAAATTACAGCTACTTAAATCTCATTATTCATAACTATGCTTAATTTCATTATGTGAATTACTTACATACATCACTTATTGCATGTTCTTAGGACAAATCTCATATGCCAGTTGTACTTCTTAGTAAGTCGTTACACATAAAAACATACGATTATTATTTTTGTATGATTTACTTGCATTGTAAATTTTACAATATAATCAAAATAAACTGTGGAAAGTAGGATTGATTGTACTGAGAGGAGAGGGGCAGTTTTGGCCCACAGGCCATAGTTTGGATAACCCAGATCTAAGGAATGGAAACATATTAATAAATTCTGAGACAGGCATATTACAAATGGAAAAATATTGCTTGCATTTAAATTTATTTTTATATCCTTCATTAAATAAAAATCATGCTTATAATGATTATATACCTGTATATTGTATTGTATATCTGTACCAGGTAAGAATTATACATAGATTTATAAAGAGTTATTAACAGGTTTTTCTTTATTATTTGAAAAAAAAACACAATTCATAAGATTAAAGTTTCTTCTAGATTCTTTACCACATCTTCATGAACATATTAATTCCATGAATGAAAACTAAAATTGTTTAAATGTCTGTAATGAGGCAATGCTGACTCAGCTAATTTGAAAATAAAACACAATCGAAAGGCCAGCATTGCGTGGCAAGTGTGGTAAGAAGGTCTAGTTTATTTATTTTCGCAAGTATTTCCTTTTGCTCAATAAATACGGATTAAAACTATGCGGGATCATTGAGTTAGGGGGATCTGTGTGTCTTTGAAATAGCGTAATTGTAATTTTGTTTGAATCGGCACACATAAAATAAACCATAATAGCTAAATGATACTGTTTCCTTTTTTTACTGCCCCATGGAAACATAGGCAAATGGCCAAATCAATTTCACACTACACTCATTCTTCCAACACATAATATTCTCCTATCTGACAAAATATAGCGAAATTAAATACATAGAAAATGAGAATAAACAGCTAGTTTCAGATTATCATAAAAACAATTTATTCTTTTGTGATAATTTAAAATATTTGTCCTTAATATGAATTCAAATATTGCAGGTTTTTCTTGTATTCATATTCATTTCTTTTAAACGACATATTTAATAAAAATTTGAACACACTTTTTCTCATTAACATAAATATGTTATTTATGAAATTTTATTTTTTTTCTTAATATATGATAGTAAAAAAAAAAAATGCAAATACATAAAATAAATCTGTTCCTCTCAAAACAAATAACTTTTGATGATTCATATTTATTAATTATCAACTTTCAGAACACTTTCACTTCATATAGAACAGCGGTCGGCAACCTTTCCGACCTCACTGACCACTAAATTCATAATTTTAAATACCGCAGGCTACTAATATGAAATGCATCTATTTAGTATAAAATTTTTAAATGCTTATTTATTTAAACATAACAACTTTGAACAGATTGTTTAATTGTATCAAAATTATTAAAGTTTAGTCTAATTACAAAATAACTGAAGCTCATGAAGTATCACAACTTTTAGACTGATACTTGTTCCTACTTGTTTGAAATAAATTCATCAAATTTTGACCACTATAAGATGAAGAACTGCTTTTAATTTAAGCCGAGTCTGAGTTTGAATTGCTATGACAAATGACAATGAAATTGAATTTTGTTTTACAAGACAATGAATGTAATAAATCTTAATTGAGCTAAAAGTATAAAATATCTTTAACATAATGACACAAGACTATACACTTATTAATGATCAATTCTGCAAAATGATACACAAATAATGAAAAAAATTCAATGAAATTATGGGAAATTTTATTAAGCTATCTTTTTTTTTTCTCATAGGAATGGAAATGTATAAGGCTGGAAAAATCTACAAATTTTGCCAGTCATGAAATTGAACCAAATGATGCAATGATCAGGTAAACAAAATGAGAAATGATTTGCTGTTCGAGTGAGAAAAAGCTTACACAAACACATAAATTTAATTAATAAACATTTCATGCTTAAACAATATGCAATAGCTCTATAGTTTAATTCATAACAAAGCATTTGGAAAATAATTGAAGTTTTAGAAGAATATTTACATAACGATTTAGGAACAAAGCTTCTTCATTTAATTTTTTTATCACTGCATTTTACATAATTTACACATGTGTAAATAACTTGTTTTATTAAATCTCTTCATATAACATATTTCAACAAAATATACAAAATGTTCACAACTACTCCCTGACATATTTAGAAGAAAATAAATTATAATAATTAGATTATAATAAAAAAAAATGTAGAATAGAGTTATGTTTTAAATAGAACTGATATATTAAATTACTGAACATTTAAAATGAGAATAATGTGGTTAATTTATAACAATATTTTGTAAAAATAATCAGCACATTTACAAAAACAATTCAATAGAAAAAAAATAGTTCTTTAACAAACTTTTAATTATCACATTTCTTTTTACATTGCAACAAATGCTGAAACATTTGGAATACTTCAAAATATGTTGTGGACCTAAAGATTTAATTACTAAGATCACATTTGTCCAGTCTTCCATTTTGTTTAAATCTCACAAATTTCTGTTTTTATATCTTATTCTCAAAAGCTCAATAAATAAGAACAAGTTCACATTAGCAGAAATAAAGAATTAATCATTTAAAAATATATTTATAATTTCAAAGCATTTTTGCTTTTTATCAGTAGTAATAAATAAATATAAACCAAAATGCTAAAAGATTAAATTATATATGTTGATAAGATCAGCGATCAAAAACCAGCAAATAAATTCATTTTCAACCATAGCAAATTAAAAAACATGATTAACTTCAACAGATGAATAGCAAAAAAAAGTAAATTACAATTACATAATCTACATAATTTTAAAATCAGTTTATTGAAATGCCACCTAAATATATATTTTTTTTTTCAAGAAACATTTCAACAGTAACAGACCTTTTGTTAAGTCCGTCATAATCTGTCTGAAAATACTAATCTGCACTCTTTTCTTGCATAGCAAATGAAATGCAACCACTTATGACAATTATATAGAACTCAGTGATATATCTGCATGAGTGTATATGTATATATTAACGTATGATAACAATAATCAATAGGTATTTAATTCACTCAAACCTGCAACAAGGTACTCGAAACCTCTCCGCAATTTCAAGGAAGAGAGAGAATGAAGCCATTGACACACAAAGAAAAAGATGAGAGGAGAAAGATTATGTTAAAATTTAGTTCAATGCAAAATTCCCATGGCATTTTGTTGAGCTCGCTTGGCCTCTTCTTCACCAACCTGTCGTTCAATGAGGTACTGAGCAGTATTCACATTAGGGGCGAGACCCGTTATAGTGACTATGCGATTACGAGTCCCAGGGGCAAAGATGCCCTTCTTCGAGATCTGGATGTTGGCCCCACTATAGCGTTGAATTTCCACCAAAGCCTTTCCACCTGGACCTAAGATGGCTCCAACAATATTCTCTCCAACTTCAATTTCAATTTTTGTTACATCTGGACCCAGCCTATCAATGGATTGTGGACTCTTGTTGACTGAACCAGAACTAAGACCAGTTCCAAGGCCAAATGAATTATTATTGATAGGTAGAGCAGCAGCACTTGGTGAGGCAAGAGTGGGAGAGGTTCTTCGAAATGGTTCATATACCTGAGTCTCGGGCTGTACCAAGAATCGTTCACTAGAACGAGATGTAGTGGGTGATGTGAAGCCTGGTCCTAGACCTAACCCAGAAACGCCATTTCCAAGACTTCCAATTGGACTGAACATGTTAGACGCAGGACCCATAGGATCGGACATTGTGGATGTGGCTTCCATTCCAGGGACTCCAGAAGTCGATGCATACATACCTTGGTTAGACATTCCTCCAGGGGGCATTGGACAACTGGCTGCTGCAGAATTTGGCATGCCTATACCCATTCCTCCAACCAATGGAGAGCCATTCCCATTGATGCACAGTCCTAAGATGTTGTAACTTGGAATATTGTAATTTGCTAAAGTATTCATTGCTGCACTGATCTCTGTCAAAGCCTGCTCCGAGTAGCCGCTGCCCCTAAGCATGGTCTTAAATCTATCGATCACATGGGACACGGCACTGTTTGGGGTGCTTGGACTTCCCATCCCAGGATAGGTGACTACTCCTGCCGTGCTGGTTTGGGGACTGTGGAAGCTATTTGTGACAGTAGGGCTAAGGCTATTCAAGCTGTCATTTGAACTGTAGCTAGTATTGCTGTTATTCATGGTGCCTTTGGAAATACTATTGGGATTTGCAAATGGGGAACCTGTAGGATTAAAATTAGCTATTGGACCGGTAACATCAGCATAACTAACATTTAAACAATTACCGCTTTGGGGATCTTGAACAATTTTCATAAGAATAAGTTCAGATGCAATTTTATTATTTTCCATTTCACCTATAACGGTGATGCAACGTTCTACTAAGGCATGGTCCTTGGACTTTTGAGATATTTGCACATAAGCACCACTCTTCTCCTTAATTTGTTTGATATAACTCCCTCCTTTACCCATGATCATTCCTACTGTGCTATTAGGAACTAATATTTTTACTTGCTTCTCACGCTCAGCAGGTTGTTTATGATCAAAATCAATTGCTAATTTTGCATTGGGGTCGGGTTTCTCTTTGATTTTCTCCATAATGAATTCATGAATTTTTAAAATGCCATCTATGTTACCAGTGATTAAACAAACTCTTTCTCTGGTTCCTGGATAAAAATCGGTTGCTTTTGACATCTTGACCCGAGTGCCTGTCTCCTTTTGGAGTTGAGCAATCGTTTCCCCACCTTTGCCAATAATTGCTCCAGCAGCCACCGATGGGACAAGGATTTTAAAATGATATGTCCCATTGGCGATGCCATGGTGAGACCTTTTTGTATCATTGTCTAATTCTGAGTCTGATGGCCGCTTTCTGGAATCTTCAAAATCGGATTCTGATCCATCATTTCCCTCCACTAGAGCCGTTGCCATTATCAGTACCTTAAAAAAAAAAAAAAAAATCAACAATAAATTTCACTAACCTATTGATATATCTTTAACTGATTAAAATAATTATGTCAAAATTGAATACATATATTTAGGAATAAAATAAAAAAAATATTATACTGATAAAAAATAAGGATTTGAATACTGCTCTTAATTAATAAGTAATTTTTCTTAAATTATTGCATAGAATTAAGTAAATTATAATTTTCTATAAAAATTTAATGATTTTACTCAATAGCTAACATTTTTAGGAACTGCAGTTTATGTAACACATAAATTAAACCAAAAAAAATGATCATTCTGTCATTTCATTTTTCATTCCGTCATTTCATTTCTGATCATTTCTTTATCTGTTTTATGCAATATCATAGGATGAGATTCTAACCCAGTGGAACTTTTATGGCTTGTAATATTGCCATAATTGCTTATGAAAATAACAAAGATAGCTTTTAATGTCTTTTTTCAATATTTTTATACATTCAATAAATATTATGCAAATTCATAGTTAAAACATTATTTTTCAAATATGAAATTCCTTTTTTTCCCTAAGAGATGCATTTATTTTAAAAAGTGTATTTGAATCCTCAATTTAAATTAAAATATATCATTATTAATTGAAATCAAATTCTAATATAAAAATACTTAAAGCATTTATTTTAAATTCTGAAAAAGTAGAATTTTGAAATAGATTATACATATTTTAAAGAAGCCTATACATTGACAGCATTCTATGACAGTCTCATTTACACATATTTTTGTTTTTAAAATGTATTTCTTTTGTTATCTCATTGTTTGTGTCTCTATTTTCACTAATCTAGCAATGTTTAAAAGATTTTTAAATAAATTTCAAAGAAATTCTCATTTTCAAGATTTTTTTTATATCAGACTGATAATAAAGTACTTGAACTATATATCAAAAGTTTCATAAACATATTAACACCACCACAAAAGTAAAATTTAGAAGGTAAGAAAATTTTCATCCCTACAGCAAGTAATTGTCAAACTCTACACTAAATGCTACATCAATGCATTTGCAAATTATTTAATTTAATTACTTACTGGAAAGAACTAAGCCTGTTATTTACCATTTCAGTTCATGTGCCACCATTTATGCACATTGTCAATGTGCTACCAATGTAAGTAAACATTGCAATCTGTTAATGAAAATTGATAGGAACATGCATGAGCAGAATTCAACTAGTGCATGGATGCATGTCATGTAAATAAAGCAAGGAATATAAACATACAGAGCGATTGGAATAAAAACTTACAATTTTTCATGAGTCATCATTAATTTTTATATATGTAATACTTTTTTTTATATACAACAAATTCAAAGTTTAGTAATTAACCTGTATTACTTTATTTTTGCCATGAAAAAGAAATTACTTCATTAGTTATTTCCTTCCTCGCCATTAAAAAACAAAATCTCCTTCACAAAATAATAATAAACAAATAAAATCAGATATGCAAGTTCAGCACAGGTGTGATTCAGCATAATCTTAAATTATATTCATCTTGATTACCTCATATCATTTCAGTCTTTTGAAAGTAAAATTCAAACTTGTGGGATCTTTAATCTTGTTTTGCAGATAATTAAAGATATTAAATTCATAATTGAAAAAAAATACATAAACTGCTTTTATTTAAAAATTGTGTTATTAAACTATGAAAGAGTTTATATATATATACAACCTCTTAAATATTGTAACATAATAAACCCAAAATTTCACATTAATTTTTCAATTTATCATTGAATTAATTTGTAATCATTTACAAAAAAGAATTTTTTTAAAGGAAAAGAAAGTTTCAAATTTTCTTCATTTTCAAACTAATTAAATTTAATCACAATTATTTTATTTTATTATAATGTATAATAAAATTATGCCACTAAGCAAAATTTTTAACACATTATACTCACTGAAAATTTATTGACTTTTTCCAACCACTACTACCCTTTCACATTTTTAAGCAAATTCGCTATGAAAGCAGCCATTTGAATATCAAAGTCTCTTTTTCATTTTTACTACTGCTTATTTTAATTATTTAATAATGGTATAGTTATATCTTTTAATCAAAATGCTCAGCTTATACACATTCTTTTAACAGCTTCATAATTTTCACAAAATACAAGAACAATACATGTATTTTTTAAGTATTCATTGTTGGCACTAATTTCATTCAAAAATTCTCCATAAATTAATAACATATAATAAATTAAAGAACAAAAAAAATATATATACGAACTGAAATTTTTTTTTAAATAATTATTATGGTGCGTTCTTAAAGTAAATTCTAGCAAGTCTTTATGATATAGCAGAGCATTAATACAATTACTTTGAAACAAAAATATCAAATTATATACTTAGAATCATGCCATCAAAATAAAATAAAATCTTGAATTCCTATTATGTCCAAATATAGTTTTTGTTTAAAGATTCAGCAGTATTTAAAGTTGTTTTGTCACAATATCATTTAAAATTTTATATACAAATACTCAAGTTCAATTCCAGTTGATAAATTTAATTGTATGAAGTCTAAACAATCCACATTAAAAAATTATATTTTTCAGTATTTCTTTCTGTGTTCCTTATTTCAAGAATCCAATATAATTAAGAAAGCTTCATTTACGTGAAAATATTTTTTTTATATATATAGAAATATTTTTAAAGAAAAACCAAAGAACTTTGAAAAAATTACTTCTTCACTACATCAAAAGTACAATGATATTATAGAAAATAATAAACATTAATATGCTATTTTAATAAACCAAAGAGTAGCAGGCTCTACTATTCACATTTGAATATGAAAATATGTCAATAATTTTTAATAATCAATTATTAACAAAAAAAATTATTATTTTTTATAAATATAGCATATACATAATAATTTGTTTTAATTTTGAAATAGTTTCCGTTTTCAAAAAAATTTACATATATACATACAAGATACATATTTCAAGAAAAAAATAAACTAGTAGTAAATGAAACAATTTTTTTCAGGTTTTATGTAAATTTAATAGGAAAGAGTTCACAATTATTATCTATAGGTACAATCTGGGTTCTTTTGATTAAACATGCTTTCTTATATAGCGAACAGTTAATTGAAAGAACCTAATGAAGTAAACTTTTGAATTAATTGAAGATAAAATACTGCATGCAAGTTTATGATAACAGTAAGAACCAATATTATTTGTGCAACATTTTTTTAGAAAAATGAAACAGCATAGTAAGAAATATAATTAATAATAATTTTTTATAGAAATACTAATTTTTTTAATGGTACACAGAAATAAATGATAAAAACATTATACAACTACCAATACATACTAAAAGACAATTGTAAAAATAAAAATTGCTAGGTTTGAAATTTACATATAGCAATAAGGTTGACTTTTAACAATGTTTTTAGAAATTATAAGAGCATTGATAAGACAAAGATTAATATATAATCTTTATAAATATCAAACAATCATAAATATATTAATAAATTTAAATATAAAGAATATATAATGCTTCACTATGTAAAGTTTTTACTTAGTCATCCAGTGTAATTCTCAGTCACATATCTTCAGTAAATTTAAAAAAATCAGATGTTTCAGAGGCTCTACTTTATAATGTATGAATTGTTTAATCAAAATTTAAAAAAAAAAAGATTTTTTTTTATTGAACTACTACAGGAAATTCATTACAATATTGGGTTAGAGTTTCTGTACATTTCTACAATGATTATGGTCTGTTGCTTTATTTAAATTATTTCGACTTTTTTTTTTTTTTTTCTTTTTTTTTTTAACTCAACTGTAAACTACCACAGTAACTGAAAATGAACAAGGTTTTTCTTACAACATCAAAAAAAGATAAGAAAAGAAAAGAAAGAAAGAAAAAAAAAAAAAAGAGGCCAACCGAAATACGTCCAGAAGTAATAGGATTAAAAACTAGACCAAAAAAATTATTTCTTGCATATAACTGCTATTTTATCAAATTTTATTTAATTTTAACTGTCTTTGTCTACAATTTCCAAACAAAAATACTTTGTTCTTTTTTTTTTGCACAAGGTTTTAATAGCTTTAAAATACAAATAAATTTTAATCACTATATCATTTTTTCTTTCAATGCATCATGGTAAAACAAAGCAAATAGAAAGAAAAAAACAATATTAATCCGTAAAAAGAAAGCTTGATAAGGTCATTTTCAAGATGAAAAAAATTAATTTTTAGATAACAGGTATAAGCAATCCTTTCTACTTTATAATCTTGTATAATTAGGATAAATGAAATGGAATGGAATGTTACCCAAACCTGTAGAAACCCTATTAAATAATAAAAAACAGAGCATGAAAAATGAAACAATCAAAAATTGTAACTGAACAAGAAAATTAACAGCTTGTCTAATAGTATGGCTAAAAAATATAAATATGCTGCTAAAGTGATACAATGTCTAAACATTTACACAAAAATTAATATTTTAAAAATGACAGGAATGAGTTTTGTAATGAAATTGAAAATGTAGCTGAGTGAGTGTCTGCTTACAAGTCAAGATAAACAAGCTTCTTTTATTATTATCTCACTGCAAAGATATTACCATAATTTCTTGTTTACAAACTATGGATTTTACATGAAAATGCTTTGAATTTGTGCTGCAGATTATAGGCCACTACATATAATTTGTGGATTTTTCATAACATTCATAAAAATCAGTTCTATAAAATTGCCACCAAACAATTCTTGACAGATAATAAATAAAAATATTTTTCAGAAAGTTAATTTAATAATTAATAAAAAATTGATACTAATTAAGAATTTCCTCTCTAGAAATTTAAAGATTACAAATCATAAGATGTGGTCTCTATTAGTGAAAAAAAAAAAAAGGCCCATAAATGCACATCTTCTTTTAGGTCCCCACAATTTAAAAATTATGACATTTTTTATGAATAATTGTGACATTAAAAAATGTTTTCAAACAGAAAAATATTTTATTAGAGTTAGGTCATGCATATAAAAGAGAATTTGATTCATACACAATACAAGAAAGTAAAAAGAAATTATATGAGATCTTTTAATTTTGCGTGCCTGCTGGTTATAGGGTGTTGCAGATTATAAAAGCAAGAAATTCAATAAGCGTTCTTAAAAAAAGCATATAGTTTAACTTCCAACCCGTTTTTCTCATATCTGAATGTTATGTCTTCTATGAGAATGAACTTATTACATTCAATGACAAATCCCCCTAAAGTTTAATACTACCTCCTACTACTATCCCTGCTCTTTAATCCAGCATGTTCTTGACCATAGCCATGTCGGAATAAGGATTTTGTCAAATTATAGAATGTCAATATAATTATAATAGGATTAATAAAAAGAAACCCTCCTAGAAAAAAATGTGACTGATTAAGACATGTACATATTTAATGTACTTATGCACATTCTGAATCTGTGTAGGCAATATCATCATACCCAATTAGGTATTTTAACATTCTAACAAATGCAAAAAGCAAAATTGATACATTGAACATTAATTTAATTCAATATTCTTGTATCAACACAAAACACAGCACAAAAAGAAAAATTAATCCTGTATAATGAAAGTTAAAATAAGCCACTCTATAGCAAGACGAATAAAAGAGCTTGCCTTATTGTTTAAAAGGAATCTGATATTGTGTTGCTTATGAGATGTGGATCTCTTCTTAATACAGATTGATGAATTGTATGCTGTACTGAAGTGATAACTGTTCATTACAATAAACACAGGGTAAAAATGCAAGTAGCAGTGTCATGATGTGACAGTGAAGGTCAACAAATTGAATCCATAGGAAAAATTCCAAAAGCAAACAGCTCGATGGGTGCTGGATTATAGAAAGTAATGAACCATCGAATGCCAAATTCTGTATTCATTTGTTACACAAGAATATTATGTACTACCACAGAAGAATGTTATGTTTTTCTGTTACACAAGAATACTATGTTTACATAGATAATTCAAGAAATAAGGCAAGGAAAGTAAAGAAATTAGCTATAGTGATAGCAATACCTTAATGAGAATATATTATTGTATTGGTATGTGTTTCTATTTTTAGTGAGACATCTACTACTTAACTTTTTCTGGCAAGAACATAGAGTACTTAACAATTCCAAATGTTAACCAATGTTTACTCATTATCTATTAAGCTCACAGGACATGTATGCCATTAAATATATTAAAATAGATGATATGCAAAAATATTTTACGCGAATGTTATCCAAATTAAGTTTTTTTCACAATATAATAGTTTAATACATTTCCAAAAGTGGCACGCAAGATCATTTGAGTTGGCCACTATTAAAAATCTTAGAGCAATTTTCACAAATATGAATTACTTTATTTAAATAGTTTAGTCAATTTGTGTTTCAACATTAGGATTACACTAATATTTGCATAAAAAAAAATAGTTGACTGATAGTTGATCCAGACTACTCTATTTCTGGGATAATTCTTGATCATTTAAAATTATTCAAATTGAGAATACATTTAAATTTAAGTGAATATTTTATACTAAAATAATAATAAATTGTGTTAATTGCACAGCAAATTTGGAAAAATTACTATTAATATTTATTGTAATAAATGGATATTTGTAATTTATGACCACAAATTACTCCGGGTGACCTTTTTTATATATTTATATAAACAGGGTACATATTTTTATTTAGCATCATAAACATAAAATGCACCTTTAAAAAAATTTGAAATCAATTAATTGAATAGAATTATAATACCATTAAATTGTAAGATTCTTCTAATAAATTAAAAAAGGCAATAATAAAAGTCATATGATAATACAATTAATATAATAAATAACTTACCAACTAATACACACTGATAGCCATAGTTTCTCAGAATTTAGAACAGTATTTAGGGTCAACCATTTTTATCAAAGGGTGAAGTAACACCCTTGGAAGTAAATTCAAATTCCTTTTGGAATCTAAACAGAAAATGTAAGAATTAAAACTCAGATAAGAAAATTAAATATGACTCAAATAACTAAAAAATAAAGTTATTATATTGAACAGTAGCCAATAAAAATATAACAATCATAAAAAGCTTAAAATTTTATATAATATTGTTGATCAGATACACTTTCTTTTAAATCATAACAGAGCCCAAATTTTTAACATATAAAATAAATTTTTAAAATTCTCAGATAATTCAATTATTATTAATTATTTTATTTTTTTAATATCATTTAATAATTTTTATGTTTTAATCACATAAACAATTTTCATCAAAATCTTGCTTAAAGGCTTAGCATTAACAATTAGCCAAAGAAATATATATAACTTAGCTTTTTAACCAAATTTCACCATGTTATGATAGATGAATATCTAATTTGACAAATTAATGATGACAAATTAAACAATTCATGTATTAATCTGAAAATATACTTATGACTATTTCAGACTATATTATCTGGACTATATAATAAATTTTAAAATTTGTATTTAGCTTTAACTATTATTTTGTTCAATTAGGAATGTATTTGATGACAACTTTTTGATAAAAAAAAAAAATATACAATTTATTTTATTCACTATAAATAGAAATACTGAGTTAAAATTTTTATATCTAGGAATCCCATTGGAAGATTTAAAAAGTGTATTAATTGTAAATGTATGCTTTAATAAACATACATAAAAATAGATCACCATTAAACATCATACTTTAAATCATTTTAAACTAACTTTTTTAAAGTAAGAGGAAAAAATTCTGCAAGATAAAACATTTATCTTTATCTACTAAGACAACGAATGTAAACTAAGACAAAATTTTTTTTTCAAAGTAACCTTACTGTTACTTATGTTTTAAAATATAAACTAATATAAATGAAAATAGAACTTTTTAAAAAAATTTAAGATGACATTATGTAATTTTTCCCTAAATAATAGTAAATTCTTTCAGAAAAGTATTCATATTCATTTTTAAAAAAATAAATACATAATTGACCAACATTAAAACATTCCCCTTTATGTACTAATAAATCCATGTTTTGTTATGAAAATGTATATCAAATCTTACTGAAAATGTAACACTCTCTTAAGATCACATCTCATTGTTCACTAGACAACCTTTGACTTAAAATGGTGCAATAGAAATACTTAGCAATGGAAGAATTCATTCACAAAATAAAAATACATTTAATTTTTGTGATGCAAATTCAGTTATTCAAGTTATTACAAATAAAAAAATACTACAAGGTAAGACATTTATCTTTATCTACTAAAACAACGAATGTAAACTAAGACAAGTTTTTTTTTTTTTTTTAAAGCAACCTTGTTGTTATTTATATTCTAATATAAACTAATATAAAAGAAAATAGAATATAAATTTTAAAGGTGGGAGAGATGATGAAAGATGATTTAAGTTTTCACTTGAAAGATGAAAAATGAATATTATATTATGATTCATAAGTGAAAAAACTATTTTCTGTTTTTAAATAAAAAGGGATTGTGTTCCTTTTCATTAATTATTTCATTGATGTCTGCGAAAACAAAAATTTGTTTGATGCATTTGGGGTCAATTTAATATGCAAATTTCATGCTGCAGTTGATTAGGAATTATAATTCATGTATTAAAAAATTATGACAAATTTTACAAACTCAAATTTAAAAAAATCATTATAAAAGGTACAATATATACATTAAGACTATTATTTAAATGAATATTTGTTATTTTATGGAAATGTTCTTTTTCATCTATTGGTGAAATATTTTATTATGAAAGAAAAAAAAAATAAGATATAATATATAAATGCACAAATCCAAAATGAGTTATTATTTGGTAGCATTTTCTTACAATGATTCCTTCCAGGTGGCAGTAATTACTTAAGTCAGGAACATAAATTTAACTAAATGTTCATATTTACTAGAGTTTGGAATGCACGTAAAATGCAAGGAATTTTTAAACATAAGAATTAAGAATTTTATTTAGCAAGGAATTAATTTAATTCTAAGCCTAACAGTATTTAGCCTAACAGTGTACTAAAATTTTACAATCTTTGTGAATAAATTTTCATCACATTTGTTACCAAAAATAGATCTTTAAAAAGTAAAAGATGCTGTTTTATTCCTAATAATACACTTGGAGATCTATTTTAACAATAATGAAGCCAAATGCATTAATGTAAAATCAGATCCATATCCTTGAATGTAAAATTTTCAGAGAATAACAAACCAAACAAACAATTATTAGGATAGTAGATTAATCTATCATATTTAGTTAGTTTAAAAGATTTCTTAGTTTTAAAGATTTTTTTTTTTCCATTTCATTTATTTATATTACTGCAAAATGTATTTCAAAGATACTGATTAATAATACAAAAGATTTTTAAAATGCATACATGCTAACACCTACAGCATATTTTATATACTTAATATACATGACATATACACTATTTTATACAATGCACACATACACCTATGACATATTTAAACATTTATTTAAATATGAAAAACTTAATTTATTAAGCATTTTACTAAGAAAACTGCAATATTTATAGCTAGGACATATAACCTGGCATTGTACAGCTTTAGTAAATATAACTTATAAAACTATCTGTTATAAAAAAATTAATATCGAAACTTTTTTTTTTTTTTCATTGCTAGCGTGGACGTTAATAACATTTATTGTGAATAATGAATTAATAGGTTATTTATTTAATATTACATAAATTTATCTTTGCCAAAGTTCAGAATGCACACTATTCTTATAATAACAGATTAATTTATTATTATGTCCTTAGTTTTGAAGCATTTCTTTCATCTGTTCGAATTTCATTTATTTATGTTAATGCAAAAATGTATTTCAAAGACACTGATTAGAAACTCAAAGATTTATAAAATGCATACTAACACCTACAACTTGAATATTATATAGTTATTGAAAGATAAAAACCTTACTTTATAAAGCATTTTACTAAAATGCAACAATATTTATAAAACATATAACAGAAAATAAGGTGGTTTCATTCTGACGATACACTTAATAACATCCAATACACTGTTTGAATTCAAAATTCTATAATTCCCGATTTAATTTGTTTTTGCTACATCTGTAAACCAAGCAAGGTTAAGCACTTAAAATTGCTGGGATTGATTTAAGTTTAAGTTTAATTAAGTTATTAATTAAGTTTAATAAAAAAAAGCTATATTAAAAATTAAGAGTTGCTTACTATTTATATTATAAAGCATTAAGATTCCTTTAAGTAAATAACACAGCAATGGCAAAGGGTTAAAAACTAGGAAAATCTCAAAGGTACTGATAGGTGCATATTCAATGGAATGCTGATAGTCATATTTCTTTGAATATACAAGTTGATTAAGTGTACTAAAATTTTACAATCTTTGTGAATAAATTTTCATCACATTTGTTACCAAAAAATAGATCTTTAAAAAGTAAATACAATTGTAAATAATAGAATAATTCTAACACATCTGATGGCTATTTAAAGAACAATAAAAAGCTTCATAAAATAACAATCAAGATCAATTAGAGTATTTTATCAAGAAATAAATATTAAAAAAATATAAACAAAAACATCTATTTGACAGAAAAGAAATGTAATTATAAAAATAAATAACTAATTCTAATAGAGTTGGGGAAAAAAACAAATATATTATGTTTATTGCAGTAATAGGGACAATTATAGATTTCAACTGTATAATGTAATATATTACATAAGGTTAAACAGGATATATAATGATTTAATGTACTTTTAATAAAAAGTATGTAAAAAATGAAATACAGATGTAATTTTTGGTAAAAACTTCTATTTCTTAATTAAGTTTTTTTAAAAATTTAGATGCATGAAAAATATTTTGAATTATGATTCATCAAAGAAATTTAACATAGCAACAAAATGTGATTTATAAATATATTAGTATAGATTTTAAGTAAAAATCAGACTAAAATAGTTAGTACAGATTTTAACATTAAAACTTACAAATGGAGGGTAATATAAGGTTTCAAAGAGTAAAAATATTCAGTTAAAAAATTGAAATATCTTTTTTTATAAATTATGTACTACCTCTACAAAGATATTAAATATTTTGGCTACATTTCGGATCATCTTACAGTAAGGGTAGGACAGAAAAATATTCTCTCACCACGAATACGATTAGTTTATCAATAAAATTATTTACCAGTTATTTCGGAGCAAGTTTTTGTTGATATAAATCTTTAACTGAAAAACAACTTATTTTGCGGAAAATACGAATTATATAAGGAAACGGTTATTACTTATAAGAAAATAAGTTATTGAAGAACCTTAAAAAGAGTCCTCACAGAAGCACCGGTTAAGTATGAATGTAATCCCTCGTTGACACGTAACCACAACTCAACATGACTACCGATTTACTAGAAATAGATCTCCGAATTTCGTACTTCAACAGATTCTTAACTTTTACCAATCAATTAACAAAAAACAAGTATATTAAATAAGTTTTAATCAAACACCGTTTGTAAATTTCATGTTTCTAAATTTCTAGAGTAATTAGGATAATTTCTTCAACGTCATCCCAATCCTTTGCCGCGGGTCACTAGGTGACCCGCTGGTCATAGGGTGCCGATGAAGGGTTTAGATCCGGCTCTAAACATCGTGCAAAATTTGAAACTTCCTAAAACTGAATATTTCTTTTTTCTCTCGGTTAATTTAAGAGATGTAAGTTTTAATTTAGGCATGAATATGTGTATACGTAAATTTATTAGGCTCTTTTAAATTGTACTTGCCTGTAAGAGCAACATGGCGAAACAGTTACAGTTAATTATTTCAATGTTGGAGGAGCAGTTATGGATCATTTCATTTATATGCTTTTACACATTTACTAATGAGCACGGGAATAAAATTTTGAAGAAAAAAAGAAAATTTATTAATTAATCAAGCCATAATTAAGACAATGTTTTACGTTTCTTCTCCTTAAGAAGAGGCTATATAAATATCTTTTTTGTTAATTTTAGTTTAACAAAAAGGGGTATTGCCACGATCATGATTACGAATAGTTATGTGAAGATTTCAGTTAATGGATTGTGTTGCTACATGAGTATAAATGGTGTAACGAGGAGTAAGTGCTTTTGAATGTAAAAGCTTATCAAATGTAAACTGCACGAGAAGAACTATTACTTCTGTGTATGCTGGCAGCTTCAGCTTGCTCGAACGAGCAAGAAGTGAAAAAAAAAAACTCATAGAATTCAGTTGTTTGTTCGTTCAGTTGTTTTGAAATAAAGAGTTTAAGTAATACAGTCCGGTGTGTGTGTGTGTTTTCATTGGAGAAATGAAAATTACACGATCCCTTCGAATCGGAGAGAGTATATAAATTTTGGGGGGTTCGAATTTCGGAGAGAGGATATGAATTTGGGAAGGGGATTGAATTTCGGAGAGTGGATATGAATTTTGGGGGGTTGAATTTCGGAGAGAGGATATGAATTTGGAGGGGGCAAGGGTTGAATTTCGGAGAGAGCATATGAATTTTGGGGGAGGGGTGAATTTCGGAGAGAGGATATGAATGTTGGGGGAGGGAGGTTGAATTTCGGAGAGGGATTTAATTTCGGAGCAGATCTGAATTTTGGGCAGGGGTTTGAATTTCGGAGAGAGGATATGAATTTTGGGGTGGTTTGAATTTCGAAGAGAGGATCTAGATTGTGTTGGGAGGGTGTGAATTTCGGAGAGAGGATTTTAATTTGGGGGGAGGTGCGAATTTCGGAGAAATATGAGTTTGGGGGTTGAATTTCGGAGAGAAGGTCTGAATTTTGGAAGGAGGGTTGAATTCAAGCAGAATAAGTTGTGATTGTTTTCCAGTGAATCTTGGGAATTTGAGAGCTATAAAAATGGCAGTTTGTATTAACAATTTGAGAAAGGACGAATGAATTAAATTGGCCTTGGAATTTGTCTTAAAAGTGAAAAAAATTGTGTGAAAAGTGATAATAAGATATTAGAAATTTAATAAAGGAAAGTGAAATTTTAAGATTAAAACCGACCTCGGGCATATTTTAATTTGTAAAAGAATCCGTGGAAGATGAAAAGGAGGAGAAATAATGTAAATTGGAGAGGGAGATAATAAAAGCTATTCCCAATACACAGGTGGAGCAGCTTAAGCTAAAACAATTAGAAAAAGAACTAAAGTTAGAGAGAAGGAAGAAAAGGTCGGTTAACTTCAAAACTGAATTTTTGATGATCTAGAAACCTTAATTAAAAACGTGAAGAACTTGTGTACATAGATACCAACCAGATATAAATTACTCCATTTATTTTTTCAATGCCTTGAGAAGACGTTTAAAGTTAAAAAAGTATCCGAAGAATTAAAATCGGAAATTCTTCTGAATATTTTGGGAGAAAAGGCGAACAATTTAATAGTTTATATATAGGCAGAGGATTTTAAAATTATGATAATTTAAAAGCAGTTGTACTTAAAGAATTCAAACACAATTTATGATTGCTTGAATCACTTTCTTAAGGCAGTAAAAACAGTTTCTGAAAGTTACATGCAGTTTGCCTTGATATTAAATAGGATCATTGACTATTGCTGTCAGTTAAGAGAAATTTATAACTTTAAATCCCTGTGTGATTTAATTGTATCGGATAGAATATTCATGTACTTAGATAAAGAACTAACTAACCATATAGAAACAAAACAGAGTGAATCTTACTTTAAAACCACAAGAACTAAATTGTGAATGCGATATATTTTTACCGCTAAGAAATAAGAGCGACAGAGGCTGAAATTAGTGTTTTAAATGTAAAGAATTACAAAAGTTTCGCAGAAACGAAACATTGATTTCAAAATTTTCTGTAAACCAAAACTATTTCGGATGTATTTTTGTCTGAATTTCAAATGCGTTTTGTGTAAAGGGAATCATGAATTACACACTTGTCCAAAATTCAATACCTTACCGCTATCCAAGAGAATCGAAGTTTTAAAGTATCTTAAGGCTTGTTTTAAATGATTGACTCAGGTGTAATTAAGTGAAAATACAAAAGTGTTTTTTTGCGGGAAACCACACAACCCTTTAATTCATTTTCGATGAAATCAAAGAAGGAATGAAAATGTAGGAGAAATGAATGTCTTTGAGAGATCAGGTGAGAATTACGATATTCTAAACCCACCTGTTATTACTTCTAGCTTGAGTCGAAGAGTAAAAAATCATTTAGTATTATTTGTTGTTATTAGTAGTGAATATGCACATAGGTCCCAGTCTGAAAAATAAAGAATGAGTTTGGCGATTTTTTTTCCTAAATGATTCGATTTTGGTTATTAGTAAAAAAAAGTTACTACAACGACTGCTAATAAGGACAAATTTCTGACTATTTGAAAGATTTGACTATGTTAGTAGTTAAAAAGATACTGACATCATCCTTCAAAAGTTTTTAAATATTAAGAGCGATATCTTAACTTCTGTAAAACTAGCAGATAGCAACTTTAATATCCCAGATAAAATAGACTTGCTGTTAGGAGCTGAGTTATTCTACGAACTATTTAATCCCGAGCAAATTTTAGTTCCAAATCACAATTTATTTTTGCAAAACACAATATTTCGGTTGGTAGTTGGGAGATGAGTTAATTAGCCAATGAGACATAAAATTCATAGTGGAATGCTAAGAGAAGATCTAAACGGGACATTGAGAAAATTTGGGGATTAGAAAGATTTGAAGAATTAGTATAAAAAGATGATAGTTAAAATTTATATGTGAGGAACATTTTGCGAAAATGCATTAGAGAAACGCTAAGGGGAGGTACGTAGTATAAATGTCACTTAAGGAGGACCCATCTTATGTGATTCTAAACAAATAGCTCTCAAAAGACTAAGATCATTGTCGAAAGTTCAAGAATACTTGAAATTAAACAGAGAATTTAAGGAAGGGTATACTAGGTCCCATGAAGAAAATTGAGGAGAAAGTACCAGATGCATCTTATTATGAAACTCATCATGGCGTTTACTGGAATGAGAAAGAAAGCACATTATTGAGAGTACTTTTAATTGTCTCAAAGACTACGAATGGAAGATCCTTGAACGATATAGAATACAATGGAGATGTGACGCAAGATGATTTAAGATCACGAATAGATTTCGGATTCATGTTTACGTCCAGACAGTCAGCTGACATCAAAATGTACCGTATGGTGATCGAATCAACATCGGCTTCAGAGAATATTGGGGGAAAAGTTGAACATGAGACACCAAAAAGTTCGAGTTAGTCACAGTTACATATGGAACTGTTAGTGTGTCCTACCTTGCAATGAGTATTTTGAGACAATTAGCAAATGATGAAGAGGAGAACTTTCAAGACCTCTGTATGCCATAAGGAAAAAAAATGTTACATGGACGACGCATTGAGGGGTGCTGCAACATTAAAAGAGGCTAAAGAATTGTTATTTTAACCTATGCAGTGTTATTTTTTCTTTGATATAATGACAATAAGTGATTTGAATTTGATATATGGCAATTTTGATTATTCACAACTCCTTCTAAAGAAAAGTGCTCCTCATCTGACTATAGAATTTGCCAAGGCCATGCGTCATCAAAAATCGGCAAGTAAATTCATAGCGTGTTTGGTGGTCTTGAGGTTGCAGCATTTGCACCACTTGGATCTTATACATGTAGATTTAGCAGCTTGCAAAAAGATGCATCCCGGCTGAGCCCCCAATTTCTGTGGGATTTACATCGGTTTCAACAGATGCATCCCGGCCGAACCTACAGTTTTGTTAGACTTCTCTACCAGTCTTACCAAAGCTGAACTTTTGAAGTGGGTGTCTAGGGGTGTATTTCCAAACACATCAACGAAGCTTTGGTTTTCTCCCAACAACACATATTTAATGAAGCACGGTTTTATATACAGCAATATTTACATTAATAATTATTACATAATAGCCATTTTCTCTCGCTGCTTGACGCAGCCCGTTGCAGTTTCGCCGTCTGTGTTCCTCTCTCGCGCCCAACTCCTGCCAGCGTTCGGCTCCTTCTTCATCTACGGGGCCCTCTCCCTTTTCGTGGGGTCAGAGTTCAAAGTTCAATACACCCCCACGTTGTAAACAGGCTCTATCAAAGACAAGCAAGTGTCGCTATCTGGTGATTACGACACCAACAAATCCTACATGCATTTTAAAATGGATCGCAGAATTTTTTGTACTGTCGATCACGAAATCGCCAGCTCACGTGACATCGATCTAGCGCTTGCTGAAGAATAGCTGGAAGTGGAGGCTCTTTCAACCACAGCAGTAGCGACTTCTTCGATAGTTTCATTCGGAACTCGTTTCCGCCCTCTTTCTGGCAGCACACCGAAGTCTCTTCAAATTTCATAACTATCTTCTTCAAACCATTCTTCGACATGGGTCCTTTTCGCAATCCCTTTAAACGACGATATTCATGCAGTACAGCTAAGCTAGTATTATTACAGTACTGCTAAGCTATTATTGCAGTTCTGTACCAGTAGAGCTCGATGTTTCTTCTGTAAGTTAAAGATTAAAGAATTACAAAGACACGCAGGTCTTTTTGTGCTCTGACTGCAAGTCTCTTTATACGTTTGACAAATTTGCATAAGGAATTTTTGAAAATTGCCCCATGGTGGTCAAAATTTGAACTATTTTTTTATTACAGAAATCTTTTTTCTCATGGTCCATATATCGTATATACCAAGTTTCATTAACATCCGTTAAGCAGAACGGGTACTAGAGGGGTCTGAATAGGGTCATTTTAATTATAACCACCCTGTACATGAAATGATCTATCGACACATTTGGAAGAAAGCATTTTCTAGAAAATTAAAATGCATTGGTTTAAAAATGCAAAGTAGCAATTACGATTTGCTTAATTTTTTATTATAATTTATGTGTGATCAATATTTTAAAAGAATTGAATATTTTAATAGAATTGAAAGCTTTTTTTTTTAAATTTCATATTTTTAAACAGTGACTCAGTTTATAGTACAATACATTTATTCATCATTTAAATTCTATATAATAAAAATATTTAAGGAAAGGGAATTCATTTTTAAACTTGAGTGGTGCAGCTTGTTACATTCTGTGATAGAAGCCTCTTTTTCTCTTTTCCTTATTCCATAGACGTTTTTGTGTTCACACTATGTTTGTTTTATATTTTAATCTTTTTTGACATGGTGCCCAATTACATGAAGATAACTAATTATTTTTCTTGTTTATCTAAATTCCTTACAAGCTTCTTTAATATTTTTTAATCCTACAGTATATGAAATTATTATGTTTTTGATACTTTTAATGTTATATTTCATAAAAGCATACTACTGTGCCCAAAAAGTAAGACAAATAATTTTTTTTTTCAAAACTCTTTATTTATTATTCCGAATTTATTTCATTGCCTTCAAAGTAATCCCCCTCCGGACACAATGCACTTATGCCAATTTTTTTTCCAATCCTCGGTGCATGCTAAAAAAGTCATCGGCAGGGATAGCCTTCAAAGCGAGCAGCGATTCACGTTGTATCTCTTCAATTGACTCCAAACGGTGTCCCCGGAGTGATCTTTTAAGTTTAGGGAATAGCCAGAAGTCGCACGGAATATGGTGGTTGTGGAATGTTATGGGTTTCATTTTTGGCGAAAAAAGGCACAAAGAACCAATAATGTGTGAGCTGTCGAATACAGTGTTTTCGGTACCAATAGAGATTTGACGCGTTTGAAGTCCAAAATGGTATTGACGATCCTTTTGAAATTCCAACAACATCATCAGTAAAGTCTCTAAGTGTAAATCGACGGTTTGCAAGCACCGAATCTTTAATTTTTTGAACGTGAGGTTGTGGGTCGACTAGAGGGCTCTTCGTCTTCAACGCGTTCTCTGGCTTCTTTGAACTGTTTATACCACTTCTAAACATTCCTTTCCGATATAGGAATGCTCACCGAATGCCTTCTACAACGTTCTATACGTGCTTCCACAAACAACATTGAATGCAAATTCTTTGCTCAATTAATTCAGACATTTCAAAAATCGCCGAAATCAGTTTGAGCGTCTCACAAAGCCAAGCGTAACTCAAACACTAATGAATATTTTGACGTGAAATTTCACACAGATGTCAAGGACAGTGCCAGCAACCTAAAAAAAGAAAAAAATTGAAATTCCATAAGCCCCGGAATTTTAAATCGAAAATGGGTCTTACTTTTTTTGGACACAGTAGTAGAAAATACAAAGGCAAATATTGAAATATTTTAATATTTATTTATTGCTTTGTATATATAATCCATATTCAATTATTAGACATTCTAGCATCTTATGCTTCTAAAGATAATGGGTAAGTAAAACACCACCCCTAAATTTTGCAATGAACTCGCCTGGATGACGTGGAAGGCACGTGATCAGGTGGAAGTGGTATTTAACTGCTGCTGGAGAGTCTGAAAATCATTCTTTCACTTACTTCTGTGTGTGATGGGAAAGGCTGCGGATCTAAACGACTTTGATAGAGGGCAGATTGTAATGGCTCGAAGGCTCGGAACAAGTATTTCCGAAACTGCACGACTCGTGCGTTGTTCGCGATCTACAGTTGTTAGTATTTATGCAAAGTGGATGAATGACGGTGAAACCAGCAGTAGACGACATGGTGTTGGACGTCCACACGCTATCAAAGAAAAAGGTCGTCGGAGACTGTCTCGCCAGTGTCAGACAGTGGCTCAGCTGACAGCCCAATACAATGCAGGGCCAAGTAGAATAGTATCGGAGCACACTGCTCAGTGGACACTGTTGGATATGGGGCTACGCAGCAAACGTCCCACTCGTGTGCCTTTGCTGACCAAGCGTCATCGCCAACTGCGCCTGCGCTGGGCCTGGGAACATCGTGACTGGTCCATGGATCAGTGGGAGATAGTTGCCTGGTCAGATGAATCACGGTTTGTCATTCATCATGCCGATGGCCGTGTCGGCATACGCCGTTTTCCAGGCGTACAGTTGCTCCCTCAATGTACAGTAGGTCATACACAGGCCGGTGGTGGCTGTATTATGCTTTGGGGGACGTTCTCTTGGGCGTATCTGGGACCCGTGGTTGTGGTAGACCAGACCATGAATGCTACAGGGTATCTGAACATCATTGCGGACCAGTTGCACCCTTACATGGCCTCTGTTTTTCCAGCTGGAAATGGAATGTTTCAACAGGACAACGCCCCTTGTCACAAAGCTAAAATTGTGTTGGAGTGGTTTCAGGAACATGATGCTGAATTCCAGTTAATGTCCTGGTCGCCTAACTCACCGGATGGCAATACGATAGAACACATTTGGGATGTCCTGGGACGGCAGCTCAGAGCTCAAAGACCACCAATTCGCAATATCTCGGATTTGCGTGACCGTTGCTTAAACATCTGGTACAATCTGTCTCCGGCCATCTACCAAGGATTTGTGGCCTCATGCCAATACGGGTTGAAGCTGTGTTGCGCGCCAAAGGTGGGCCAACTCGTTATTGACAGGTGGTCATAATGTTTTGGCTCTTGAGTATATGTCTATTAACGTGTGTTATCACTTCCTTGCGACGGGTAGGGTTGGAGTTTGTTATCGCTAAGTTACGTTGGGTGGAGTTTTGTGTTATAGGCGTCCTATGGATGAAATCACACTTACTCTAATGATCTCAATTTACAATTAACGCATACAATACCTTAGTACACATGGCTCCCTGTGCTTCTTCCACAAATCAATCCCTTCGCTGGCTCTCTGTAATCGGGTTCACAACTCTGGGTCCCACACCTTTTTCTCCATCAAAAGCTCCTACTGTTCTCTCTCGTCATCACAACAGGAGCGTTGTCCTCTTAGCAGCTACGACCTCTCGCATCAATTTAATTATGGTTAAATAAGCTCACATTCTAAATAACGGTTACCGTTCGTGCTACAAATCTTCTGAAGAAACCAGTCAAATCTAAGAAACGGCGAACTTCGTGAACATTCTTAGGTTGTGGGAATTTCGCTATTACTTCCACTTTCCTTACTCCTGGATTTATTCTTTCTTCGTTGATCACAAAGTCCAAATAACCAACTTCCTTCTTCTCAAATTCCTATTGGGAAAATTTGAGTGCCGAATTAGCTTTTCTTGGACGTACAAATACTTCTTTCAGTCTTTTCATCCCCTCGTACCAATTTTTGACTGGTATCAATATATCTTCCAAGTAACACAAAGCTTTTGTATTCAGTAATGGCTCTAAGACATGATGCATTAACCTCTGAAACTAGCTAATCCAAAAACCGTTCTTTCGAATTGACCTGTTTCATCAGATGTTATAAAAAGGTTTTTAATTTCGATTCTTCACTCAATGGTATTTGTAAATATCCGTGAGCGCAATGTGGCGTTGTGAACTTTGTGGAAGTTGCTATAAGTCATCTATTCTAGGTAAGGAAGTAAGTCATTCTCACCGTTCAGCATAAGCCTTTCAGTCTGTTTGTTTACATTACTCTTGAGCACTTCTGTTTAATTTTTACAATAGTTATGGGATCGACAACCGGTCCCTAATTGTACCGAATATAAACTAAACTTTAAATTCTTTTATTCTGCATTATACTTTTATTTATTTTTAGTATTTTTAAATTTTTTCGAGTACCACTTAAACTGAATTTCTGAAACTTTATCTTGTATTCTTACTAACATTAATTAAGCAGCCAACTATATTTATAAGCATATCTATGAATTAAGACGGGGAGGTTTAAGGGGTATTTCCCCCTGATGGTACTCCGTAATCGGTACGCCAGTTGCCAGTTGCCAGAAGTAAGTCATCTATACTAGGTAACGGGAATTTATCTTTAATTGTTTGATTATTTAACTTCCTGTAATCAACAAAACTTGTGTTCTGTTAATCAACAACTAACCCCTGTTTTCTTTTTAACTAATAGTACAGGACTGGCATACGACGAACGTTTTTCAGTGACAATGCCGCTTTACTTCCATTCCTCCCTACATCCCTAATGATCCCTCCTCTCAGTTGCATTCGTCTTAAAAGGCCGTGCACTAATTCTCATTCCTTATATTAATAATTGGAACTACGGTTTCGTATTTTTTATTTCTAACAAGTAATAACAAAACCCCTTCTTTTTCCCTTTATAATTACTAAGCCGTCATCCACCAAAGTAGTCTGAGCTCTTACAAAATTCATCAGATTTCTTTCAAGTAACACTTAACTAGATAGTCTCAATTCCCTTACGTCTCAATACTTTTCACATTTCATGTTAACAAATAATCTATCATGTTAAAATAATGTCTCTGCATAATAAATATGAAATTTATACCCAATGAGATCTAACAATATGTTTTTCTGATCCAAAAGGGATTTCCCAGTTAACAAGTAGAGCAATAACTGCGTCATCTCTAACAATAAGCATTTCAACCTCTTTTACTTCAACGAAATCCAAGGAAATATCTACTAGTGCCTTTCCTAGCGCGCGCGCGGCACACATCTTGATATTCCTAAAACCGTACATTACATTTGAACAGGGTCGGATTTTCCTATAGGCTAACTAGGCTTCAGCCTAGGGCCTCAAGATCAAGAGGGGCCTACATTCCCATTGTTAGCAAAATTAGAATTTTACTATTCTAAAAACAGTAAACACTAAAACACTGAATCGAAAATAAGAAGAAATTCTACACATATGACTCATAAACAAACATAAAGATGTATTGGTTAAGATCAACGCGTTCGGCGCATTGGGTCTGTTCGTTTGTATATACTTCGTTTGTATATTTGCTTTGCTTTGCTTCAATGTATTGAATATATTTTATTTAATTTGATAGAAAATAGCATAATTTTTATTGCATATTTTATTTTCGTAGTCAACGATTTTTATTATTTGAATTTTGTTTCTTTGTAAATGTTGTGTGTTATATTTGAATAGTTATTGTTACAAGTACTATATATGGTACTATATATAGTTCTTGTAACATATAGTACTATATATGAGAATAAATGTCCAAATAAGTGTTCTCGACTTTTTTTTTAATTATTATCCGTGCCACATTTTTTATAAAGATTAGTACCCATCACAACGTGTTTCATTTAACATATTGATATCTATCATAGTAATGATGTATTTTATTACCTCTCCTGTAACTTAAAAATGGGAGGTGAAAGGGAGTGGAATAGCGTAGGGCCTTTTTCATCTAAATCCGGACCTGCTTTTGAAGCTGGATATATTTTTAGCTCTAGCCTCTTCGCTACGGAATTCCCACAAATTCCTAAAATGGAATCGCTTCCAGTATCAGTCAGATTTGCAAAATTCAGCGGACACTTGTTAATCAGAACAATTTTAATATAAGATGATGCCGAACTCATTCCGGCCTCAGGGGCCTGGTGGCTAGCGCTCTGGCGCACTGTACTACAGGGTTTCAGGTTCAAGCCCCGACGGTGCCATGGATGTTTGTAGTGGTTCGGAATGCACGTTAAACTGTAGGTCCCTGTCTGTTTATCCTAAAGTGTGCACAAGATGACCGTAGAGCGACAAATCAAAACCAAACCAAAAACATTCCGTCCTCACTAGCAGCCACCAAGCTGTAATCGACTCATGTCTTCTTTTACTCCGGTCAGTACCTTCTTCTTATCTGTTAACACCTTGCTCTCTAATTTAATCAGATTTCTTTTTATCTTGGATACCCTTTTAAGAAATGAGTATTCTCGTTGCAAAAAAAAAAGCATCGCCTGCTATCTCTCTGCATTGGTGGTCGCCATTCTGTCCGACTACTATATTTGTTATCACTACTTCCGGTTGCACATCATCCGCTACTGAAACTGGGATTCATATCTAACTAGATTCTATATAGAAACTAGTATTTTTCCAACATACCCTGTTGCACCCTGACCAACAGTGATTTCAGTCTAGATCTAAACTCGTATTTTTGCATACATATTTTGAATTCCGTTTTTAAATTTGAGCAAGTTACTTTCTTTCCACATATTTTCATATTGATCTAGTTCCTCCTCTAATTCTGACGATTTAGCCCACTTGTCTACGAAATGTTATTTTATTACAATGGGAACTTTCCTTTTAATCGATCTGTTATGATTAACTCTCAAAGAGTATCAAAATTATTTACATTGGTACTTCGTAACCATTCGCCAACGTAATTTTGCAATTCGGACGCGAAATTTCTCCAGGTATTTTTGGATAGTTTGGCATGGTCAAAGAATTTTTGTCAGGATTTATCCGGACTTAATTTAAATTTTTTTATAGTAAATCCATAGCGCGTCCGTAGATATTTGAAAGTTCTTCCAGAACTCTCGCGGTAATTCAGTAAATCTCATTAATAAATTAACTAAATCTCTAACCCAAATCTAAAGACTTAAATTTAAACGTTTCTAAGAAGAAGAAACGATCACATGAAGAAGAAACTGATGTCACTATCAATCACTTCATATCGTTGCACTAATTTAGTAATCAAACAATTACTGGAAATTTCATTTTCGTTTCTATTTTCGCCTGATACATTTCATTTTTCTATTCTTAATTTTTCTAGTTCGATTTGTCTTTCTAATTTGCGCTCGTTCTACTTTTGGTTTTCTTCTCTCGTGGCAAGTATAGTTTTTAACAAATCACGCATGAATTCCTCATCATAATCCTTACTTTTCGTAATTAACTCTTTTTATATAATCTCATATATAAATATGTTGTTGTTCTAATGCAGTTGGTAATACAGAGACTTTTCATCTTTATGCCGTAAGCAAGGGATGCACCGCTGTGACTCATTTAGCCCTCACTACCCAGGGAGCAGGTGTAGCTTGAAGATAGGCTACGGATGCGAGTAACACTACCCTATAACGCTCTATGATCCTATTAGATCCGGACCTATTGTTTAAAGTGGATTCCGAACCACTACAAACTTCCATGGCACCACCGGAACCCTAATATGAATTTGTGATACCGAGCGCTAGCCACTCGGCCATTAGGCCATATATAAAAATATATATTCTAATATATTTATATAACTATTTTATATATATACATTTTCGTAATTATTTTTTTGCTTATCATAATCTTTATTCTCTTCGACAAAACTGCGTTAACGGGCAATTTTACATTTAATTCGTTTCTTCGTTTTTGCAAGAAATGCCATTTTTTTTTACACACTACTTCAATCCTCCTTAACAATTTAACACATAATTCATACAGAAATTTAAAAAAAGTAAATAAATTGCACCAAATGGAGTTTCGGAAATGTCACGCCCACATACCTCCTTAAATCGTTAGGAGATTCCTCAGCTCATTTGTTCCATCCGCGGTCAATGATCCCGCTTCTGAAAAGTTTGTTATCGCTTCGTTGCGACGGGTAAAGTTATCGTTTAGTTATTGAAACATTTAAATATTACTATTTTTAATTTGATAAAAATAAATGAGCCATGTTGGTTCTAATATTTCGTTCATATTCAAGGTTATCCTTATGGGATTCAAGGAATCTTTATAGGAGGCTATCCTTTTTAACCAATTTTTAACAAATCTGAAATCAAAAATAATTATACAAAAAAAAACAAGTAATATAAAAACAAATTTTTTAAAATCAATTCCTTTTTTTTTCACTATATTGCAGAAAATCCTTTATGAAAAAATTTTATTCATTTTTTAAGTTTATCTGGCGCCATCTATTGGTCTATTGGTCGCCCCTCTATATGCAACTTAAATCTTAAAAAAACTAAAATTAAGTAATTAAATTTAATTGCTGAATGAATATTTGAAAAACTGTATTCACATCCAGTGCCATTTACTACAAGTTCAAAAAAAATATATATATTTGAAGTCGAGTGGAGGAATAAAAAGTATTTTATGAACGATTGAAAAGTTGAACAAGATATATATAGGAGAGTGTGAGCTAATAGAAGGAATTGAATAATCAAGACTTCTTATAAATAATTAAAAATATATATGTAATTTTCAAGAAAGTTTTTCTCTTTAAGATGTCCAATATAATGAGCATTAGATCTTGGTTTTGTAAGCATATGTAATATTAATAAATAAATAATGACTTCATTTCATGCATTTCTTCTTTTTAAATAAAATATTTCTTTAAAAGCATTTGAGAATTTATTAACTATCTTTAAAACGAAATGTTAACAAATTTATGAATGCAACTCATTTAAAAGAACAAAAAATTTCCTCTATGATATTTAACAGTTGCAGCCTAATGTTGTAAGTAAAATTAAAGAGGATATCTATGAACAGTAAAATACTACATAAAACCCCATATAAAAATATTTTGCCAGTTGATAGCAAATGTAATCATCACACAAAAGAGCGTATTGCTATTAGTTTGTATAGTTTCATCTTGTTTTATATTCTTATTTGATTTTTTTGGGGGAAATTTTTAACTTCCCAGAAAAAAAAATTGTTTTTGCAGATAAAAATTTAATTTTTTTTTCATAGCTATTTTAAATATAAAGAACGTTAAAAATAAAAAAGTCTGAAAATGTAATGAAATTATCAGCGGAAAGTCTCTAAAATACCAAAGTACGAACAAATTTAACCTTAAAGAGAATTAACAACTAATTATGTCTAAAATGTTTAAAACAGCAAGCACACAACATAACTGAAATTATGAAAGAAGCTTCTTCATGCTTATAAAATATTTATATAAATAATATATATCAAAGTGCAGAATTTTACATCTTAATTATCCCTAAATAAGAAATTAATAATAAATCTTAAATCCATTCCATTTTTACTTTCTTAAGATATACTTTCGGAACTAAAGTTAATGTGCTTTTTCATCCAATTCTGCACATTCAAATTCAACATGCCAGCCTATCGTTTCATTAACATTCTAAAAGATTTCGCTTTCGAAACAAAATAAAAAATAGTTTTCAAATGTTTCAAAATATGAATTGATAAAATTTCTTTTACTAAAAAATCCTTTTTAGAATTTAAAATAAAATGATTTTTCATTCTACCCTCATAGATCTTCTCAGTTTTTCAACAGACAGAATGCCTATTGATATTTTTATAATCAATTTACTGATTAAAACAACACTACTTTTATGAGTAGTGTTTTTAGTTAGTGTTAGTTTAGTTTTTTAGTCAGTGTTAGTTTAGTTTTTTAGTCAGTGTTAGTGTTTTTTGGCTAATGTAAATTGATTTATAAATCAATTTACTGAGTAGAGTACACACTAGTTTAAAATACTAAATTACAGATCTTTCTTTTTTTTTTTTATTAAGTGTCACATTTTGTCTAATCATACACGAAATACATAGCGATTATTGCTTAACCTCATATCGATTTTAACAACTAAAAATTTTAAGATATATATTCTGCACCAAACCATATTTTTGGAGATTCAGTGATTTGAAATGAGTTTTCTTATTTACAAATGTAGTTTCCCAATTTTTATTTTCTCCGAACTGTTTTTTTCATTTAACTTCTGCGCTAAAGCTAAATGTTCACGGAAGACTGAAGTCAGGTTTGGTATGGTTTGTCGCTCTTCAGTCATCGTGTGCACCTAAATAGACCGAGACCTACAGTTTAACTGGGATTCCGAATCACCGACAAAAATCCGTGCCACTGCCAGGATTCGAACCTGAAGCTTTCGATTGAAGTCAAGAGAAGAGGAACCAACTGTTGAGCAATGGTAGAATTCATTCTGTCATTGAGCAATCATTCCCCTATTTACTTGCCCTCAACCTTCTCTTTTCAAAATAAAAAATAAAAAATGCCACTGAAACGTATCGTTTAATGAAATAAGTTTACAGCGAGTTTTATTTAAGTGCATCTAATATTTTCTTATGCCACAAATGTTATTTTGGACGGAAGAGAAGCTGATAAGCATACAGGAAGACCAAGAACACCTGAGATTATTGAAAAAGTGCTTGATTTCGTGGCAAACCCTTGCTGTGCGTCATTGAGAATGGTAGAAACATCAACAAAAAATAATTATTATTATAAAAAAAATTAATAGGCTGGGCCGATATACGGTATACCTATAAAATTTGCAATTGAATATAAGAACAAAACGCATAACGGGCAATCTTATAAGAACAAAGAAAAATATCAATAAATCATATTCAGGCAATAAATTAGGCTCATCAAATCATAATATTTCATTTTTCATTATATATATATTTCTTTTTACGATGTGCTTTTAATATCCTTATTATTATATTATCTATGTCTACATGTAAGAATAAAAGTAAACACAAAAATAATAACTCATTATGTTTCAGTTTTTCACTCCAAAAATGTCTACAGTGGGTCTCAATCTAATAGGGAATACATGATTTTATGTGCGGCCCGCGGAGTTAGGATGCATTTCCAAAGTAGTCCGCAAGATCATTTGGGTTGGCCACCCCTAGTGTATGGCTTTTAATGGCATTTAAAAATTAAATTATTTGAATCATTTTTGCTACATCAAAAAAAAAAAATTTTATATGGAAAATAGTAAATTAGTAATCATTGATAAATTCTTTAACGACTCACAAAATAAAACAAATGTTTATTAAATTGAAAAAAAAAAAAAGTGAGAAGATACTGCTTTTAAATTCGATTCAAATTATTGCTTATTTTGATTTAATTGATTGCTTACTAATTATTTTTTATAATTATGGGTCATTCGAATCATTTGGGTTGGCCACCCCTGTCCTAGAACGTTGAAAACGTAACTTCTTTTACGTACCTCTGTCATAAGACAGTAAGTAAAAGACTTCTGGAAATTGTAAAATTATTTATTAAACTATGGCATTACTCATAGAAAGATGAGATAACGAAGAACAATATGAAAATAAAAATTACAAATATTGTAAAAAATGATGGTGATAAAAAGGAGGAACCTGTGGTATCAATTAATTCTCGTCAGCAGTATTCGTAAATCACTGCGATTTGGATAGTGGCAGATTTGTGGTGACAGATTTGTGACTGCATTAAAGCCTCGTTTGCATAATAATAAAGAAGAAATGTTAACTATCTTTTAATCGTTGAAGAAAGTTTCTTGTAAATTTTTATTCTTTAAGATTTTATTAACTACTTATTTTTATTTAATACCCTCGAAATCTATGAATAACCTATACCACAAAATGAACCAAAAGGTTCGAATCCCATTCAGACAATTATACATGTTGGTTTCGTTTGTAGCTCTACGGTCATTTTGGGCACACTTTGGGCTCATTAGAACGGGACCTACAGATTAACATGGATTCGGAACCCCTAATATACATCCATGCTATATCCAGGATTCGAACCTGAAGCCTGTGGTTTTAAAGGTCAGAGTGCTAGCCACTTGGCCATCAGGCAGCTATACATATTGGACAAGGAAACACATACGCAGGAAATAAATCGAAAGCCAATTTCATGATTTTAAATAAGAATAAAAATGTGTTTATTAATATTTACAATTTAAATAGTTACATTTGTAAGTCATACAATTAAGATTATGTTAGTACAAGTGTCATCTATAAATCATTCATCAGATATCTGAATATGTATATAATATACTGTAGTAATAAGGAAACATATGGGTCTTAACATCTCAGAATGATGCTACTCCAAGGTTCTCTAGCCCAAACCCATTCTCTGTGCATATGACACAACTGATAGAAATGTGGGGCTTTTTTTCCCCAAAAATAAGGCCCATTTTATAAATAACAAAGTCACTCACATGTAGTGATGATGAGATCCTATGATATATAAATGAACTAAATGTGTTTTAAGGAAGTAGAGGGGTTTAAACCCATTCGTGCACGGCCTTATAAGAGGAATGCAATTGCGAGGAGGATCACCAGGTATGTAGTGATGGAATGGAAGGAAAGCAGTATTGTCTCTGAAACACGTTCGCCGTATGCTAGTCCTGTACTATTAGTCAAAAAGAAAACAGAGAAGTACAGGTTAGTTGTTTATCACAGAAAGTTAAATAGCCAGGATAAATTCACGTTACCTAGAATAGATGACTTATTTGATATGAGGATATATACGTCATGGGAAAGTTGGACATCATGATGAATGGAGTTTAGCACCAGTGTCTAAAGACGTGGCAGAAAGGGCTAATCCCAAATGGGGCTCTTTCTTGAGTTTCCATATTACCGATGCTGGCAGGAAACCTCTTGTCCTGGTCACTGACTCTCGCAATTCTTTGTGCAGGGGTCTGGTATTGGGTACCTTTCTTTTTCCGAATTTGGGGAACAGCTGAATCACTTCCTCACTCTGCTCTTCCTCCACTCTCCTGTCTCTCCGTCTGTTCTTTTTCAATGACTCTAACACCTTTTTTTTTTTTTATGTCTTTCCTGTCCACATACTTCAAACCATAGGTCCCGGTCTGTTTAACCCTCGTGTGCCCAAGATGAACGTAGAGCGACAAACCAAACCAAACCTGTCTACACGCCTTCCGCCCCGATATTATTGACCAGAATTTCCTCTGAAAATCCGCCCCTGGGCCTATGAGTTTTTCCATTGGTGGGGGTGATGCCGACATTCAATCAGATCGAAAAAGCTGTGAGTCTTTGTGGCAAGCTAAATAGCAATTTCCAAAAACATGTGGGCTTATTATTCTATCCCCCTTCCAAAGGCATTCTGTTTCCATTCGGAACAGTCACCCCACCGATAAATACGCGAGCACAGATAACTTCACAAGTCTTAGCTGTCTTAATAAACTTTCGCCCTTAAATCTCTGCGCCTTGAAATTTCGCAAAGTTCCCCCAGTTAAACTACCGCACAAAGGTATCATTTTCATTCGCAGTTGCGGCAAAATATCTGTTTCCACTGGAAACTGGACATTCTTTGAATAGATGGCATTCGCATCCGGTATGGGCCAGGGACAATCCCATACACCATTCCCATAGACCATAAAATATACCACCACAATATGTGAATTATATGATGATTACAAACAATTTTACATTAAAACAAAAAAGAATTTATAAGCCCATAATGACACCCATATCGACATGACAATTCACTTATTTAGCATTCATTTTAAAAACTGTACTTGATAGGTGCATAGAAGGGCAGGTATAGTATGCATATCAAAATTGTTATAAAATAATATTTATCATTTTCGGTGAAGATCTTTTAGTATGATACTTTCGTTAGATTTTGAATATAAAAAGTGTCCATTACTGAACAACAATTCAATTGATTGAATGATCACATTTTTTACAACATTTTCTTGTCTTCTCTATAATAGCTGGCTTAAAAATCTCTCTTCGTGCACTTTTAATGATTAATTATGATGATTCTCTCTCTCTCTTTCACTCTGATTGCCAGATGGCCAACAACTTTCGTCCTCATCATATATATATATATATATGTGTGTGTGTACACTGATGTGTAAAACGTAAGCAACGACTGTGTTAACTTTTATTTTTTCTATAACTGTACAAGAAATCATTCAAGAGATATGAAATTCAGGGAGAACACTACTTTGAACTTGTAAGATGAAAAAAAGCATACAATATGACTTCAAACAAAAAAAGAGGGAATAGTAGCGTTCGTGCAAATGGTGCTCTGCCCAATAACAAAAAACAGAGAGTCGTTGTTATTGGGTTCTCAAACAGTTCCTCAGTAAGATATATGACTTCCCTTAACTGCAATGACACCGTCTCTCCATACTCAACACAAAATTATCAATGATAAAAATGTCTATTTTTCAATGAGCATCCGTTTCAGTTGTTGGGTATTTTCTGTCAGAAGGCCTCTCTCGAAAGTATCCCACATATGTTCTGTGGAATTTAAATTTGTAGATTATATTCAGTACATCTCTACTCTGTGAAGCCCCTTTTAGCCTAGTCTTATTGCTCATAAAAACGAAGTATGATGCAGCGATACTTCGCACTTAATAAGCAGAGTGGATGGCCACTTGCTGACATAGCGACCATCTTCGTCGAAGTTTTTGAGTTCAGTCTGCCCGTTTGTCATACTGCCTTTTTCCCCCGATGGCTGTAGGACAAAACTGTGGCTATACCTTTTTTTGCGTCAACTGACGTTGAACAGTTCTTGTGATACGAGCTTGGAAACAAACCACAAATAGTACAGTTGTGAGAAAGATTGGTCTAGTTAGGCCAAGGCTTGTCCTGCAGGGGAAAATAGATCGATATCGATGCTCTACTGTATTCAGATGACTAAATAAAGGCTGCCTATTCATCCGTTATCCTAAACACTTTAAAACGAATCTCATCTGTAAAGAGGATGCTCCTTGGATGAATTGTCCAGTCATTGTGTTCTATAAGTCAGTTTAAACTGAATGGCAGCAGCAATGGATGCAGTGCTTAGGATAACGGACGAATATACAGCTTTTATTTAGTCCTCTGAATACAGTAGAGTGCCGATATCGATCTATTTTCACTTGCAGGACAAGCCTTGGCCTAACATGACCAACCTTGCTGAAAACTGTATTTGTGGTTTGTTTCCAAGCTCGTGAAAGGGCATTTTTACCTACTGTTAAGCTCGCACTGTGTTCCACCCGTGGCCTGCCGATCCTTCTGCCATGTGAAAAATCGTCAAGATGGTTCCTTCTAACCCTATTGCTGCACATAAAAACTCACTTGAACTTTCAGAAAATAACTTAAATAGCGCCTTTCTTTCTTCTCTGACTGCACACACAAACTCGTTCCTATGTCACCATATCGTTCCTGGTATTTGAATACGAATAACCTATCTAGTGAATAGAGTGTTAAGAGTCGCAATGAGACTTTTACTACAATTTCGTGCCTCGCTGCTTAAAACTCAAGTCACTGGTTAAGTATATATAGATATATATAGATTATTCGAATGTAGATTAGCAGATTTTCTACAAGAAAAATGATACCTTCAACGACAATGCTTATCATATGCAGCCAAGCCATACTCACCTAATGGTAGGATGCCCACCTGGAATTCAGAAAAACTCAGGTCTGAATCATTCGCTAGGTCCGTTACAGTCACTGCTTACAGGAACGAAAAGATTCTAAGGTGATTGTGACAGCGTGTGCAAGTATCTCTCATCGACGATAAGGCATGCTGGTGAGAATTTTTTGGATTGCTCCGTAGTTGTGGTACATTTTTTCCTTTTCTCTACGTCTCCACGGTTTGATGGCCAAGTGACTGACGCTCTGGCCTCTGGTATCCCAGGCTTCAGGTTCGAATCCTGGAGGTGACGTGGATGTTTGTGAGTGGTTCGGAATCTACTTTAAGCCGTAGATCCCGGTCTGTTTTGCCCTCGTATGCACGTGACCGTAGAGCAAAAAACCAAACCTCTTTATATATCCCTCTCCCCACACTGAGGGCTGTTCGAGGAAATCACCAATTAGAAAAATAGGTGGAACATTGGTGGGCTTCATGTAGATCAACCCACAGAAAGGTGATAGGGGAGTACAGTGCCTTCTGGGAGGATTTTTAGGGGGTAACTGCCCCTCATCAGGTGTCGTATGGAAGAAAAGTCTGGATAATTCCCACCATGCATCTTGACGATAGATATTTTTACGCATATTATCACAATCGCCATCGAATCACCTTGTTTCTGCAAACAGGACTGCCGGCAGATTTGTACCTCAGCATTTCTGCACGCCAGCTGCCATGAATTGGGTGACATATTTACTAATTTTCCTAATTATTATTAAAATTTTTGTTATTAATGTTGTTATTATACACTGGTGGACTTACGACATTTGTTGTTGTAGGTGAGAAAACCACCTCAGACAACATGTGATGTTCTGAAAGCAGTAACTGCCATGAATTCAGCAGGCCTAAGAAGAAAACTCCCGATGAAATTTCCCGGAATTCAGCCATTTTTAATCTAAAAAGAGGAGATATTAATAAATAATAATAATTTATCAAAACTGTGGTATTTTTAGTCTTTCCGTTTGCACAGTATGATTAATCTGTACATTTTTCAGTACGCTTTATTTAATATTTCACAGTGCATAAAAGGATTTAATCTATTCGAACGACCCATATTTATAGAAAAATAATTAGTAAGCAGTCAATTAAATCAAAATAAGCAATAATTTAAATCGAATTTTATAGCAGTTATCTCCTAATTTTTTTTTTTTTTTTTAATTCAACAGAACATTTGCCTTATTTTGTGAGTTGCTGAGAAATTGATCAATAATTGCTAATTTACTATTTTCCACGTAAAAAAGAAATTTAATGTAACAAAATCCTTCAAACAATTTAATTTTTTGATTGCCGATAAAAGCCATACACTGTGCATAGATATAGATCAAGGATGGTCAACCCGCGGCTACGTCTTCAACATTTTTCCGGCCCTTGAGATGTATCACACTATTACAACTATATTTATTTTATAATGACCAAAGTAGTGAAAAACAATGTATTAAAAATACATTATATGTGCATCCCTATATTAAAAAAATTATCTAGTCGAAATGATGAGAAAAAAATGAACTTTGATTTTAAAATAATAGTCTTGGGAATATAGGACAGATAGTGCCTGCTTTATGGATGAGTTTACAGTTATGAGTTAGCAGAATAATTAAATTATATTCTGATGAGTGGAGAAACAAATATCGCATTACTAAAATAAATATTTTTTAATGATTTTATTTTTTTTATTTCATTTATATTTATATATTTTTTTTTCAATTTCCTTTTAGTGTTATCCATTTTTTTACAATGCGCGTTGAGTATCATTATTATTATAGTATCTATGTTTACATGTAAGAGTAATAGTAAAGACAATAATAATAACTCATTATGTTTCCATTTTTCACTCAAAAAATGTCTATAGTGGGTTTAAATTTAATAGGGGGATATATAATTTTATATATGCCCCGCAAGATCATTTGGGTTGACCCCTGATAAAGATATATACGCAGAAAATATCCTTTAAAGCATATTTCTTCAAAACCTAGATTATCGATAACAATTGTTATCATATGTCGAATTGTTAATTTTTACTTATAATGTTAACTTAAAATACAGAAAAAAATTCTTATAAGATGTTAACCAATGGAATATGGATGTTATTTCTGGTAAAATGAATAAAATATATCAAATAAAAAAAACTAGATGGATATAAGAAAAAAAAAGCTACTTCAAACGGCTGGAATTTAATTTTAATAACAAATTTCAGAATTTTTTTATGATTTTAAAAGAAAATTCATTCACTAGTTACGTGAATTCATTTTTTACTCTAATTACATGTGAATTCTTTCGTGCGAAAAATTAGTTTTAGTTTTAATTCCAAGAGGGCACCACTACCGTTTCTGAAATAACGCAGTACAGCTTTTGCTTTATGTACAGACATATGATAATGCGTATGTTTGTTGTGAATTCTTATCAAATTAATTCATATGCTCTGGAATCAGAAAACTTTGGGTTGTGTGCATTTTTATTTTTATTTTTCGACAGTAGAACGAAAATAAATAAAATATCCAAAACAATCGATTTAACTAAATGGTGCTGCCATCTCCTGACAAAAGACGATACGAAATGAAATGAAGGAAAATGATTTAACATTGCCTTTTTATTTCTATAGAATCTGATTCAAGTACGAGTGTTTCCCAAGATTTAGAACAATTAAACACTTTCACAAATTTGTTTACGGGATATGCTTATATGGCACTCATCATGAATGCATGCTTAACTGACTTATGTTATAAAATTACTGATCATTTTTTCCATGTATTAATTCTTGAATTGTAATCGAAAAATTATCTGCTTTACATTTTCATCACGTATTATTTTGTATTTTATCAATTTGTATCATTTATCAGTATCTTATCAGTCATATCAGTATCAGTATCTTATATATCAGTTTTAAGTATCATTTTGTATGATCAAGTATCATTTTTTTTTTTTATCTAAGTAGTAGGGGAGAGGGATAGATTTAAATAAAGAGGTGAAGAAAAGAAGGAAAAAAAAAAAAAAAAAAAAAGAGAGAGAGAGAGACTTTTTGTTCGGTATATTAAGATTACGATCATGTATCCAACCTTAACTGGAATTTTTAAAAATATTTTTATTTATTTATTCATTTATTATCATTATTATTAATATTAATATTTGTATTTGTATTATATCTTCCTATGTTTACATAGGAGACCCAATGAACGGAGACCACCTCCAACAATGTGCGGTACTTGACGGCGACTCGGAGACAGCGCTTTACTGGTGTGCGAGAGAACTCTTAAGGCAATGACTTCGGTCATCTTTGCATTTTCTGAACGTTTATCCTTTTGTATTTTTTTCCCTTGTTATTTTTGTTATTAATACTATTTTTATTCTTGCCTTGCCATTGGAAATAAAAAAAAAAAATTTACATAGGAGGATATAATACAAATCAGTTTAATCAGGCAGTCATCAATATAATCAGGCAGCATTATTTAGATTAGCGTCTAATTTATAATTAAAATTCATGTTCGCGTAATTTGGTTGGAATAGTTTGTCATTGTGAAAAATAAAAATAAAAATATTGATCAGTAATAAATCAGTATAATCATATTATATCTCTTCATTGCAATCTGTTGCCAGATATCCGATCAAAAAAGTGGAAAATTTTCTTAACTGTGAATACCATCACTCAAATATGACTGATTACTTCCTCAACGTTATTTTTACCAATGCATTATCATGAATACCATTACGGTAAAGCAGTAATAGAATCATTAATATTCAAGAATATTTTTCCATGGGCGTAGTAAATATATCAAAATCTATTTTTAAAAACTCATTGGTAGCAAATGTAACAAATGGAAAGTAATTAATTAAATTAAATCAGCAACTGGTATCCATTTAATATTGATCTCTAAGCAGTATTTTTAAAGTATAGTAAAGAAATAAATTTAATAACACATTTTTTTTTTATTTATTATCATTTTGATTTCTCATTTATATTTCCTTTTAAATTTGAATGTTAATTTTGGGGGAAAAAACTCCTTTGATTATCATTTTAAAATTAACAAAAAAAAAAAAGTATTTGAAAATTTTTATGTATATAATAAAAATAAAAAAAAAATTTATTTTTTAAATCGGAAGAAAATATTTTCTAAAAACAAAACAAAAAAAATACCTGTCTCAATCAATATTATTGATTTTAGACAGTTATATTTAGACAATTATAGTTTAGACTGTTTTAACACTATTCAGTTGAAGTAACGTTAATTTTTTTTTCTTTTGATTGATTATAAAATGTATGTATATCCATCCGGGTAGGATTATTTAGATTCGGGTCCAGTTTATAACTCAAATTCATGTTCGTGTTATTTGGTTGGAATAATTTGTCATTTTGAAAAAAATAAAAATAAAAATATGGATCAGTATAATCATATTATATCTCTTCAAAGGAATTTAGAACGAAGGATGATTTTTTAGAAAAAGAATTGTTCATATTTTTATATGTCCAGTTTATAATTAAAATTCATGTTCGTGTAATTTGGTTGGAATAATTTGTCAGCTTGAAAAAATAAAAATATTGAACTGCAATAAATCAGTATAATCATATTATATCTCTTATTCCAAAGTAATTTTGAACAAAGGGTGAATTTTTAGAAATAACTGTTCCTATTTTAATATATTAGAAAAAAATTTTAATTAATTAATGAAGAAATTTTAATTAAATTAATTAAAGTAATATTTTATTTTAATTTTGAATGTTAATTTCGGTGGGTAAAAACTCCATTGATTATTGTTTTAAAAAAAAATAAACGAAAAATAAAATTATTTGAAAATTTTGATGCATATAATAATTTATTTTTTAATCGGAAGAATGTCTTCTCTGAAACAAAAAAAACAAAAAAAAAACTTTCTAAAATCAATAATATTTCATTTGAAGTTATGTTAATACTTTTTTTTATTATTTTAATTGATTATAAAATCCATGTATATAAGGCAGGGTTATTTAGATTCGAGTCTATTTTATAACTAAAACTCATGTTCGTGTGATTTGGTTGGAATAGTTTGTCATTTTGAAAAAAATTGAAATAAAAATATTTACATAAAGAATAATCTTTTATATGATAATATTATTGTATAAAAAATTATTATTATAATAATATATCTAAAAAATATTATTATAATAATAATGTTTATATATTTTTTATATAATAATATAAAAAAAGTTTAAATAAATATTGATCAGTAATAAATCAGTATAATCATATTATATGGCTTATTTCAAAGGAATTTAGAACAAAAGATGAACTTTTAGAAAGAATTGTTCAGATTTTTTTAATTTTAGGAGAAATTTTAATTAATTAATTTCGTTTTTCGACGATATCTTTACGCGTGTAATCGAATTAAATAATGTCATTAAGTTATTACGTCAATATATATGTATATATATAATAAATAAAATAAATTTTAAAAAAGCCGTGCTCAGAAAACAATTTATCACTTTATTGAGGTTCTTGTGTGACGTCAATTAGTTCCTGCCCCGTTATCCTTTAGATCCTGGAAGCTGTTTACATTCAGCGCCATTGCCATTTAAAAAAAAAGAAAAGAAGACGAAAAAAAAAAAAAACGAGGAAAGTGAAATTATCTTCCTGATGGCAACGCAGGTAACGGCACTCGGGTTTCCTTCTAACATTTATTCCAGACGCTGTTCCCAAAAAGTATCATTTTTAATTTCTCTCAGATGCGTTTTCGCGAGTAAAAGGTTATCACTGTTACGTAAGTAGACGCGACGTCATCGCCGACGTCATTCCAGTGAAAAGGTTACGGAGAACACGTGCTCGACGGGACGGCGGCCAATGAGAGGAGCCCGCTGCCGTGACGTCGAGCGTGATCACGTGAAAACGCTGGGTGACGTCACGAACCCACAACTGATGTGCGTAGTAATGGAAGAAGGAGGAAAATAAGAATTTTTGTTCCATTTCTTTCATAACATTTGCAAATTTTTTCCTTTTTCCTTCCTCCCCTGTTCTTATTTATCTATTTTCGAAGAAAAGTTCTCGGGGTTGAGTTGTTTCGTGTCTGTGTTAGATACTGCGAATACAAAAACGCGCGTGTCAAATGCGTTTATTTTCGATTTCTAGAACGTTTTCGAAGACCTTCTATGCAGAGTGAATGGACGATAAAAATAGATTGCTTTTTTAAACGGCAAAAATAAAATAAATAAATAGATAAACAAATAAAATGAAATGAAATAATAAAAAAAAAAGAACATTTCAATATTGCGGTAAACAGAAACAGTGATGCTGATAGGTTTTGTGAGGTTTTGGAGAACTATTTAAGTCTGGATTACATTGTGTTGCTCATCTTTTAATGGCTTTAAAAAATAAATAAATAAATAAAAACACTTTATAAACAAATATTAGATCGGGGTGGCCAACCCAAATGATCTTGCGGGCCACTTTGGAAATGCATCCTAACTCCGCGGGCCCGCCTATAAAATTATATATTCCCTATTCGATTTAGACCCACTAATAAATAGAATGAAAAATGGAAACAGAATGAGTTATTATTATTGTGTTTACTATTATTCTTACATGTAAACATAGATAATATAATAACACAGACACTAAACGCACATTGTAAAGAAATATTTAATATTAAAAATGAAATCATTAAAAAAATATTTTTATTACTAGTGCGATATTTGTTAGAATATTAGAATATTTTGAAGAATATTATTTTAAAATCAAAGTTAATTTTTTTCTCATAATTTTGACAATTAATTTTTGAATATATCGATACACACTTAGTGGTTTTTACTACTTTAGCTATTATAAAATAAACATTTTTGTAAAAGTGTGATACATCTCACGGGCAGAAAAATGTTCAAGGCGGGCCACATGCGGGCCGCTGGTTGGCTACCTCTGTATTAGATATTGAGAGGATAAAATGTTGAGTGGTTGCTTTTATGGTTGTTATTTTCTAAGAGATGAACAGATAGAATTTTTTCTAATGGCTTTCTAATTTTTATGAAAATTTAAAATAAGCAGTGGTTGCTTTTATGGTTTTTATTTTCTAAGAAATGAACAGATAGAATTTTTTCTAATGGCTTTCTAATTTTTTATGAAAATTTAAAATAAGACGAGTCAGCTGCATTTTTTTTAAGTAAACACTTAAATTTTAGAAAATATTTTATTCATCGCTTTCCAACTTTTTCAATAATACATGGACATGGTCAAAGAGTCAACAGTTACATAATTTTATTTCAAACCTTCACGAATAAGAATGCGCATTGTGTCGCCTATTAAACCACCAACAAATATTCGTTCCGAGAATGCAATCCAAGTTTTCGGAAAACCGGTTCCATTTTTAAAATTGCGCTCAGCTGAGTTGAAGTGGTTGTTGTCGAACATTGCACTGCACAACGAGGACAACGGATAAAAAGACATCATGCAACAAGAGACTTCAGTAGAGCTTGTTTAGTACAAAAGGGGAACCAAATTTTCAAACACTCATTCAATGAATGAATGGTCGAGTGTCTAGCGCTCTGGCGCTCGGTGCCACACGTTTTGCGTTCGAATCCTGCGGTGCCATGGATGTTTGTAGCGGTTCGGAATCCACTTTAAGCCGCAGGTCCCGGTCTCCTATGAATGTAAAGGGCGTCACGGAGCCAAGTCAGTCTTCTACCTATGGGTGCTCCATCACAACAGAAGCTACCCCCCACCCCTTTCCGTCCATCCATGAATAGATTACTTATGGGTTGTCCGTCCCGCAATGCAGGACACTGAGGATTAGTCACAAACAGACATGGACAGTCCCTTTATGTTTATTATATTACAGCATTTTTTTTTTTCGTCATTTGTTTCACATACATATAGAGACATAAAATTAAAAATAATGGCACATAACAGTTGAGAATACATACATATTTTATCCTTTTTATGTGCTGTCATATTACTCTGAGTATACCCCGTCTGTACATCCCTAGGCTTGTGACAATTGGCTAGCGCTCAGGCTTCAAGTACGAATCCTGGCGGTGGCATGGATGCTGTAAGTGGTTCGAATCCACTTTAAGCGGTAGGTCTCGGTCTGTTTAGCCTTCGTGTGCACAAGAGGACCGTAGAGCGATAAATCAAATTGCCATGGATCATAAAAAAAAAAAAAAAAAAAGAAAAATTTTGGAAATTATTTTGAAGTGAAAGATAGATATCATTTAGATAAATATATATATATAATAAATTTTAAAAAAAAAGTGACAATCAGGTTATTTGGCAAAGCATCTGATCTTCTGGACTGCAATAAAGTAGAAAACATTGAATAAAATATTTTCTAAACATTTACTTTTTTATTAGACTAAAGTTGATAATAAATAATCTTTCATCATTATCTGAAATTCCATCGCAAATATATATATATATATATATATATATATACCAAATATATATATTTTTAAACTAAAGTATTAAATCTAATTAATCAATTATTAATATTAAAGCTGGCGACATACGGATTTTGCACTAAATGTGGCTAGCTCTCTGGCTTCTCTTCGTACAACAGGATTTAGATTCGAATCCTGACGGTGGCATGGATGTTTGTGAGCGGTTCGGAACCCACGTTAAACTGTAGGTCCCCGTCTAATTAGTCCAGAGTGTGCACAAAACGACCATAGAGCTACAAACCAAACGTATGCATTTAGACTGAAATGACAACATATCTGTTCATATTCAATTGTTTTAAATAGCTAAACAAGCAGAGCATGTAATGTGAAGATAATTTATACAAGTAATTTCTATGATTTTTTTTTTTTTTTTTTTTTTTTTTTTAATTTGACATTGTTTATCAGCACCAGAAAATTTTTTTAATTAAATTTCTTTCATCAATTAAACGAATTTAGCAACTTTGAAAAGGAAAAATACCCTTTTAAAAATAGGGCCTTTTTGCTGCAAATGGCGACACCAGAACAGAAAGAAAGAATGAACAAGGAAAGTGTTTGACACGAGTTTTTTTTAAATGTCTTTTTAATACAATGCGCGCGTAAGTTTTGGAGCCTGAAGCAGTTTTTTTTTTTTTTCTCTGCTGCCATTTAGATGTCAGACACTTGTTGAAACAAAGTTCCAGTTACAAAATCGTGTAAAAAACTGATATTGTAATTTGATTTATTTTCTAACCCAACAAATGAATTCGTATTTATAATGGGATTATAATTAAAAAACACTTCAAAGATTTAATTAAAATAACCATTAGAGAAACTGAAAAATATCCAGCCTAGAATACTAGAATTCTGTAAGAATGTAGATTGGCTGTAATATCCATAGCATATATTTATTAATACAAGCAGGATTTAAGAGTGAAATAAGATTCCTTTTTAAAATCGAAGTAAAGAATTGATATAAGTATCGATAAAATATCGATGTATCGTTAGATATCGATAAAGTATCGATAATGAGAATTATTTAAATAATGGTGGTTGATAATATAATATATATATATATATATTTTTCTAGTGCAGCGGGCATACACTTAGACAGTTAACCTTTTATGCCATAAGCAAGGGCTGCATCTACATTACTCACTTAGCACTACCCAGGGACGAGTGTAGCTTGAAGATAAGCTACGGACGCGGAGTAACAATGCCCCCGCAACGCTCCTGTTAGACCCGAATCTAAGGTTTAAAGTGGATTCCGAACCACTACGAACATCCATGGTACCGCCGGGACTCGAACCCGAAACCGTGTATGGACTCATGATTGAAAGAGAAGGGGACAGCTTCTGTTGTGATGGAGATTCTGTTGTTGTATGGATATTCCATCACCCGTAGGCAGAAGTGTGACTTGACTCTGTGAGGCTCTTACAGTCATATGATACGGACTTACGGCTTAAAGTGGATTCCGAACCACTACAAATATCCATGGCACCGAACCCGAAAACCTGTGGCACCAGAGTGCTAGTCATTCGGCGATCAGGCAAGTAATAAAAGCAGTATTTAAGAGTTAAATAAGATCCCATTCTACAATAGAAGTAAAGTTAAGATATTGAGAATTATTTAAATACTGGAGGCTGATAATAGAATTATATAGAAAGGCATATTCTACAAGAACATTCCAACCATTAGAAAGCCAGTCGTAAATCCATACATTTTAATTTGAAAGAATATTTGAAGAGACAAAATAAAAAAAAGAACCATATTTCGAACCTATCATAAAACAGAAAACGAAACAAAATAAATATGAAGAAGGGCAATCAATTTTTAAGAGATTTTTAGAGTTCATCGAGATGTTTGAATAAAGACTACACACAAATTTAATGATATCATATCGTAAAACGAAATAATAAAATCTTTCCAAAATTTGATTTTATGTATTTTTTATTATATAGTTTGGTCGAATAATATTTAAATGTTAAATATTTCATTAATTACTGCTACAAACAGCTATGTCACAGCGAATTTTTATAAAATAATTATAATTCATTTCACAAATAATTTATGTCACATTTTTTCAAAAGGGTTCGACTAGCAAAGATTCCAAATTTTTCAAATAAAAAGACTTATTATTATTTACCATATAATATTTAAAAATAAATTTACTATTAAAAAAAATAATTTATATTTAAAAACAAATTTATATTTAAAAAAAACAAATTTATATTTAAAAAAAAAAATAATTTATATTTAAAAAAACAAATTTATTATTAAAAAAGAAATTTATGTTTAAAAAAATAAATTTATTATTAAAAAAATTATATTTAAAAATAAATTTATTATTAAAAAAATAATTTCTATTTCAAAAATAGTTCATATTTTAAAAACGTAATTTATGTTTAAAAATAAATTTATTATTAAAAAAATGTATATTTAAAAAAAAGTAATTCATATTATAAAAAACTAATTTATGTTTAAAAAAATAATTCATACTTAAAAATAATAATTTATATTTAAAAAAATAATTTGTTAAAAAAAACAATTTATATTTAAAAAACAAATTACTTTTATCATAATTACTTCTTAAAAAATAATCGTTTATTAAAAAAATCTTCATAATTATTTATTAAAAATTCAGACAAAATTCTTTTTACTTCCAAAACATTCGAATTAAAAAGAATTTTGTGTGGAATTTTTAACTGGAATAAAAATTTAAAGGAATTTTTTTGAAATTTTATTTCGGGAATAAAAGTTATGTCATTTAAAAATGGAATTTTGGTGCCGTGTGTATTTTGGTCCACAAAACACAACTTGCAATAAAACGGGAAGGAATTTCGTAACAGGGGTAAGAATCGCAATGGGAGATGCTGCTTATTTTGATTGTGCAGACACCGATCCGATATCGATCTGCGGCGCGAAAGGAGGAATCGAACGCGGAGACAAACTGGGTCAGGGTTGAGACGTCTGCGCTCCGGGGTCGTCTCCTCATTGCGCGCCCTCGACACCCCAGCTGCACGCCCTCTCCCTTTCATTTGCAAAATTTCATTAATTTTTCTTCCCTGTTTACACTTTTTTTTTCAATTCCTACTATTAGCTCACACTCTCCTCATATATATTTATTATTATTATTATTATTATTATTTTATTTACTTTTTATATTTACTTTTATTTAGCCCCATTTTGAAGCATCTTATTTTTTTGTACTTATTTTTTGCGTTACTTTTCTTTTAATTCGAGTATCCTTTTTAATGTTTCCAAGTCTTTAATAACAAAGAGTTGTTTTTAATTATTATTTTTTTTTTTTTAATTCCTACTATTAGCTCACTCTCTCCCTATATATATCTTGTTCAAATTTTCAATCGTTAAATAAAATGTTGCATGTATCTAACAATAGATGGCGCCAGATGGGAGAGGAAAATTTCGCCTTCATTTGTAAAGGACTTTTCTGCAATAGAGTGAAAAAAAGTATAAATTGACTTTAAAAAGTATAAATTGACTTTAAAAAAGTATAAATTGACTTTTTTTTTTTTTTTTTTTGTATTAAGTGTGTGGATCATCTTTTCAGGGATTGGGGTCTGATGGCCGAGTGGTTAACACTCTGGTGCTCGGTGCCACAGATTTCGGGTTCGAGTCCCGCCAGTGCCATGGTTGTTTGTAGTGGTTCGGAATCCACTTTAAACGGTAGGTCCCGGTCTGACAGGATCATAGAGCGTTGCGGGGGGGCATTGTTACTCCACTTCCGTGGCTTATCTTCAAGCTACATGCACGTCCTAGACAGTACTAATTGTGTAACGTCGGTGCAGCCCTTGCTTATGGCATAAAAGAAGACTGTCTAAGTGTTTGCCAGCTGCATTGGGAAATTTTTTTTTCAGGGATTCAGTGTAAGTCCTGCATACACCACAACACTGATTATACTCTTACAGTCACCATCCATGAACAGACATAGAGTTCTCGTGGTGGACATTACAGCTTTGTCTAAAATGCAAACTGACATGCCTGCCCTCTTTCAGAGCTGATGAGAATTTCTGATTTTCTTGTAGAAATGGAACACTTAAACAGGAAATAGCAGGTCCAGAGATCTCGATGGCCATTCCTGCGGTATGTGTACTCGCAGGTCCAAATTTTGCTTTTATGTCACCGATCCACGTCTGATTCAAATTATATGTAAATTCCTCGTTTTCATTTGTTTAATAAACCATAATAGGAACGGGAATTCTGCGCAGCGTCCTCTAATGCGCAGGTCCAAAAGTAAAAGTTAAATCGCGTCTTTCTTTGACATGTCAATCAAGTTGTTTTTTTTTTGTCATTAAAGAGAGTTTCCGATATTTCGAAAAAAAAATTTTCTATAAATTTAAATGAGTGGAAACAGGAAAGAGTATAAGTTGTAGTGTTGAACACAGGCTGTATTTTACCGAAGATTTGTAATCTTCCTATTGTAAAATTTTGATCAGTTGACCTTCTTTTTTAATTCTTATCTAGACGCACTTGCCATCAGATCAATCGATCTGGGATTCGAATATTATATATATTTCATGCATTCTTCTAAAAATTCGTGCAAAGACAGAGGAAGCACTGTGAGGACAAATAACATGTATGAGGTATCCTTCATTTACAAGAGCAATTGCTTTTTTTCCTTGCGTTTTCTCCTCCTTCGAAGAAAAGCGATATCTGGTAGTGTCCATCAAGCCATTAATTTGCAGCCACCCGGAAACTAAATGTACCACCCGTCTACCAGAAAAAAAGGCCAAAGTGGTGCGTTGCCCTCACTAAATTTCATATGTGAAAAATATTTCCAAGTCTCCATCGTACCGCCTTGAAAAACACAATCTTTGTAAAAATATATTCAGATTAAAGTACTGTAGAGTTTCGATTTATATCGTTGACAGCAGATGCTAGAGTCCTAACTTTGACTTTCTTCTTGAAGGTACATTTTCAAAGGCAGCACGAGCACTTTTTCTATGCCAACCCCTTCCCCCCGCCCCCATTCGTTCGAAAATGTTCTTCACACACCTACAAACACATCACAGAAAAAAAGAAACTCATCATAAAGACAACAAGTAATATAAAAAAAAAAAAAAATGTTAAAAGTCCATTCCTACTTCTTTTCCACTCTATTGTTGATAATCCTTTAAGAATAATTTTCATTCATTTTTTTATGTTTATCTGGCGCCCTCTATGGGTAGATACATGCAACTTAAATCTAAAAAAAAAACTAGAATTAATGAATTAAATTTAATGAGTGAATGAATATTTGAAAAAACTGTATTATCAACAAGTGTCATCCAATACAGGTTTAATAAAAAAATGTATTTGAAGTGGAGTGGAGGAATGAAAAGTGTTTCATGAACGATTGAAAATGTGAACAAGATATATAGAGGGAGAGTGTGAGCTAATAGAAGGAATTGAAAAAAGGTGTGAATAGTGTAAGAAATGCGATCCTTTTTAAATCACTCAGGAGGGAAAAATGTCTCCCATGACCAGCCACGTTAAATCATTTTGTTTTTCCCATGTTGGCACCCTCGTCAATAGTTGCGCAAAGGCGCATTGACTGGTCTCATTATCGTGCGGCGAAGTGTGGTCAGGTGAGAAGTGATCGTTTCACGTGCGTCGATTCAGCTGGGGCTAGTGTCTCTGGACAGCAGGTGACAGACGGTCTCCACCCCCTCCCCCACTCCTGTGGAAACACGTGGATCGTAAAAGCGAAGAACGGTCAGATTCTTCTGCTTCTACAACCAGAGTGCAGAATAAATGACATGTCATTCTGGAGATGCTTGCATTTATTTATTAGGAGATTTCTGGGGCCTGAAGGGTCGATGGTACCATAGGTTTCGGGTTCGAGTCCCGGCGGTGCCATGGATGTTTGTAGTGGTTCAGCATCCACTTTAAGCCGTAGATCCCGGTCTCATATGGCTATAAAGAGCGTCACGGTTTGTTTGGTTTGTTTTGTCGCTCTACGGTCATCTTGTGCACTCTTTGGGCTAAACAGACCGGGACCTACAGTTTAACGTGGATTTCGAACAGCTGACAAACATCCATGCCACCGCCAGGATTCGAACCTGAAGCCTGGGATACCAAATGCCAAAGAGAGCGTCACGGAGCAAAAGTCAGACTTCTACGTACGGGTGCACCATCACAATAGAAGCTGCATCCCTCTTCCCTTCAACCTTGAGTCCATACGGGTTTGTGGTCTTGGTCTAGATGAGATATCTACCTAGTGGGATAGGTAACAACAACAACTAAGAACAACAACAACTAAGAAAAACAGGCTGAAAATCGGGAAATCGATCTATGAATCCCGGGCCTGAATGGCCGAGTGTCTGGCACTCGGTACCACAGTTTTCGGGTTCGAGTCCCGGCGATGCCATGGATGCTTGTAATGGTTCGAATCCCCTTACAAGCCGTAGGTCACGGTCTAATATGAACTTTGAGCGTTGCGGGGGTATAGCTACTCCGCGTCCGTGGCTTATCTTCAAGTTACACGCGCCCCCTGGATCATGCAAAGAGAGTAACGTCTATGCAGCGCTTGCCTTAAGGCATAAAAGACAGCTGTCTAAGTGTTTGCAAGCTGCTTTAGAACAAAAAAATCTATGAACCCACCCCGTGGGTAAAATGCAGGTTTGGTTTGTCGCTTTACGGTCATATTGTGCACACAAGGACTAAACAGACCGGGAGATACAGCTTAGAGTGGATTTCGAACCACACAAACACTGCCAGGATTCGAACCTGAAGCATGGGATACCAAAGACCAGAGTGCTAACCACTTGCCACCAGGTGGCGCTACAATGCAGGAGAGCTCAGGTTCGAATCCGATGGCGGCACTGCTTTCAGAAACGAGGAAACTTGATGGCGATTTGCACAATGTGTGTAAAGCATCGATCGCCAGGCTGCCTGGTAGAAGTTTTCCGAGTTTTCACCCATATGACATGCCCATGCAGGCAATTATTTCTAAAGTCCTCCCGGGAGGCACTGTCCTTTTCTTAACATTCGTTGGTGGGCTGTTCGTGGGATACATAAGTGGTAGATGAGGTCCACCGATGTTTAACAAAAACTCCGTTTAATAACAAACATTCCGTAAAGCACTTTGTCGTTTTTAAGCTAATGCAGAATGTAATGTTTGTAAAGAAAGAATATTTTAAACTAATTTTTAGTTATACAATGGATGTAAAAATTTTGTAATTAAATTTGCATAAAGATTTTTTTAAAAAAGTCTTTTTTTTTCCAAAAACTTTTATTTTATTTAGTTTCTTTTGATTTACTATTCTAATTCTAGCTTTCGCAAAGCCATTATGAAGAAAAACATGTCAGTCCTGTTGCGTTTTGGAATTAAAACTGTTTTTTAAGTGCTTTTCGTTTTTGAAAGCCTTTTCCAGTTTTCATAAATTTCGCCGAGTTTCTCAATAACAGAATTTTCTCGAGGCAAGTTTTTCCTATAAACAGATTCTTTTTTTTTTTTTTTCAGGTCTCTTTTTATAAAATAAGTTTTAAAATTTGAAAAAAAAAAAAAGAATTAACTTTTTAAAAAATGGAAAATTTATTATTATTTTTGAATTATTATTTTTTATTCAAATTTATATTACCTTTTGTAAAATTTTCAACCTCTTTTTTAAAACATACCATAAAGCATATCACAGCAGTACAAACATTATGGCAAGATACCACAATCTTTTAACAATCCCGCAAGCATATTACAACCTTTTAACAATTACAGCAAGCATACTTAAGAATTACAGCAAGCATACTACAATGTTACAACCATTACAGTAAGCATACCTCATAGCAGGTACATTTATTAGGCTCCGTGCAATCTAAGTGCATCTATCTATTGCGCATTTGCAATGCATGTTTTTAGGAACTTAGTTTCTTGAAGATGCGAGAAACTAAGCAGAACTGCATTATGCTTTAATTATTTTTTTCTTTTTAACTGGCCTACGTGTACCACTTGCGTATATCACGAGCAGTCCACCGACGGGTGATGAGAGGAGGGTCCGTGGAAATCTGACCACCGATCCACATCCTTTTGAAAGCACAAGGAGATTCCAAAATAGAGTCCTGCACGATTCGTTGTGCACCTAATGTTAGGGTGCCTGTTATGAATGCATTGTAAAAGAGAATGCAGCTAACATTTCCCGTAGAAAAAAAGAGTCATCTGCATAAAATCTAGTTTTTCCAAGATGAGATTTATGAATAATTTTTCCACCTGCACTATCAGAATTAGGCAAAGGGGGTGGGGCACTGTTTTCCCTTTTAGCAGGGACCAGATGACCCACATAGGAATTCCCGACGTCCTTCGACGCATCAGACCAAGGACAGGAAGGGAATTTCGCGCCAAAATGTGACGTCACCATCGATTTTCGGGTAGACTCCGGGAAAAGTCGTCTGCCGTTCTGGCACGGTGCCAGCCGTGTCATTCCCCCGCCAGAACCTCACCCAGTAGCCTCCAAATCATTCCGTTTGCCATTCATTTGGGCGAAATAATTTACAACGCGCAAAAATTCGCATGCATTGAAAGGGTCAGTTTTTATTTATGCTGTTATGTATATGTATAAATATATATATTTATTTAATTAGTATTTCAGTGATGTTAAAAAGTCTTCGTCTAATTTCATTTTTGGTTACGAGTCACGAATATTGTACGCTAATTAATTTTTTTTTTTTTTACTTTTGAATGTCTGAAGGAAACATTAAAAAATTCACTTTAAAATGGAGAAACAGGAGTGCGTAGAAATAAAAGTGCATTGAAAATAAAGAAAAATAGAGCTTTTCAAAATTGATTGATTTTGCATTCATAATTTCTTAAAAATCAAAATATTCAGAAATAGTAGTATCTAAATTGTGTGAATACTCTACATTCTATTTGAAATAATTATTTATTATAAAATTACAACTTGTTTTAAAAAAAAAGAGTAAGAAATCAGTAAAAATTTTTTACACATTTTGACATGACCGAATTCATGAAATAAATAAAAATGTAAAAGAACTACTTATTGAAACGGTTCTCTTTGTAAAAGTTCATTCCCTAAACTGCAAAATATTTAGTAAGTTCTTATACCTCAGAGTATTGAAATATTATTAGATGAGAACGTTGATAGTTTTCTCAATGCAAAAAATTTTAAGTGTTTAGAGCATCTAAATAAACATTCAAGGGACAGAAGGAAATTTTTCTGCACATCTGCTGTTCGTTAGGCATTGCACTCAAAATCTTTTTAAAATTCACAAAATAATAGAGATAACGGCGTTTTCATATAATTCAAGAATAACATGGATGTGAAATATGTTTAAAACGAAGACTCTCTGAGATAATTTTAGGATAAGCCAATTCACCTATAGGATAAGCCAATTCACCTATAGGATAATTCGGTTTAAACTAGGATAAAACAAGGATAAGTCAGTTTTGTTGGACTCTTCGATGAGTCAGTCAGTTTTGTTGCACTCTTGGATGAGTCAGTCAGTTTTGTTGCACTCTTGGATGAGTCAGTCAGTTTTATGAGTCAGTTTTGTTGCACTCTTGGATGAGTCAGTCAGTTTTATGAGTCAGTTTTGTTGCACTCTTGGATGAGTCAGTTTTATGAGTCAGTTTTGTTGCACCTTGGATGAGTCAGTTTTGTTGCACTCTTGGATGAGTCAGTCAGTTTTATGAGTAAGTTTTGTTGCACTCTAGGACATTCGTGGCCCTTTTACTGACTTCTCTCGCTGGCCCCGGGAAGTCAGTTTCACTGCACTAATAGCACCCAAGCCACGTAAATCGTTTTACAGGCTCTCCCACGAGAGGGATTTTTTTGAAATTCATCAACCAAGAACTGGGATTTTATGTGTATTATTTAACAGAGGGATGAGGGCTCTCTTGAACAATCCTATTTTTTTTTGCAATGAATATATATATATATATGCAATTGCCAATTTTTTTGAAATTTTCTATACTTGGGAGAAAGATTATTACATTATATTGCATTTTATTATATTATTTAAAGCTTTTAATGTCATGAGATTTAGATTCAGTTTATTTTTTTTTTTTTTTGTCCAGCTTAGTGCCTTAATATGTTAAGGGAACACGAGATTTTTTTTTTTTTTTCAATTCTATTTTCGCTGTGAAGCAATGTTTATTATTGATTGACCACGGATACAAATACTTTTTATTGAATGTTTTTCTGTAGTTGGATATAATAAAAAAAATTTAAATAACTTTCAGCTGAATATCTGGATATTCATATATTGATTTCATTTTATAATAAACCATTTTTCCAAATAAAGCCTCTCGATTTTAGAAATGCAATTTACAAAAGTGAAACAATACAGCCCTACTTTTAACCATTAAAAAAATAACAATAATAAATAAATAAGTACAGCACAGACTAGTAGCCCCGCCCTGTTCTGGAATCGAGGTAAAAAGCGCGGGAAAACAGGGTCTTCCCGCCATTTCCCGGGTGCACTCGTCCTTACGCTAGTAACACGCGGTGTGTACTACGGGTCACGCCGTTCCTTGGCAAAGTGCCAGCGAGGGGGTCGGAAATGACCGTTGCCATGGTAACCGACTCGAGAATCCTCCGGGAGGGCTGGCAGCCGTCTGGGAGGGTGATCACCGGGGCGTTCGATGACATGGAGTTTTGTTCTGCGATGCTGATGAGAGGGGGTCCTTCGAACCAAGGGCCTTGAACGAGTTGAAAGCCCTCTTCGCCACAGACGCCGTCTCAGACGATACGAATCACTTCAGACCCGATAGATCTGCCAAAACGAAATGATTGCAAGGATTGTATAGTAATAATTCCATACGCTCTGCACAGCAAATCGGTTTTTAGAACAGAAAAAAGGCATATTATTTTTGAACTGTGAAAGGTTAAAGGACATTATTTTTTTTCTGTAAAACTGTTTTTGCTGCAAGCATGGGTTCGCAGCAGAAAAAAGTCACACAATTAGGACGATACTGCACTCCTTTTATTGGCAACTATCACATAAAGTGATGAGGAAATAGAAAAAGTAATATAAAAAAAAAAAATTTAAGTTAATTCCTACTTTCTTTCACTATATTGCAGAAAGTCCTTTATAAATAAAGTTGAAATTTTCCTCTGACATCTCGCGCCCTCTATTGGTAGATACATGCAACTTAAATCTAAAAAAAACTGAAATTAATGAATTACATTTAGTGAATGATTTAATATTTGAAAAAAACTGTATTAACATCGAGTGTCATCCGTTACAAGTTCAAAAGAAATGTATCTGAACTTGAGTGGATGAATAAAAAATATTTTATGAACGATTGAAAATTTGAACAAGATATATATAGGGAGAGTGGGAACTAATAGAAGGAATTGAAAAATGTATTTGAACTTGAGTGGATGAACAAAAGTATTTTAAAAATGATTGAAAATGTGAACAAGATATATATAGAGAGAGGACCCTCTCCCTATATATATAGAATATATATATATATATATATATCCCTATATATATAGCTAATAGAAGGAATTGAAAAAATGTATTTGAACTTGAGTGGCTGAACAAAAAGTATTTTATGAACGATTGACAATTTGAACAAGATATGTATAGGGAGAGTGTACGCTAATAGAAAGAATTGAAAAAGAAAGGCATATCATTTGTGAAAGGAACTGTGAAAGGAAAGGACATTATTTTTTCTTCTGTAAAACTGTTTTTGCTGCAAGCATGGATTCGCAGCAGAAAAGCCACATCACATTCCTTTTTATGGTAACCATGACAGAAGTGAAGAGGAAAAGAAAAAAAAATTACACTGGTATAAGGAAGAAAAAAAGGACTTTAGCTTTAGTTTACTTATTGGATGTCGAAAATTAGAAACAAATATGGTAACGATATAATATTTTATTCTTTGCATTATTTTTTGAATATTTAACTTTTTTTTTTTTTTTTTATGTTAGGCATATTTTGAACAGCTTCACCTATTTTAACCTTATTTTGATATCTTTTTGGCATGTTAGGCATATTTGAAACGATTGATTTTGAACATGTTAGTCATAATTGAAACGAAACATTTCTAATACCTTTCGATTTATTAGGCGTATTTTCGATACATTCGTTTCGAAATCGGGGTGCATTTAAAATCCTACAAATAATTGTAAGTGCACTCTATGCATATTCAGATCGTCAAATTAGTGAAAACTAATGCGTTAAAAATAAAATAAAATTCACTTTAATTTTTGTATTTATGGGAAACTCTCACTTTCATTTCTTAACTTTCACTTTTTTATTCTCGTATTTATGTTAAACTTGAGTTTGAAGTATCCTAGCGAGTGTCTTCAATGTTTGGACATCTACTTGAAAGGCAAACTTTCAATTCCTCGCCTATACATTGAAGCTCTTTATTTGCTCTTCATCATGGTGAGAGTAGGAAATCCGAATTCACTTAAATAGGACGTTGAAAATGATGGTAAAATGTTCAAAGATTTTGAAGATATTGACAGGCATTCTTCTTTTATAGGAATCCAATAGGTTTTTAAGAAAGAATTCTTTATGCTAATCCTCAATCCTACTAATTCTTCTTCTTCAATTAATGCCTACAAAGTACTACTTACAAACGGAGGAATCTCACGGGCTACATTAACATTGAAAATTACTATCGCTTCTAGTAGCCAACCACAGAAATGACAGCTTCTGGTTTCTCGAAAAAATTCCTGCCTCATGATCTCTGTTTATGTGAATAAAAAAGATAAAATAAGAAAAGTTAGTAGTTGACAATTTCTTATGCTTACCCTCACTATAGATCAATGGATATAATTTCTAGTTCTTCTTCAGTTAATGTCAAATGATCAACTCCACAAAGTACTACTTACAGATGGCACAGGCTGCATTGGAAATTTTTTTTTTAACATTGAAAATCACATAGATGCTAGCGCTTCTAGCAGCCAATGTAAGCGACTACTCTAATTTCTAGAAACATTCTTTGGCGCATTATTGCTGTTTGACGATTTCTTATGTGCATAAAAGAAGAAAAAAAGCTACCTGAAATGCTAGTCGCTTATAACGAAAACAATCTCAGAACGATAAAACTGACAAGAAAAAAATATCATGTTTATTTTTATATCTATACACGCATTTCTGTGGAATACCACAGGGCGCACCTAGAAATCATATAGAGCGCACACTTTGAGTGCCGTTGCATTAGAGAATAGAAATATTTATTGAGAAACCAACTTAAAATTCAAACTATCATTCCTTCTGACCAAAGAAGCAAAAATAATTACAAGAATGGCTTAAAAAGAATTTGTAATAAGCTGAAGGATTGAAACTATGTGCAAAAAAAAAAAAAAAAAAAAAAAAAAAAAAAGATGAGCTATTATTACTCTTGTTTCATTTAATTTAAACTTTTCAAAATAAAAAAAATTAACCTATATCAATCAATTTTTCAAAATAAAAATAAAATCATTTCAAAATGAAAATAGAAGAAACGCAACAGCTGAAAACATATTGCGAATAATCTATGTAAATACGAAATCATTTTATAGGTTGATCGTTGTCATTCACCAAAAATTGCTTTTCGATCGAGTGCTTATCTACTTTTCGTTTCTCTCTCTATCTGCACAGAAAAAGAGATAAACAGGCGCCTTTTCTAAATGTCAACGGAAATATTAAAAGAATTCAGGTGGATACGGATTACGGATATTTCAGTTACATATCAACAATAATTTCGAGTGATTCGTTCTAAAGATTTGGTTTGGTTTGATTTGTTGCTCTACGGTCATTTTGTGCACACTTTAGGCTAAACAGACCGAGATCTACAATTTAACATGGATTCCGAACCACCAACTGGCTCCATGCCAGCGCCAGGATTCGAACCTGAAGTCTTCTCGTTGTAAAGAGGAATCAATGCCTCCTTTTGATTTTTATAGTAAAGCTGTCAAGAGTATCTTGAAATTTGTATAAATTTTGGCAGAAACATTTAAATTGTTTCAAACTTTGAATAATCAGACTTGTACTACTTTTAAAAAATGGATCCTATCGCACATGGGGCGCATTTTAAAAAGGGCTTTCAAAAAACGATACATTTAAATTTATTTATGGCTGTTAATTAAAAAAATCACTGTGATGTTTTGTCGTGATCCAACGGAATGATCATTGTGCCTTTATTTTCAACCTTTTCAATTCCTTCTATTAGCTCACACTCTCCTTATATTTATCTTGTTCACATTTCCAATCGTTCATAAAATACTTTCTATTCATTCCACTCGAGTTCAAATACATTGTTTTGAACTTGTAGTGGATGACACTGGATGCTAATACAGTTTTTTTCAAATATTAATTAATTCATTCAATTTAATTCATTAATTTTAGTTATTTTAGATTTAAGTTGCATGTATCTACCGGTAGAGGGCGCCAGATAAACTTAAAAAATGAAGGAAGATTATTTATAAAGGACTTCCTGCAATATAGAGAAAAAAAAAAAAGGAGGAATTGACTTAAAAATTTTTTTTTTTTTGTATTACTTGTTTAAAAATAGATCCTATCACACATCGGCGGCCTGGTGGCCAAGTGGCTAGCGCTCTGCCCTTTTTATCCCCATCTTCAGGTTCGAATCCTGGCTGTGGCGGGGATGTTTGTGAGTGATTCGGAATCCACGTTAACTATAGGTCCGATACAATGTAAATTTATTTGTGGCTGTTAATTAAAAAAGAATCACTGTGATGTTTTGTCGTGATCCAACGGAATGATTGTTGTGACTTTATTTTCAAACTTTTTCAGGGAAGACTCGATCAAGTTCTATAAATAAAACTCCTGCAAAGGGTCGACTCTCATCACTTCCATAAAATTCTAGCTCCGTTCGAGAACATCTTTATCAATAAAAAAAAAAAAATAGTTAGAAGTCGAAACGGATCTATTATTTTCTCTCCAAAATTGCAGATAGGCAAATAAAAATTTAATCAGCTGGGCCTACATATATAGTGGTACCCATGAAATTTAGAATTTGATATATGAACCTATAATGCATCACAGCAATCTTACAAAATAATAATAAATTAGAATTCCAAACGATTTTCTTTTCGTGAAACACTTTGACATAAAAATGCTTTCGACACATGATCTTTTAGAACAATTTTATATTCATTTTTTTCTTCTGAATTATTTTTTTAATAAATTATTTCATAACTATTTTGTAAATAAAAATTATGAATAAAAAAAGAAAATCGTGAAAGAAATTAAAAAAATATGCATAAAAAATTTCGTTGAAAGAAATTTTTAAAAACATTGAAAGCGGTCAAGGCAGCAATAAACACAATATCCATACATTTTGTGGATAATAATATTGGTTTAAATTGATTTCCAAACGTTTTTAAGAGTGCGTTTTACTTATAGAAAAACTGTAAAATGTAACAATGTTTTCTATTACAATTAGAGCCGGATTTTTCTATAGGTTATTTAGGCTGCAGTCTAGGGCCTCAAGATCAAGAGGGGCCTACATTCAAATGGTTAGCAAAATTAGAATGACACTATTCTAAAAACAGTAAACACTAAAACACTGAACCAAAAATAAAGAGAAATTCTACACACATGACTCATAAACAAACATAATAAGTAATTTACAAACTGAAAAATGGGAGGTGAAAGGGCCTCAGAAGTGGAATAGCCTAGGGCCTCTTTTCATTTAAATCCGGCCCTGATTACAATACAGATATTTTTTATGAGTCACAGCAAGTTAATTTTTATTGAAATTGTCATGTTTTTGCATATCGTCGTTAAAAAAAACAAAAACATTTTTTTGGATTATAAAAAGTATTCAACAGCTGCAAGAAATGATTAGAAAATGTATTTTCATAGTCTTTAAGTAACCTACGTCATTTTAAGCAACAACAGCCATTTCTCAAACCCACGTCTATTTGGTAAATATTTGGCTATGCAATATCGATCCTTTTAGAATGATTTAATCGAGAGAAAAGAGACAGATACAATTTCGTCCCAGTGCCATTTATAGCCGCGAAGTGCGTCAGCGGACGTCATCCGACCGTGAAGGGGTTCATCTCTCACGAGGTGGACCGGAAGACGACATGTCACGCTCAAACGGAAGTCAGGAGGAGAAAACACTTACTCGGAACCGCGACGCACTGGAAAACGTATTGTAAGTTAGGCGCCTATTATAACGTGTTTTTCCAGGGGCCTGAATGGCCGAGTGGCTAGCGCTCTGGCGCTCGGTACCACAGGTTTCGAATTCGAGTCCCGGCGGTGCCATGGATGTTTGTAGTGGTTCGGAATCCACTTTAAACTGTAGGTACCGGTCTGTTGAGCCTATAGTGTGCACAAGATGACCGTAGAGCGACAAACACAAACCAAACTAACGTGTTTTCCAGATTTACCGTTGGGCGGTGTCCTCTAAAGTGATCACTGTACTTGAGGGAGTGTTGTTGAGGTTTAAATTGAGAATTGTCTATTTAAATGAGAATTGTAAATTGTACTACACAACAATATAGGTATTGAAGTCTTGGTATTCTGGAGTAATATAGAGTCCAGAATAGCATATATATATATATATACATGGGCCTGAATGGCTGAGCGGCTAGCGCTCGGTACCACAGGGTTCGAGTCCCGGCGGTGCCATTAATGTTTGTAGTGGTTCGGAATCCACTTTAAGCCGTAGGTCTCGATCTAATATGATTGTTGAGTATTGGGCGTAGAGCTGACAACTCTACCCTATAAAAAAAGAAAAACGTCTCGAAATCTGCCAGTAGGTATACGGTCTTGGCCCACACTTGGCTGTTGGGCCAATGATGATGAATCAGTCCTTATCAGATAAGGCCGTGATTCTCAAAAAGTGCATCCATGAAGAATTCCAGGTGCATACCAGAGAAATAGGATTCCAAAGATAAAAATAAATAGAGTAACTATTTTCCCGTTCAAAGAGAGCTTTCTTTACAAGCAAAAACCCTTTCTGGTCCTTTCTTTTCCACTTGGTAGACAGCAATATCTAGACCAGGGGTGGCCAACCCACGGCCCGCTTTGAACATTTTTCCAGCCCATGAGATGGATCACACTTTTACAAATATATATTTTTTTATTATGACCAAAGGAGGGAAAACCAATGTATTAAAATAATATATTATGTGTGCATCCATATACTTAAAAATGAACTGTCGAAATGATGGGAAAAAATGAACTTCGATTTTAAAATAATGTTCTTGCGCAAACAAATATCGCACTAGTAAAATAAAAATTTTTAATGATTTTATTTTTTTTATTTCATTTTTATTTATATATTTTTATATTTCCTTTTTATTTATATATTTTTTATATTTCATTTTTATTTATATATTTTTTATATTTTATTTCTATATTTCTTTACAATGTGCATTTAGTATCATTGTTATATTATCTATGTTCGCATGTAAGAACAATAGTAGTAAACAAAAAAATAATAACTCATTATGTTTCAATTTTTCACTTGAAAAAAAAAAATGTCTATAGTGATCTAAATCTAGTATGAGGATATATAATTTCATGTGCGGCCCACGGAGTTAGGATGCTTTTCCAAAGTGGCCCGCAAGATTATTTGGGTTGCACCCCCCCCCACCCGATCTAGACCTTGTCCAAGAACTTGTGTGGTCTCATGGTAGTACGAAAGAGGGTGGGGGCAGCTTCTGTTGTGATGAAGCACCCGTAGTTAACTTGACTCCTTGTTGCTGAAGAAGGAGGGGGGATACCTTCCGGGAGGACCTTTAGGGGGAACTACCCTGCTTTTGCGTATCGTAAGGAGAAAACCCAGAATACTCCCACCAGGTAATCCTATTCACGAAACAAGATGCTGAACATCACAAACGTGATCGAGTCTCCTTTTTTTTTTTTTTTTTGAAACAGTGTCTACAACAAAGTATTAAATCTCAGACCTAATGTGGCAGCGGCAGCAGTTTCTACCGAGCCACGAGTCGGGCGTTTTTTTTTTTTTTCTTCCTTTTATTCAAGTAAGAAGTGTCAAACAGAAAATGCGCCAAATAATGCTTCAGAGAAGCTAGGAGCGGGACACTTCATAGAGTTAGCGTCTATGCGATTTGAAATGTTAAAATAATTTCCATTGCAGCCTCTGAGACTCTTACGTCTGTAAGTAGTATTCTGTGGAGTTAATTATCTAACATTAGAAAAATTAGTAGTTATAATTAATTACTTGGATTGAGGATTAAACAAAAGGAATTGTCTCTTGAAACCTTTTGAATTCTTATAAAAGAAGAATACATGCCAATATCTTAAAAAAATCTTAAAAAATATAACCATAATTTTGAACATCCTATCCTGAATTAGGACATTATGCCCTTTCAACTATGAAGTGTGAATAAAGAGGAAATATTGAATATATTGAAGAGGAAATAAGAGAGTTTGCCTTTCAAATAGATGCCCAAACATTGATGAAATTGCTAAGACATTTCAGACTCATGATTCTCATTTTTATTTCCTAATGCAGCTTGCAAACACTTAGACAGTTGTCTTGGATGCCTTAAGGCAAGCTCTGCACCGACGTTACTCACTTTGCATTAACCAGGGGCGCGTATAGCTTGAAGAAAAGCTACGAACGCGGAGTAACACTACCTCCGCAACTCTCTGCGATCCTATTAGACCGGGACCTACGGTTTAAATTGGATTCGAACCTCTACAAACATCCATGGCACCGCTGGGACTTGAACCCAAAACCTGTGATACCGAGCGCCAGAGCGCTAGCCACACGGCCATTCAGGCCCCTCATGATTCTCGTAAACACAAGAATAAATAAACCTGAAGTGGTTTCATTTTAATTTTTACCGCATTATTTTTTTGCTGCCATATTTGACTTACATATTATAGCATGCTAATCGGAAGTTTATTAGTTCGGCCATACTGATTAAAAATAAATAAAGTTTGAGAATAATCGAGAATAATGTCAGGAAAACGGCATTCGAAGGCTTTCCCGCTCGAACATCGATTATTTACGGGCACAATTCGAAATAAATTAGAACACGATTAACCAAACGATTGCTATTTTTATCTTTTCCTCGCTCATTAGGGAGTGGCATCAGTTCTAGTTATAGCTACCTCGTTATTTGCAGTCTGCACGTGAAAGGCACGTGCTCTTTTTTTTTCCTTTTCTGGTTAAAGGACGTTTATTTTTATATTTATTTTTGCAATAAAATGTTTCAAACATATATTTTATTTATTTTAATATAAAGATAACCGACTTTATTTCGTCCATATAAAATTTATTTTCATTCAATTCCTTCTATTAGTTCACACTCTCCCTATATATATCTTGTTCCAATTTCCATTCGTTCATAAAATACTTTTTGCTCATCCACTCAAGTACAAATACATTTTTTCAATTCCTTCTATTAGCTCACACTCTCCCCTCTATATATCTTGTTCCAATTTCCAATCGTTCATAAAATGCTTTTTTATTCATCCACTCAAATTCAATTACATTTTTTTAACTTGTAGTGGATGACACTGGATGTGAATACAGTTTTTTCAAAAATTATTTCATTCATTAAATTTAATTCATTCATTTTTTTTTTTAGATTTAAGTTGCGTATACCTGTCAATAGATGGCGCTGAGATAAACTTAAAAAAATGAAAGAAAATTATTTGTAAAGGACTTTCTGCAATAGAGTGAAAAAAAATAGGAATTGACTTAAAAATTTTTTTTTTTATATTACTTGTTTTTGCAATAAAATGTTTCAAACATATATTTTATTTATTTTAATATAAAGATAACCGACTTTATTTCATCCATATAAACATTTATTTTCATTTTATCTATTTTTAACATGACTGACCAAAAAAAAATCTATTGATAAATAATAAATCGAAAATGTTTATTCTAGGAAATTATCTCTGGAGTTGAAAGAAAGTGAAGACTTTTTGAAATCATTATCGCCATGAAAATTCCTGGACTGATTGCGTTAATTCCTTTGAAGTCCGTCTGAAAGGTGTGGTTATATCTTTTTTTTCCTACTGCCTGAGAGGCCTGTCCTTACCTTCCATTATGAGATGAAAACATCTGTAAAATCGATTCGAATAGATTACATGGAGCGTTTCGATGTCCAGTTTCATATGTAAATCCCTTCAACACTGGACATGTTTTGGAGAATCTAAATACATCCTATTGTGGATTGGTTTGCTGCTCTACGATCGTACTTTCCACACGAGGTTTAAACAGACCGATACCTAGAGTTTAAAGTGGTATCCGAACCGCTGACAACCATCCATGACATCGCCGCGATTCGAACCTGGAGCTTGTGGTACGTCCAGGTTGGTTGGTTGGTTGTTGGGGTTTAATGGTACAAGAGCCAAAATTTGGCTATGCTGCTCCAAACAACGGCATTTGTGAAGATCATAAAAACAATCAAATCAAATAAACTTTATAAATGGAGGCAGGTAAAAACCGTAATAAAGGTCAAAAGACTAAAATGACATAGTACCAACGACCAGAGCACTAGCAACTTGGCCATCAGGCCGCCATCATCATGTGGAGGAAGATTGTAGTGTGAAGAGGGGCGATTGGTCTAGAATCCCATGCCGTGCACTCTGTTCCCGAACATTCTACCCGAATCCGGGTAGAATGTTCGAATAGAATGTCGGGGTTCGACATTCTATTCGGAGTAGAATTTCGTACAGAATCAAGAAATCGAAGTTTGTCTAAATGTTCGTATACTTTTACTGTAAAAAAATCCAGCATTTTGGATGTCTAATCCCTTTAAAACATTCAGACAACCACTAAAACTTCCATTGAATTGTAGCTGCTACTGTAGCACAGTCCTATGCTGTTCTACAGTACTGCACTACATCCTATGCTGTTTTATTGTTTTGAGGCACACAAACACCTTCCTTGGGCACTCTTTGTCATAGGATGGTATTAAAAAGCTTTCTTTGGCATTCTGTGTTTTACCATGGCGACACTTATTCCAAAGTTCTTTTTTGCACAAGTATAAATATACTGGTTTAATATGTCATTTAGTAAACCATTCTATTTCTTTTCTGTGATGACTTACAAGTCATCACATAGATTTCTGAAAGTATCACCAGAGTATCTTCACAGAGATTTCTGAAAGTATCAGTAGCTATTTATCCCAACAGGGCATTGACCATGCAGGAGATATGAAGAGATATGGAACATAGCAACTATTACATTCTGCTGCAGTAGAGGGATGAATCCAAAAATTCGTATGCAGATAGGCAACACGGGTACAAGGCCTGGAAAGGAATTGCCTCGAACGATACAACTATCCTTGAGAAACATCCCCATTGGCTACACGTTTGCCCAACACCTCAGTGACGTGCAGTGCCAGCTTCATGTAGCTGGTTACCACAGGCACAATGTTCCATGACGTTGTAACATCGTTCTGTTTCATTGTATAATCACCCTTCATCCATAGCTTTGTTTCCATTCTCCTTCTGCAAAGTTCACAGGGATGCTACCGCGTATTAAGATGGATCAGAGTACTTTCTTTTCTCCACTCCACTAGGGCTTTTCACCCCCTTCCCCTCCCCCAACCCTCTGATATGTGAGGCGATAGTGGTACTCATGTCAGGCCTGAAGGATGGACATTACCCTTTGTGGGATAATGGACATTACCTGTACCATTCCTTCCGTTTTCAGGAGTCACTGTAAAATATTGGCGTGTCGTATAGCAAAAAACACCAGGAAACTTCTACCAGGTAGCCTGACTATGGACGCTTTACACATATTGTCACAATCGCCATCGAATCTCATCGTTTCCAAAAAGCAGAAAATGCAAGGGGCGCCATCCGGGTATTCAAATCTGAGCTCTCCTAAATGTTAGCTACATAGATTGTCACTGGATCACGAGTGGGGCGAAACGAGGATCTTGAAGGCGTTTGTGACAATTGGTCTAAAGCGTCCATAATCAGGCTGCCGGTGGGAAATTTCCTGTATTGTGTGCTTGCGACACCCAATACTTGACAGTGACTCTTAAAAATCCGCACGGAAGGTAATGTTCATCCCTAAGGGCTCACATAAGTCCCAGCGATGTACCATTCTCGCCTTTTTTGAGTGGTCGGGGCCCTACATAGCACTGGGCAGTCTCTTTTTCCCACTGTCCATCTTTAGTTCGAACTTCGAAGCCTTCATTTTCTTTCTTACATACCATGTCAGGGTATTTCATTGAACTATGTCACGAAAGGTCAGAGAAGGAATGCCTTCCGAGAGGCTTAGCTGTCTCGCAAGTGCATGTCGCCATCGCCACAATCGGCATTGAACAACTTAGTCCTAAATCCTCCTTCATGCTAGTGAAAATGAATTTTTACTTTTTGGCCCTGCATTCCAGCAAAAATGCCTCAGAAATTCCTTCTTATACGAAACAATTCTTCGCTATTACTTCGTTCTATTCAATTCTTCACTGTTACTTCAAACGACATAATTAGAATCGAGTCAATTTTCTTTTCAAAACCTCAATAAACATCCATTGGCAGCAGCGATTTGCTTCAATATTTCTGGTTTTCCTTTTAAAATGTAATGGAGGAAGAGCAAAAACAACAAACATCAACAGACACACTGACAGCACTACTTATTTAGAAGTCAGTCGAGCCCTTGGCATTTTCAGAAATGCGCTCTTTCCTTGACGCGCGCAGCCTTCGCGCTTTCCATCGATCCAAGTGGGTCAAGTCATCATCTCCAAGTGGCATTGAACTCCGAACGGCCTTCCCTCCCTCCAGCCAAAACATCCCATTCACGACTGATCGCTGCTCTGCTTCGCACCAGAATGACCGTTTCATGAGTTGTTGTACTGTAATACACACACATATATATACACAGTCCAGTCACATTAATGTGAACACCACCTTTCACTGTATAATTATATGAATATGGTTCATTTAGAGTTGTCATGGTCACATATCCCAGTGAACACACTAAGAAACCTAATTGACTCTCTTCATGCACGTCTCGCAGCGGTCCGCTCTGCCAGAGGTGGTAATTCTGGCTTTTGACAGGTGGTCACATTAATGTGATTGGACTGTGTATCTATCTATCTATATGTATACAGATATATATATATATAGAGAGAGAGAGGGGGTTCGGGTTCGAGTCCTAGCGCTGCCATGGATGTTTGTAGTGGTTCGGAATCCACTTTAAATCGTAGGTCCCGGTCCAACAAGGATCATAGAGCGTTGCGGGGGTAGTGTTACTCCACGTCCGTGGCTTATCTTCAAGTGACACGCGCCCCCTGGGTAATACAAAGTGAGTAACGTCTGCTTGCCTTAAGGCATCCAAGACAGCTGTCTAAGTGTGTGCCAGCTGCATTAGAATATATATATATATATATATTATGTGTGTGTATGTGTTGTTTTAATGTGCTGGCAGTCCAGAGATAGTTAATCTTTATACCATCAACAAGAGCTGCACCACTGTTACTCATTGAGCACTACCCAGGGGGTACGTGTAGCTGGAAGATAGGCAACGGACGTGAGTAACACTATCCCGACAAAGCTCTGCGATTCTATTAGACCGGGACCTACGGTTTAAAGTGGATTTCGAACCACTACAAACATCCATGGACCCTAGTTTGGGTCAAGTGTTTTATTAAGGAATTTTCAGTTTGGATAAGGCAAATCAGACGCAATTATGTGATGGGGGCGTTGTAGTTATTGTAGGATCGTGCATCGACCGGGATAATCTCCTATGCACGATATACGTACCTTTTCTTTGTTTCACACCTCTCTTCCTAGGCCTACAGCCCCCTATCAGTTAGACAGGTAAGGAGGGAATTGGAACAGGCCACCGACGGGTGATGAGCGGAGGACTTTTTTTAGGGATAACTTTGCCTATAGGATAGGAGAAAATCCGGAAACACACACTAGGCCTGACTATCGATGCGAGACATATTGTTACAATCGCAATAGAGTCTACTCGTTTTTGAAATCAGTGACTACAACCATGCTGCCAGAGGATTCAATCCTCGCACTCTAGTCTAGCACTCTAGCTGCACACGCTGCCCCTACTACTACTACTACTACACCACACCACATCACAGTACCTAGAGCTGATTTGCACCTTTATAGTTTGGGGAAGGATGTGGGTGAGTAGTCTTGATTGGGCTCAATAACGCTCTACGATCCTATGAGATCGGAACCTGTGGCTTAAAGTGGATTCCGAACCACTAAAAACATCCAATGGCACCGCCAGGATTCGAACCTGATACCTGAAGTACCGAGAGCCAGAGCGCCAGCCACTCGGTCATCAGGCCCTCATACGTTGCCACTGCGATATGTGTATTTACTATACACCTCCAACAAGTATTTCCTAAAAACGATAGGACAGCATTTTTCCTGTGTACCCTTTCGTAGGCGCCATGCTAATCTCTGTGTATCGTTCCAATATTAGTATTTGTACTTCCGAAACAAGTAGTCCCTCCCTTGAAGTGAAGTAGCGAAATCTTTGAGTAAATATGTCTCAAGCCAGATGTTGAAAAGAGCCCAAATACAAATCGAAGTGTAACTGGGCGATTACATAATTACCAGGATCGTCCGAATTTTCAATAAAAAAAAACTCTATGCTGTCTTCCTCCCTCCCTCTCCCTATTATACGCCGTTCAATAATTGTCTGCACTTAGGTCTAGACGCCGCTGTGAATATCGTCTGCCTGGGATGGATGTCAGGAGGGGGAAAGCCCCCAAAGTCTCTTTCACAACCCAATCAGTTAAAAAAGGGGTAGAAATAAAGAGAAGAATATTAAAGTAGAAGCTTTTCAGCTTTATTGATCACGTTTTATGTATGTATTCGTATCAGAATCGTTGGGAGCGAGGCAATTTCAAGCTACAATATGCGGCATTTGCTGCCATATGAGAGCGATATTGAAAAGGAAAATTCTGAATTAAAGCTGTCTGTCTTCAGTTGTTTTGGAATGCTTGTAGAACAAAAAAATGTCGAATGCCTAGATGCTGTCATTTCTCTTCGTACATGCAAAAAAAAAAATTCCAAAGCCTGTCAAGAGGATAGGATACTTCCCACAGGGCTTATAAGCGCATTGTTGAAAAGATGCAGATGGGCAAAATTCTAGGCAGAAATGTTTTTATTTTTAAATTCTGATAATGATAAATATTTTAAGCCTGTCTCCTTTTTTTTTTTTTTTTTTTTTTTTTTTTTGCTCCAGGTTCGAATCCCTGGTAGTGGCATGGATGTTTGTGAATGGTTCGAAACCCACATTACATTGTAGGTCTCGGTCTAATGACTCAAAAAGTATGCACAGACCAGACGACTTTCGTTTTTATTCTGCCCGTTTCCAGCAGTATTGCTGTGGAGACGGTGCTTCTGATTCTTTTTATGCCTGCAAGTTTTCTCTCGCATTCAGCATTCAGTTCATATTTTCATGGGATCTCAGTGTCATAGAAGAAAAACTCCGGTTGATCACTGGTGGCGTCTGTTTCTGTCACTGCGTTGAGAAGCGACACACCTCCAGCATCGACAGTCCAGCTGCCAGCTGCGAATTTCCGTTGTTTTCTGTCATGTGACACGCAAATGCGAAAGATTTGCCATTAAAGGTACTTCCGGAAAGCAAATGCCGTTCCTTGGGAAATGGAAAAACTTGTTAGAAGTAAAGGTGACCAAAAATCAGGAAGATGAGCTTGTTAAAAAAGATGCGAACACATCATTAAGACTTCAACTGAGTGTTAACCACTAGTGTGCTACCTTCGGGTCCGTAAAAAGGTGAATCTGTTTCGAAACAAGTGAAGGTAAAGGGCGTCTCCAACATTTCTGGGGCCTGAAGGCCGAGTGTCTAGCACTCTGGCGCTCGGTACCACAGGTTTCGGGTTCGAGTCCCAGCGGGACCATGGTTGTTTGGAGTAGTTCGACATCCCCTTTAGTCTGCAGGTCCCGGTCTGTTTAGCCTAAAGTGTGCACAAGATGACCGTAGAGCGACAAAACCAAACCAGACCAAACCAAAACAACATTTCTGCCCGTTGCATTTTCTTTAACGGTCGAAATGCAATTCTTGTTTTTGCGGATTCGAGTCCTACTCGTCTGCTTAGGGCTGATCAATAGAGAGAATGGGTTGTTTTTGGAATGCTCGTTGAAGATTTAGTTGCTCGTTGCAGGCATAAAAAGAGATAAATAGTTGGTTGACGGTTGGAGAGACGGTTTACGCACATTGTCCTAATCGCCATTCAGACTCCTCGTTTCTAAACGCAGTGGCTTCAACAATGCTACTGGAGGATTCGAACCCCAGCCTTCCAGCATTCTAGCTGCGTACATTGTCATCGGATCACGAATCTGGATTGTAGAGATCACTTCCTTCGATGTGTGTGTCGTATGGGAGAAACTTTTGGAAAAATCTCATCAGACTCTCGAAGTTTTCCACTCATTATCCCAACTGTCATCGAGTATTTTTGTTTCTGAAAGAAGTGCCGCCAGCTGATTGCGTTTGCACATTTGCGTTTTGTACGAGAGGAAACCTGGAAAACACCCAAGAGGCAGCCTTACTATCGATACCACAGACGGTTTACACACATTCTCCCAATCGCCATCCAGACTCCTCGCTTCTGAACGCAGTAGCACAATGTTCTAACAATGATAACATCGGACTCAAACCGGATTCAGCTGCGCACGGGCAGTAAATCGAACTACTACTACACCACACCATATCCCTATGTCTAGAGCAGTTTGGGGTGTTACAGTTTGAGGGTGAGAAGAAGTCTGATTGGGCTCTGTGACACTCTACAGTCATAGGAGGCCGGGACCTACTACTTAAAGTGGACAGCCACTACAGACGTCCATGTACCGCTGGGATTCGAACCCGAAATCTGTGGTACCGAGCACCAGAGCGATAGCCACTCGGCCATCAGTCCCCCAACACCACCGCCACCAGCAAATCGGACTGAAAACATATAAAATAATAATTGCCCTTTCATACTGAACGAAATGCAAAAGAGCGACGAATCATTCACTTTGAATCTTAGGCTTGCCTATTTAAAAAAAAAAAACCTAAATTATAAGCATATTGAATTGTTCACTATTCTGATGAATCCTTGCTTGTTTGTTTGTTTGTTTGTGACTAATCCTCAATGTCCTGCAGTGTGGGACGGACATCCCATGAGTGACCTACTCGTGAATGGAGGGAAAGGGGCAGCTTCTGTTGTGATGGAGCACCCGTAGGTAGAAGTCTGACTTTGACTCAGTGACGCTCTTACAGTCATGGAGACCTTCGTATTCTGAGCCACTACAAACATCCATGGCCCCGCCAGGATTTGAACTCGAAACCTGTGGCATCGAGCACCATATCATTAGCCACTCGGCCATCGGAGTGAAAAACATATAAATAATATTAATTGTCCTTTCATACTGAAGGAAATGCAAAAACTAAATGATAAGCTCATTGGATTGTTCACTATTCTGATGAATCCTTTGTGTTGCATTCTGGAACAGAAGGAAGGAAGAGAAAGAAGAGAAAAAAAAAGAAGAAGAGCGTCCACGAGCACTCTAACCTTGCCTTCGTCTTGTTTTCGGCTCCGGCCATGTTGATTCAGGACGGACTCATCGTCACCATGTGAACACCTGTTCTACTCTCTCGTGTGCGCTCTGCAGCGAAAAAAAAATGCATTTTCTTTTTTGATAATTGCACGCATTTTCACTAGAATGCACGAGACGTGTTGGCAAACGATGCCCCATTGTCAATGCAGTTTGGGAGCTTCTTTTGAAACTGGGAAGGGCATCGAAATCCACTTTATCCATTTTTATCTATCGAAACCTTTTTTTTTTTTCTAATGCAGCTGACAAAACTTATAGACAAATTGTCTTGGATGCCACAGGGCAAACACTGCATCATGCCTGCCATAAGGGTTTTTGCTCATCATGATAGGGGGGCCAGATGGCCGAGTGGCTAGCGCTCTGGCGCTCGGTACCACAGGTTTCTGAGTCCCGCAAAGGGAGATGACGGCGGTGCCATGGGTGTTCGTAGTGGTTCGGAATCCACTTTAAACTGTAGGTCCCGGTCTGTTTAGCCTAAAAGTGTGCATAAGATGACCGTAGAGCGACAAACCAAACCATTATGATGTAGGACTGTAACCACTGTAGGATAAAATCCTTCATTACTTTCTTCCATAATGTACTAAGTAATGATTTTGGAACTCGTTTGATAAAAAAAACTCTTATGTAATTAAAAGAAAACTTAATGAAAGAAGCAATTTTTGTAAGTGCATGGATTATTCTGACCAATGCAAACTAATTGAGGTTAATACTAAAGCATCGACGTATCGAAAGGATGTACTATTCCTGTATACATGTTAAGTCGTAATCCCTTTAAGAACGATATTAAGTCTGTCCTTTTTAAGAATTTTTTTTTTTTTTTTGTTCTAATGCAGCTGGCAAACACGTAGACAATTGTCTTGATGCCATAAGGCAAGCGCTGCACCGACGTCACTCACTTAGCACTATCCAAGAGCTGCGTGTAGCTTGAAGATAAGCTAAGGATGCGGAGTAACACTACCCCGCAACGCTCTACGATCATAGTAGACCGGGACCTACTGTAATGTGGATTCGAACCACTGCAATCATCCATGGCATCGCCGGGACTCGAACCCGAAACTTGTGGTACCGAGCGCCAGAGCGCTAGCCACTCGGTCATTCAGACCCATTTTTTAAAAAATAGAATGACTGATTTTTTTCATGCTGTTAATTAAACTGTCCAATTAATTGGAAGATGTTCAGATTTCGAAGAAAGATAAAACTCATGTCGTCCAGAGTGTAACTCAATTAAGCAAGCTTTTAAATGCAATACAGTTGGTTACAAAAGTGCTCGAAATTTTAATACATTAAGTGCAATGATTCAATAAAACTAATTTGTTTCATATTAATGAAAATAAATGAATAGTTCGAGTATTTAAGGCCAAAAAAGTCATAATAGTTGCTTATATAATAATGTCCATACAGTTAAAATAATTCACAGTTCTGTTGAAAATAATTTGCATTGAATATTGAGTCGAATGCAGGTCTTCCTGGCATAGCAGTCAACAATGGTTTTTAGTCTTCCTGGCATAACAGTCAACAATAGTTTGGAGTCTTCCTGGAATAACAGGCAACAATAGTTTGGAGTTTTCCTGGTATAATAGTCAACAATAGTTTGGAGTTTTCCTGGTATAATAGTCAACTAATTTTTTAGTCTTCCTGGCATAACAGTCAACAATAGTTTGGAGGCTTCCTGGCACAGATTCGAACAGTTTCGAAATCGAACAAGAATCCCATTCTTCTAGAAGAGCAAATTTTAGATCCCATTGGTTAGAGATGGATTGCTGTATCCTATAAATGCTCAAAAGGGTTCATATTCGGTGATTGTAGAAGAGATTTCAGCTTGGGGAACCCAAATGCTAGTGTTTAATGTTGCGTGTAAAGAATTATGATCGTGTAAGAAAAGTAATCATTATTGAGTTCCAATTTTTGCAGCACTGATTGTAAATTATTCTATAATATATGAATTTGCATTTTTTATTCAACATTCCACCCATAAGGACCCAATTTCCTTCACCTGAAGCACTCATAAAACAGGACCTCATTCTTATTTGGTTTGGTTTGTCGCTCTATGGTCATCTTGTGCACACTTTAGGCTAATTAGACGACAAGGATCCTACAGTTTAAAGTGGATTCCATACCACTCATAAACATCCATGCCACCGTCAGGATTCGAACCTGACGCCTTTGGTACCAAGGACCAGAGCGCTAGCCAATTGGCCACCAGACAGCCATTCATGTTTGGAATAAATGAATTAAACAAAAACCATCATCATCTGTCTGGTCGCATCAGACGCTTTGATTTAGAAATGGTCCTCAATTTAATGTAACTTAAATTTTTCCAAATATTCAATTTTTTAGGACAGTTTTAATTTTTTTATCTTGTTTTTTTCAAATATTATACTATATCCTTTCGCGGTTTTAAGATTCTTTGAAAGAGTTTCCTTGTTTAGTTTTCTCTACACTCTTCTCATTCAATCAGATTTTTTTTCTCCACAAAACCTAAGCGACTCTTTTCTCCTAGCAATTGCGCCGTGAAAGCTCGCTTCTCCGCATGCATTTGCACTGCGTGGTGTTGTTACTTATTCCACTTGGTAGATATCTAATTTAAATCAAGCCCATGAACCCGTATGGACCCATGGTTGAAGGGGAAGGAAGCAGCTTCTGTTGTGAAGGAGCACCCGTAGGTAGAAGTCTGACTTCTGCTTCGGGATGCGGTTACCTGCGGCTTAAAGTGGATTCCGAACCACTACAAACTCAAGGCAGCGCCGGGACTCGAACCCGAAACCTCTGTTACCGAACGCCAGAGTGCTAGCCAACTCGACCATTCAGGCCCTTACTGGATTTCGAGCTGAACTGCAATTTTAGGAGCGCTCATTCTCGAATCGTTTCCTTTTTCAATTCCTTCTATTAGCTCACACTCTCCCTATATATATCTTGTTCAAATTTTCAATCGTTCATAAAATACTTTTGATTCATTCCACTCAAGTTCGAATACATTTTTTTTTAACTTGTAGTGGAGGAGACTGGATGTTAATGCAGTTTTTTTTTTTCTGATATTAATTCATTCATTAAATTTAATTCATGAATTAAATTTTTTAGATTTAAGTTGCATGTATCTACCAATAGATAGCGCCAGATGTTAGAGGAAAATTTCAACTTGAAATGAAAACCTTTCTTTTTCATTCAATTCCTAGTATTAGTTCACACTCTCCCTATATATATCTTGTTAAAATTTTCAATCGTTAATAAAATACTTTTATTCCTCAATTCGAGTTAAAATGCAATAAGTTTTTTAAACTTGTAGCGGATGACACTTGATGTTAATACAATTTCTTCAAATATTAATTCATTCATTAAATTTAATTCATTAATTTTAGTCATCAGTTCATAGTTTTTTTTTTAATTTTAGTTTAATTCATGTCATTTTTTTTTATTAAAAGTCCTTTTAGTTAGTAAAAGTCCTTTTTAATTTTTGTAAAATTCATTTTTAATTTTTTAAAAAGTAAAAGTCATTTTTAATTTTTGTAAAAATTATCTTTAATTTTTAAAAAAGTAAAAAGTCATTTTTAATTTTTTAAAAAGTAAAAGTCCTTTTTCATTTTTTTAAAAAGTAAAAGTCGTTTTTAATTTTTGTAAAAGTCATTTTTAATTTTTAAAAAAGTCATTTTTAGTTCTTTTAAAAGTAATTTTTAATTTTTGTAAAAGTTATTTTTAATTTTTAAAAAAAAAAAGTACAAGTCATTTTTAATTTTTGTAAAAAGTAATTTTTAATTTTTAAAAAAAGTAAAAGTCATTTTTAATTTTAAAAAAAGTAAAAATCCTTTTTAATTTTTGTAAAAGTCATTTTTAATTTTTTAATAAAGTAAAGGCCATTTTAAATTTTTAAAAAAAAGTAGTAGTCACTTTAAATTTTTGTGAAAGTCATTTTTAATTTTTAAAGGAGTCATTTTTAGTTCTTGTAAAAGTCATTTTTAATTTTTGTAAAAGTCATTTTTAATTTTTGTAAAATCCATTTTTAATTTTTATAAAAGTAAAAAGACATTTTTAATTTTTAAAAATGTAAAAGGCATTTTTAATTTTTAAAAAAAGTAAAGTCATTTAAATTTTTTTAAAAAACGTAAAAGTCATTTTTAATTTCTGTAAAAGTCACTTTTAATTTTTAAAAAAGTAAGTCATTTTTAATTTTGGTAAAAGTCATCTTTAATTTTTGTGAAAGTCATCTTTCATTTTTGTAAAAGTCATTTTTAATTTTTAAAAAGTCATTTTTAATTTTTGTAAAAATCCTTTTTAATTTTTTAAAAAAGTAAAAGTCATTTTTAATTTTTGTAAAAGTTATTTTTAATTTTTAAAATAAGTAAAAGTCATTTTTAGTTTTGTAAAAGTCATTTTTAATTTTTAAAAAAGTAAAAGTCATTTTTAGTTTTATCAAAGTCCTTTTTAATTTTTTAAAAAAGTAAAAGTCATTTTTAATTTTTAAAAAAAGTAAAAGTCATTTTTAGTTTTTAAAAAAAAGTAAAAGTCATTTTTAGATTTCATAAAAGTCATTTTTAACTTTTTAAAAAAAGTAAAAGTCATTTTTAATTTTTTAAAAAAAAGTAAAAGTCATTTTTAATTTTTTAAAAAAGTAAAAGTCATTTTTAATTTTTTTAAAAAGTAAAAGTCATTTTTAATTTTTTAAATAAGTAAAAGTCATTTTTAATTTTTTAAAAAGTAAAAGTCATTTTAATTTTAAAAAAAGTAAAAGTCATTTTTAGATTTTGTAAAGTCATTTTTAACTTTTTTAAAAAGTAAAAGTCATTTTTAATTTTTTAAAAAAGTAAAAGTCATTTTTAATTTTTTAAAAAAAGTAAAAGTCATTTTTAATTTTTGTAAAAATCGTTTTTAAGTTTTAATTTTTGTAAAAGTCATTATTAATTTTTTAAATAAGTAAAAGTCCCTTTTAATTTTGTAAAAGTCATTTATTTTTAAAAAGAGTAAAAGCCATTTTTAATTTTTAAAAAAGTAAAAATCATTTTTAATTTTTTTAAAAAGTAAAAGTCATTTTTAATTTTTGTAAAAGTTATTTTGAATTTTTGTAAAATCCCTTTTTAATTTTTTAAAAAGTAAAAGTCATCTTTAATTTTTGTATCAGTCATTTTTAATTTTTTTATAAAAAGCAAACGTCACTTTTAATTTTTGTGCCACTGAAGGTGGGTCCAAGCGAGATGTCTGCATTTTGTGACGTGAACGAGACGGGATGAAGCAGCCTTGTAGTAGGAAAAAAAAAAGAAGCGATTGTTAATTGCAGTTCGAGGTAAATGGCTCGGAAACAAAAGGATCATTAAGAAAGAGGAAGGACGCGCCATTTCCTCCTCGCCAACCTTCCTGGTAGGCTGGCGGACGCCGATCCACGAAATTGTTCGGCGTTGGCGAAATTGTTCCTTGGCGAAATAATAAATGCCTTGAAACGCACTCGGTGCTCGGTTAAAAAAAGACACCAAAAGTTCATAGGGCTCTGGTTGGATTCGTAGTCTATAGAAGAAGTTGACAAACTCTATAGGCTGCTTTTTAACCTTACAGTGTTTTAAGTGTAACAGTTTTCGCCACAGAGACAACAATTGCAACACTTTAAAACTCCGATGCAACAGTTTTGTGCTCAGTAAAAAAAAAAAAAAGACACGAAAAGTTCAAAAGGGCTCTGGTTGGATTCGTTCTCTATAAAAGTTGACAAACTCTATAAGCTGCTTTTTAACTTTGCACTGTTTTAAGTGTAACAGTTTTCGCCACAGAGACAGCAATTGCAACACTTTAAAACTCGATGCTTATTATGCGGCAAAGAACACTCCCATAACGAGTGGTTGGTCTCTATAAAAGTTACAGTGTCACTTTATACTTTAGTAGTTACTTTATAGTGTTTATATAGTTACTTTATAGTGTTACCTTCCAGTGTTTTAATTGCAACAGTTTTCGCCACAATGACAACAATTGCAACACTTTAAAATTCGATGCTTGTTATGCAGCAAAGAACACTCCCGTAAGTCTCTATAAAAGTTGACAAACTCTATAAGCTGCTTTTTAACCTTACAGTGTTTTAATTGCAACAGTTTTCACCACAGAGACAACTATTGCAACACTTTAAAACTCGATGCTTATTATGTGGCAAAGAACACTTCAATAAGGAGTTATTTGCATTCGTTGTAAAGGCGGTCTGGATAGTTTGTCCTAAGATTAACAGACAGACTACCTTCGCCAAATTCACCCCAACTAGGCAAGTTGCTCCTAATATAAGTCATGCTTCACTAATTAATCTCCGAATTACTCCTCCCGGACTCCACTGAACCAGGACACTCCACTGACACTTCTAGACATTCGACTTTTCCAATATATTGATATCCTTATTGAAACATTTTTTCTCTATCTATTGAGTTTATCTAGCCTAATTAACAAACTAACTACTACCAATTACAAAACAGATTAATTACAAATTATTTCTAAAATGCTTAACTAGTCAAAATAATAAGTGTGCTGTGTAAGGATTCGGTGGTATCAAAGCTTTTTAATGATTTGATTTTTTAAATTTTTACTTTTAATTTCCTTAATTTTTTTTTTTTTTTTTCTTTAAATTTATTTTGATAAAAAAAACTTTTTATTCTATATATTTCTATATATATATATATATAAAGGCTGTGTTCAAACAAATGAGGAGGGCACATTCAGAACTGAAATGTATTTTTGATAAATTCTGCCGAGAAATAGAAAGTGGAGGATTTTCACATAAATTATGAAAATTCCAGATATTGAAAAAAAATAAAGCAAAAATATTCTCTGCTGATGTCAATTTTTTAAAGATTAACGTCTGATTTTTTTCCCCTATGTAATATTGTTTATTTGTACATTTAACGTTTTTAAAAACACCCAAAATGTAAGCAATGACGCATTTCTCAGGAATCAACGCATTTCTCATTTCTCAGGAATCAACGCATTTCTCATTTCTCAGGAACCCTTACTCTAAAAATGCCGAAACCCTTCCTAATTTCAACTTAATTTTGAGATACTCAATTTCCTTGAATGTTGCACTGAAAAAGAATTTCCGACGAACTGTCTTATAAAGAAATCTTTGAAAAATTTGGAATAAAAGCAAACACCCAACCACTCTCACACCAACACTCCTCCTTGAGAACCCAAAGTTACACATCTTATAGATTCTCAAGCCCGGTTACTTTTATACAGTTTCCAGAAATTGAGTTTCATCGAAGTATTTTAGCATAAAAACCAGTCAGAGGGAGTCATTTCTCAGGAGATATTAAATGAAAAATTTGCAGGAAAGTTTGTTTTTTGTCCAAGAAACAGTTTCCAAAATGAGTTCCAAAACTCCAAGCCCCCGCACATCCGCCCACAATGAGTAACGCTATTTGAAATACTGAGAGATTCCGAAAGCAATTCCGCAATCGCATCACCGACAGTCTAGACTTTTGTTAATGGGCCCCTTCCGGGATTTGGTTTTCCCGAAAATAGAATGTTAGACTCCAGCTTTTATCCTGTTTATCCCTACTCCCACTCTTCCAAAACGGCTCCACCCACGAAATTTCCCGAAGGGATCCCGACATTTAACGTATTTTCCCGGAAAATTCCCGATTGGTTCCGGAAGAAGAAAAGGTCAGAGGGGAAGAGAAGGGCTCGCAGACGATTCTCCAGACTTCACCGAGTTGGCAGCGCCAAATCTCTCAGAGGGCGGAAAACGGCCCACTGATCACTTCTCCGGAATTACAACTATTGTTACGGTCAACGGAAAGCATGTGACGTCAGTGTGCCATTAGTTAACCTCTTAACGCCCACATATGTTCCTTCTATTAGCTCACACTCTCCTATATATATCTTGTACAAATTTTCAATCGTTCATATAAAAATACTTTTTATTCATCCACTCGAGTTCAAATACATTTTTTTTTTTTTTTTTTTTTTTTTAACTTGTAGTAGTGGATGACACTGGATGTGAATACAGTTTTCTCAAATATCAATTCAGTAATTAAATTTAATGAATTAATTTTAATTTTTTTTTTTTAGATTTAAGTTGCCTATATCTAACAATAGAGAGGGCAGAAAACTTAAAAAAATGAACGAAGATTATTTATAAAGGCAATAGAGTGAAAAAAAGTAGGAATTGACTTTTATATTGCTTGTTTATAATTATAATGACCATCATTAATAAAAAGTTTTATAATTATTCACCACAAAATCTGTCAATGAGATAATTACAACTTTTATGGTTCACTATTGATGGTGTAGGGCGCCTGATGGCAGAGTGACTAGCGCTCTGGCGCTCATCACAGATTTCCGGTTCGAGTCCCGCTGGTGCCATGGATGTGCGTAGTGATTCGGAATCCGCTTTAAGCCGTAGGTGTCCTGTTTAATAAGATCGTAGAGCGTTGCGGGGGCATTGTTACTCCGCGTCCGTAGCTTATCTTCTTCAAGTTACACACGCCCCCTGGGTAGTGCTAAGTGAGTAACGTCGGTGCAGCCCTTATGGCATAAAAGATCACGGTCTAAGCATTTGGCAGCTGCATTGGGAAAAAATGTTGATGGTGTACAGTTTTAAGAGTACGAAAATGGCGTAGAGTCGTATATTGCGGCTGTGTTATTTGAACAAATTGTTAATATTTCATACCAGCTACTACTACTACATCACATAACATGGTGTAGGCAGAGCTCTAGACACAGTACCACCGTGCCTAGAGCTCTGCTTGAGAATGATATGGGTGAGAAATCTGATTGGGATCTGTTACGCTCTACGGTCCTATGAGACCGGGACCTTACGGAAGTGGATTGCGAACCACTACAAACATCCATATCACAGCCGGGATTTCGAACCCTGTCGAAAGTCGAGAGTCAAAACGCTATAGCCACTAGGCCATCAGGACTCATACCATATGCATTAAAATATATTTAGTTTTACTAATGAATCCCTGGAATAATTTATGTCCGGATGTATGGACTCATTTTACTTATAAATATTGAGACAGAGGACACAAATGTAGACTGTGCATTTCTAATGTTTCTTCACACTTACTTTTTTTTCTTTTCAAATTCATTTCAATATAAAATGAATAAATCGTAACAAAACAAAAAATGAAAGTCGTTTTTTTTTTCCCTCACTACAAAAAAATCGTCTTTGAAAAGATAAAGTTTTATCGCATTTTTCTTTTAGTAATTTAACTTTTATACACTTTTACAATCTGACATTGAAATATGTTGACTTAAAGCATTTAAAACAAAGTAGCAATTTACAGTATGCCTAGTTTCCTATCTATTGACTTAGGAAACCAGGATATTGGGCGATATCCTAGTTTCCCACCCGCAATACAAAACTGCAAGGAAAATTAAATTATTGAATATGGATTCTTATCAAACTGTTATCTTCCTTAGATAATGTTAATAAAGGGAACAACCTGACATTGAAATCTGTTGATTTGTAACATTTAAAAGGAAATAGCAATTTATGATTAGTTTCCTCTCTTGGACTTATTGTGTAGGCAATATCCTAGTTTCCCACCTGTAATACACATATCTACAAGGAAAATTAAATTATTGAATATGGATTCTTATTAAATTGTTATCTTCTTAGATAATGTTAATAAAAGAAACAATCTGACATTGAAATCTGTTGACTTATAACATTTAAATTAAGGTAGCAATTTATGATTAGTTTCCCTTCTGTTGGACTTATTGTGTGGGCAATATCCTAGTTTCCCACCTTTAATACAAAAAACTCTACAAGGAAAATTAAAATTATTGAATATGGATTCTTATCAAACTGCTATCTACCTTCTGAAAATGTTAATATAAGTCCAATGTAATCCTCACCTATCAATTTTAAATAACTCCACATTATTAATTTTAAAATTTTATTTGCCACTACTTACAACTCTACTTTTCCCACTTTGTAAAATATGAATCAAGAGCATTAAGCCCCGAAAGGTTGTGGAATATTAGAAAAAGTTCGTACTATTGTTAAATCTACGTATGAGAACGCAACAGGAAATTTGTTTAAGAGAGGAATATTATAACTGGCAATGCGCTTCTTAATGTACTAACCTCTCCTATTCTTCGTTTTCAACGTTCCGCAGTGTAATAACCTCTCCTACTATTCTACGTTTCTAACGTTCTGCAATGTACTAACCTCTGCCATTATTATTCCTTTCAAGGCTGTGCAATGTGCTAACCTATACTGTATTATTCTTTTCTAACGTTCAAGTAATGCGCTAACTTCTATAATTCCGTTTCCAAGGCACTGTAATGTACTAACCTCTCCTATTCTTCGTTTTCAACGTTCCTCAGTGTAATAACCTCTCCTACTATTCTACGTTTCTAACGTTCCTGCCATTATTACTCCCAAGGCTGTGCAATGTGCTAACCTATTCTTCTTTTTCTAACGTTCTGCAATGTACTCCAACCTCTCTCCTATTCGTTTTCAACGTTCCTCGTTTATAACGTTTTAACGTTCTGCAATGTACTAACCTCTACTGCCATTATTCCTTTCAAGTCTAACCTATACTGTTATTCTTTTCTAACGTTTTAGTATTATTCCTTTCCAAGGCACTGCAATGTACTAACCTCTACTATTCTTCGTTTTCAACGTTCCTCAGTGTAATAACCTCTCCTACTATTCTACGTTTCTAACGTTCTGCAATGTACTAACCTCTGCCATTACCTCTAGTGCAATGTGCTAACCTATACTGTTATTCTTTTCTAACGTTCAAGTAATGCGCTAACATTTCTAGGTTCTGCATGTCTAACCTCTACTATTATTCCTTTCCAAGTGCAATGTGCTAACCTATTCTTCGTTTTCAACGTTCCTCTGTTATTCTTTTCTAACGATTTGCAATGTACTAACCTCTGCCATTATTATGCCTATACTGTTATTCTTTTCTAACGTTCAAGTAATGCGCGTTCTTCTATATTCCTTTCAAAGGCACTGCAATGGTAACCTCTCCTATTCTTCGTTTTCAACGTTCCGCAGTGTAATAACCTCTCCTACTATTCTACGTTTCTAACGTTCTGCAATGTACTAACCTCTGCCATTATTACTCCCCAAGGCTGTGCAATGTGCTAACCTATACTGTTATTCTTTTCTAACGTTCAAGTAATGCGCTAACTTCTATAATTCCTTTCCAAGGCACTGCAATGTACTAACCTCTCCTATTCTTCGTTTTCAACGTTCCTCAGTGTAATAACCTCTCCTACTATTCTACGTTTCTAACGTTCTGCAATGTACTAACCTCTGCCATTATTACTCCCCAAGGCTGTGCAATGTGCTAACCTATACTGTTATTCTTTTCTAACGTTCAAGTAATGCGCTAACTTCTATAATTCCTTTCCAAGGCACTGCAATGTACTAACCTATTCTTCGTTTTCCTATCCTACTATTTACGTTTCTAACGTTTCAACCTCGCCCTCCCCCAGCTGTGCAATGTGCTAACCTATACTGTTATTCTTTTCTAACGTTCGTAATTCTAACGTTCAAGGCACTGCAATGTACTAACTATTCTTCGTTTTGTTCCCAGTGTAATAACTCCCTATTCAAGGCTAACGTTCTGCAATGTACTAACCCTGCCATTACTCCCAAGGCTTGCAATTCTGTTATTCTTTTCTAACGTTCAAGTAATGCGCTAACTTCTATAATTCCTTTCCAAGGCACTGCAATGTACTAACCTCTCCTATTCTTCGTTTTCAACGTTCCTCAGTGTAATAACCTCTCCTACTATTCTACGTTTCTAACGTTCTGCAATGTACTAACCTCTGCCATTTTACTCCCCAAGGCTGTGCAATGTGCTAACCTATACTGTTATTCTTTTCTAACGTTCAAGAAACTTCTTCTATAATTCCTTTCCCAAGCAGCAATGTACTAACCTCTCCTATTCTTGTTTTCAAGCGATCTCAAAAACTAACCATTTTGTTTTTCCCAAACTGAAATACATTTTCGTTTTGACCAACTGATTAGTCAAACTATGCTTCTGTCACTTCATACAATTTTTCCCAAACTGCAAAAAAATACATTTTCTTTGACCAATGAGTCACACTATGCTTCTGTCACTTCATAAAAGGATATATATTTAGGACAATTTTTATTCTTCTAGTTTCTCTCCACGTCGCCGTTCCCTAGAAGATTTCGTGATTTAGACCACGGTCTTTCCCGTAATTGTGTCCCAGGTGCCGCTATTCATAAAAAAAAGGTCTTTTATTACATATTTAAATGACGCACAGCTAAAATTGAATATAACCCAATTTGTTAGAAAACAGTGATTTTTATCTTTCTTTGTTATAAAAGCGGTGAACTGAAAACACCCCAGCTTGCGTATGGGAGAACTCAGGTTTGAATCCGCCTGCGGCCCTCCATCACAGTCACTGCTTTCAGAAACAAGGAAAATCGATCGCGATTTTTATTTATTTCGCGTTGCCTGGCGGAAGTTTTTACAAATAGGACACGGATCTCACCAATGGACAGTAACAAAAAAAAAAAATTATAAATTTATTTGCCATTAGATTTCTTTTTAAAAAGGCATTCTGGCCTGATGGCCGAGTGGCTAGCGCACTGGCGCTCGGTACCAAAGGTATTGGTTTAGAGTCCCGGTGGTGCCATGGATGTTTGTAGTGGTTCGGAATCCACTTTTAAGCAGTAGGTACCGGTCTAATATGAAAGCCCAGTCAGACAGAGTAATACAGAGCCCAGTCAGACTACTCCAACCACATCATTCCCAAACTGTATAGGGCAACTCAGCTCTATGCACAATGATGTGGTGTGATATAGTAGTAGTAGTAGAAAAAAAAAACCTTCTTGTAATTGAAAATTTAGAAAAGACTATTATTGTCATTACCTACATTGGCTGTTCAAGGAAAACAAGTAATATAAAAAAAAATTTGAAGTCAATTCCTACTTTTTTTCCACTCTATTGCAGAAAGACCTTTATAAATAATTTCCATTCATTTCTTTATGTTTATTTGGCGCCATCTATTGGTAGATATATTCAACTTAAATGTAAAAAAAAACTAAAATGAATGAATTACATTTAATGAATGAATTAACATTTGAAAAAACTCTATTCACATCCAGTGTCATCCACTACAAGTTCAAAAAATGCATTTGAACTTGATGAATAAAAAGTATTTTATGAACGATTGAGAATGTGAACAAGATATATAGGGAGAGTGTCAGCTAATAGAAGGAATTGAAAAAGTGTTTCATGAACGATTGAAAATGTGAACAAGTTATATATAGGGAGAGTGTGAGCTAATAGAAGAAATTGAAAAAATATTTTGTGAACGATTGAAAATTTGAACAAGATATATATAGGGAGAGTGTGAGCTAATAGAAGGAATTGAATGAAGTCTTGAGGTTGTTTCAAAATTCCATTTAAATCTGCATTTAAATGAGTATAAATTCGTAATGAAAGAAAGGCAATTCATTCTTTTTTCGAAATCTTTGGCTGAAATCAAAAAATAATCCAACTGTTTTTAGTCCCGCGATCGGCAGCTGCCGAGGCTATTGAAATGTCAAACAATCACAGCGCCAGCTGAACCTCCGCTTCACTTTGCATCCTTCCAATCACAAATTTGCACATTTTCCCACAGACTACTCTTTTTTTTTTTTTTTTTTTCAATTTCATAAATCTATTTTATTTTTATCTCATTTTTAATACACCTATCCACCTGAAATGGCATTTAACAATTATGTTTGTTTTGAAATTTTTATCTTTTTCGTCCTTTTGAGTTCGTTTGTACACGATTCTTGTTTGACATTTATTGTGTGAAATGACGTCCCTATAAAAATGCTGCTCCTGTACAATTTGTAATTCGATAGTTAAAAATAAAAGTTAACATCCAAATCTTTTTATTTAATTATTAACGTGACTGTAGGTTGCAGCATTGATTGGAGAATCAAAGGAAACGCTGCTATAAAAATTTCTAAACTTCTTTTCTTCTAATACAACTGGCAAATTGACAAATAACAGTCTTTTATACCATAACGGCTGCACTGACGTTACTCACTTAGCACTACCGGGAGAGCGTGTAGCTTGAAGATAAGCCCCGGACGCGGAATAACAGTGCCTCCGCCACCCTCTACGATCCTATTAGATAGGGCCCAACGGCTTAAAACGGATTCCAAACCACTGGTACCGCCGGGACTCGAACCCGAAGCTTGTGGTACCGAGCGCCAGAGCGCTAGCCACTAAAAACTCTATAGATTGGATAAAATGAAGCTCCATTCATAAAAATTAAAAAAATGTATCTTCTTTTCCTTAAGCCGGTCAAGGGTGATTCGAATGAGACCGTATTAAAACGCTTCATTCGTGACTCTATCGGATCCCAACGAGTCCGTTTCTCCGATTCAAATAAAAACTGAAAGCTTAAGACAAAAACAATCATGAGCAGAGTCTCTCAGAGGACTCCTTCCCGTCTTTCTTCCGATGCCAGTCCATATGCTTCAGGTTCGGAGGTGGCATGAGTGGTTCGGAATCAAGTTAAACTGTAGGTCCCGGTCTGTTTAGACTAAAGTGTGCAAAAGGTGACCATAGAGAGACAAACCAATCCGATGTCATTTCCTAAAATTCGTTTGGTTTGTCCTTCAAGGAGTCCTTCAAGGAGTCCAAGTCCTTCAAAAGGATTCCCAAAGGAAGGTCGTCTGTTGGAAGAGAACGGGGTTAGCTGTGGAGCGGATTCGACTTCACCGCCATGCGTTGAAGCAGCCCAACTGAGCCGTCGGTGTTCATCTGGCAGTTCACATTGACCCTCTGTCACAATGTCGTAACCGAAGGAATCGTCTCTGCATTCCAGGCTGCTGCCCTCGACATTGTTTTCAGAGGTTCCTCTGGCGTATCACAGAAGATGAAAAAGTCTTCATCTCAGTCTGATGCGATGTTGGCTAAAAGCACTGGTAGGAAATCGAACTCGCGTCAATATTACTCAATGGATCTACCCTGAATCGCAATTCGGCGACGTGTCATTTGTCTTCAAGTGAACCGACACCGTTCAAAGCCACCGTTTTTAAATAATGTTTTTTTTTTTTTTGTACGCCATTGTTGAATCGGGCTACAAAACTTGCATTGCTGTGTTAGCATTGTGTGCAAGCGTGAGCATTGCTTTTGTTAGCATTTGACAAAGATTGTATTTTTTGACACTCCTTTTCTTTACTCTTGTATATACGGCCTGATGGACGAATGGCCAGGGCTCTGGCCTTTTGTATCTGAGGCTCCAGGTTCGGCTGTGGCATGGTTGTTTGTGAGTAGTTCGGAATCCATTTTAAATTGTAGGTCCCGGGCTGTGTAGCCTTCGTATGTAAAAGATGACTGTAGTACGACAAACTAAACTAATTACTCTTGCATTTTGGGCAATGCATCCCGTCCCACCATTTAGGAAGAAGAGGGTAGAGCATCGGCGGGCCACGTGTACACCAGAACAACCCACTGACAAATGAGGACAGTTCCTTCCGTTCAAATTGGGCTTTTAGGGGTAACTTCACCACACTTGCGTGTAGTTGGGGGAAAACCCGGAAAACTCTTACCAGTCAGCCTGGCTAACTCCTCATTGGCCACCGAGTTTCCTCGTTTCTGATAGCAGTTGAGCCATCGGATTTGAACCTTGGCCCTCTTAAGTCAGTAAAAAGAACATGGAAACGTTGCGAACTGGATCTATGTCTCCATGTTCTTCTACGCCTCCAAGTTCCATCTCCATCCTTCAGCATTTAGCCGACGCCCTCGAGTCAGTGAGAGCCAAAAAAGGCGAATCTCTCAACGATTAGGTCGATGAATGCCTGACGTCGCTGAAGACACGCACTCATCATTTCAACAGATGCTGAAAATGATTCTATTCGCTGACTGTGTCGTAACAAAAAAATACAGAAATTGCATTGAACGTTTTGAAAATAAGCATTCTAGTAGCAACAATTGTGTCTGTTTTCGAAAGGTCTCACCTTTAAAATAAAACAATAACAAAAAATCCGTTCGTTCACGAAATGTTGGATTTGAGTGCGATTTCGTTAATATATCATCGAAAATGTTTAAATCACGGGTGGCCAATTCAAATGATCTTGAGGGCCACTTTGAAAATGCATCCTAATTCCGCGGGCCGCATGTAAAATTATATGCCCCCTATTAGATTTAGATTCACTATAGACATTTTTATATTCATATTACAACCTGTTATATTAGATGTTCCAAGATGCGCGCATCATGAGTTCGCAGAATATAATTTCATTATTCTGTGAACTCATACATAAAACAAGCAATATCTGTCTGCAAGAATATTATTTTAAAATCAAAGTTAATTTTTCTTATCATTTCGACAGTTCATCTTTGAATAGATGGATGCACACATAATGTATTTTTAATTCATTGGTTTCCACTATTTTGGGCATTATGAAATAAATATATTATGTAAAAGTGTGATACATCTCACGGGTCGGAAAAATATTCAAGGCAGGCAGCGAGTTCGCCACACCTGCTTGAAATAGTTAAAATAGTGCATACTTAACAGTGGAATGGTTCGAAAACTGATTTAAAGAAATCGATTCCAAACCACAACGACCCTACTTAGAGTAATGACACGTGCGATCTAATACACATTAAATGAATGCAGACATGTCTGCGTATTTTATTGTATTCATTGTTGCCCAGTTGCAGATACAAAGTATTCGATTTCTTTCAAATTTCGGAAAACAAGAGGAGATTGATTCGCCATTTCGTTTTGAATGGCTTTTTATTTGCTTCAGAAGATTTCCACTTTGTTTTCTGAGCCATTTTAGAAAAACCGCGCGAGCTGTTTCAACACAATAAAAGCGATTTTCAATTATCGAAGACAAACAAAGTCCTCCGTCCATCTCTGTTTGAAGGCGGCGGCACCGTAACACGTTGACAGGACATGCCACATTCGAATGCACTGCTCATTTAAGATTTGGCAAGGGGGGATTCGGGGTAGAAATTATCTCGAGGTTTGGTTTGTCGCTCTACTGTCATCTTGTGCACACTTTGAGCTAATTAGACCATAACTAAAGTTTAACGTGGATTCCGAACCACTCACAAACATCCATGCCACCGCCAGGATACGAACCTAGCCACTTGGCCAACAGACCGCTCCTTAGTCAGAGGAGGAGGATCACACGACTTTATTGCGATAAATATTTAAAATGGGCAATCATTGTTATTTAAATAAGTGTTACTTATATAAGCGTTACTTATACAAGCACTACTCAGGAGATGCGTGTAGCTTGAGGATAAGCTACGGACGCGGAGTAGCAACGCTCTATGATCCTGTTAGACCGGGACCTACGGTTTAACGTGGATTCGAACCATTACAAACAACCATGGCACCGCCGGGACTCGAACCCAAAACCTGTGGTACGGGTGCCAGAGCGCTAGCCACTCGGTTATCAGCCCCATTTATCTTGAGGATGCATACATCATTTTGTGCATTGCAAGTGAGTATTAGACCAGGGGCGGCCAACCCGCTAACCCCTTCAATATTTTTCCGGCCCGTGATATTTATCACACTTTATCATTATATATTTATTTTATAATGACCAAAATAATGAAAACTAATGTATTAAAAAATAGGGGGGTTGGAAGGTTACTAAAAATAATCTCTAATAATAATGTAAATTTTGATTTCGGAGTAGAAATTATCTCGAGGATGAATACATCCTTTTGTGCATTGCAAGTGAGCATTAGACATTACGAAAATGATGAATCTTGGATCGTTTGTCTTTGTTAGTATTTTTGTCACTGGGTGTGAATTAACATCGAGGTCACCCCATTTCTGAATTAAAATATAGCCTCAATTCTTTTTTCTTAGACCGTGAAACAATTAGTTTTATTAAATGAAGAAAGTGATTTGAGTTCTGATCTGCAAAAGTTGCTATAGTTATTGGTAACAACTTTGTTGTGACAGTTATCTTCATTGAGACAGTTTATTTTTATTCAGTAACCGTGGTTCCACCTACCAATTTTCCACCTGTAACCGTGTTCCTCCAACGTACTGCAAGAGCGCCCCTAGCGGCATCCCGGTGAAAAGTTCAGTTGGCATTGAACCTCCCGCCCGGGAGGACGCAAGGCGCTACTGGCGCAAAATAACAGCAGCTAACATATTAACACAAAATAACTAGAAGTTGAATCCTTCCGCTTATCTTTCAGTGTATATCGCTAAATATGCTACATGTGTGTTAAATAATATTTATAATTCATTGCGTTTTGATGTTGTACTTGTGTGCGTGTAAAAATAAATGTGTTATTGTACTTAGGACTCGTTTTGACCACACCCGATAGAAGCATGAACAAACAAAACGACGACATCTACTACAATTCCAATTTTAACTTAAGAACCTTAAAGTCATTCGAATCTAAATCTTGTGAAGAAAAATTAATTTTTTGGGGGGGGGAGGGTTACTAAAGACAATCTATTCTGTTTACTACTATCTTTAGATTTTTTTAAATACAGCTAAAACCAATTTTTCCTAAAATATTCATTAATTTGTGTAATTCAATAATGAACGTTTAAAGATTCATCATACAATTTATCTTGTATGATGAATTAAATAAATCAAAAAAATAAATTGCTATTAAATATTATAATAATTTATTAAATATTATATTAACTTATTAACTAAATCACAAAAAAATTAATCTCATAAGAGGATATTTGTTAGATGCAGTGCATTACCATTGCATGATGCATTACCATGCAGTTCACAGACCTCGTCCTTTTCAAACTATTTTGTAGCAATCTTATTACATTCATGGATTTCATATACTTATGGATAAATAATAATAAACTTACTAAAATAAAAAAAAAAAAAAAACTACTTAAATCTTCTGTTTTTCTATTTAACTAACTCTGTCTCTCTATTCTAACCCAAGTGTTTGCAGGAAAATGGTATTCTGACGACTGAGCTGATTGAGATTGTGCTCCATCGCAGCACATCTCTTTGGGCCCCGCTCCCGATAGACGAGTGGTGGACTCAGGCGCGGTAATTTTATACAGGCACCATCTGTGCCCACAAGGAGATAAGCAGCGCTTAAGGTCTGTGATAATTTAAGCGTGGTAACATTGGTGGTAAAACGGCGCTTTTTAATGCAGCAATTGGTAATGATCTCATCACTATGTACAATTGGACTAATTACTAATTACAATCGGAAATAGTAAAACGAAGAGGGGAGCTGAAGAGCTTATGATGTTCCAATGTAGGTAATGTGCGATATAATTAAAGTAATAGATAGAATAAAGACTTGCCGGCTTACTGATTTGCCTAAAGAGGTAGAGCACGTTTGACTAGCTCCTTTAACAAGCAATCGATTCGACCGGTTCGGGTTTAGGGTTGGGTGTGTCACTCTACGGTCATCTTGTGCCCACTTTAAGCTAAACAGACCGGGACCTGCAGTTTAACGTGGATTCCGAACCACTCACAAACATCCATCCATCCATCCACTCACAAACATCCATCCATCCAAACATCCACAAACAAAACAAACATCCACATCCATCCACAGACCGCCAGGATTCAAACCTTGAGCCTGTGGTACCAAAGGCCAGAGCGTTTCGATTTTGAAAATGGATGTTTACCTTTTCACACAAATGGTGGTTGGACTCTATTTTATTGTGAAAAGAATCACAAGGTTGAATGTTTTTAAAATTGCGAATTCCGTTTCTGTTAGACCACAAATATTATTCAAATAGAAATGAATATTTGCATTCACTTTTAAAAGTGTTTTAATAATCATTATTATAATACGAACCCTAATTTAACCCTTTTTGGACATGGAAGGCAAAAGGGCTGATTAGGATTCAATCATCTGGGACCTGAAGGCCGAGTGGCTAGCGCTCTGGCGCTCAGTGCCACAGGTTTCTGATTCGAGTCCCGACGGTGCCATGGATGTTTGTAGTGGTTCGGAATCCACTTTAAACCGAAGGTCCCGGTCTCATATGACCGTAGAGCGTCGTGGGTGTATTGTTACTCCACTCCCGTAGCTTATCTTCAAGCTGCACGCACCCCCTGGGTCGTGCTAAGTGAGTAACGGCGGTGCAGTCTAAAAAGGTAACGTCTAAGTATGCCAACTGCATTAGAAACAAGTAATATAAGAAAAAGTAAAATCTAAATTCAATTCCTCCTTTTTTTTCCACTCTATTGCAGAAAAGTCGTTTAAAAATAAAGTTGACATTTTTCTCTTACATCCGGCGCCATCTATTATTAGATGCAGGCAACTTAAATCTTAAAAAAAAAATAAAACTAATGAATTAATTTTAATGAAAGAATTAATATTTGGAAAAAAAAAACTGTACTAACATCAAGTGTCATCCGCTACAAGTCTAAAAAAAAAATGTATTTGAACTTGATTGGAATGAATCAAAAATATTTTATGAACGATTGAAAATGTGAACAAGATATATAGAGGGAGAGTGTGAAGTAATAGCAGGAATTGGAAAAAAAAAAGGAATTCAATCATCCTTAGTTCTATTGAATGCTCTTTTCGCAATGATTCGATTCCATATATGTGTTAAATCGTGGCTTAGTTATATCATCATCATAACTGGCTCGACAGCCTGTTGTGGGCCTCCTTTAAAAGATCCAGCCAGGCTGTTCTCCTCTCGGCAGTGGACCTCCAGTTTTTTATCTTAATAACATTCAAATCAGAGTCTAAACAGTCGACCCATCTCTTTTTCGGTCTTGGTCATTGTCCAAAAGGAATAGCATTGAAAACTTTCATAGCAGCTCTGTCACTTTCCATTCTCATGAGATGGCCGGTCCATCTCATTCTGTGCAGTTTAACAAATTTTAGAATGTCAATATCTCTAAAAGTTTGTAAAGTTCAAAATTGTATCTTCTTCGCCCATTTCCATTGTCATTGATACCACCCAAAATAGTTCGTAGCACTTTTCTTTCAAAGATTGCCAACATTTTCTCTTCTCTTGCTGTAAGTGACCCTGTTTCAGACGCATATGTTAATACTGGTCTTATGAGAGTTTTGCACAGTGAAATTTTAGTTCTTCTTTTAATCAGGTGGGATCTTAATTTTTGTTATATCAGCATTGGAAATAAAATGGATGACATTTTACATGCATTTAGAAAAATTATCTCCCATCCCACTAAGATTCCTGAGCGACAAACGAATACGACGGGACGTCTCTTCGCAAGGCACGTTCTAAAACGAAGGTCAGAAAAGCACAAAACAAAGTTTTGTGCGCCTGTAGACCGAAGGTGGGCGAACTCTTTACAACACCCATAAATCGAACACGAACGGAACACCAAAATCATAAAAAAAAAAAAAAAAAAATCGAGTCGAAAAGAGCTGCCAGACGATCTTCCGAATTTTATGGGGCATTTCAAACGATTTGCTATGTGAGAACAGACGACTTCTATAAAGTAAAAGAGTTCTTCTAAAGTATTCTTTTTTTTTTTTTTTTTTATTATTCTTTCTTCTTCCAGCGCAGGCTGCAGACGAGAGGTAGGGGTGGAGGGGTTGCATCGGCAGCTGGCGGGCATCCCAAGGTGTGCAAAGTCGTCTGCCGAGTACCACTACTCCCAGGCGAGGGAGGTGCGTGGGCGCGGGAGAGCGTTCTTTTTCCGGACACCTGTCTTCCCCTCCCTCCATCTCGCCGAAATGTCAAGGCCGGCGGCAGATAAGGAAGGAAGATGCATTATTTCGAATGTCATCTTCCGACGGAGCTGCACACTTCTGCCTTCGAAAAGCGCACACAGTTAAAGTTCGAAGGCCCGGGCACCAGGCCAAAGTTGAAATTTTTTTATGCAGTCTCTCGATTCTTTACCATAGTTTTATGAAATATGATATTGGATTTAAGAAAATTTATTAAATAAAGTCTATTGGACCTCGCATATATGTGAAATTATTTTTGCAATTTTAAATAACTCTTTTTTTTTTTTTTTTTTTCTTCTTTTTTTTTGCAATAACAAACTATTTATTATTATTTTATTTTTTCAATAACAAAGTATTTATTATTATTATTTTTCTTGCAATAACAAAATATTTTTTTCTACAATAACAAAGTATTTATTATTATTTTTTTTAAATAACAAAGTATTTATTTATTTATTTTTTTTTTTTTTTTTTTTTGAATAAAGTTTTTTTTTTTTTTTTTTTTGCACAATAATAAAGTATTTATGTAATAAATTTTTTTTTTCTGCAATAACAAAGTATTTATTTATTTATTTTTTTTTTGCAATAACAAAGTAGTTATTATTATTATTATTATTATTATTTCAATGACAAAGTATTTATTATTATTTTTTTTTTTGCAATAACAAAGTATTTTTTTTTTTTTTCTGCAATAACAAAGTAGTTATTATTATAATTTTTTTTTTTCAATAACAAAGTATTTATTTATTTTTTTGTAATTTTTTTTGCAATAACAAAGCATTCATTATTATTATTTATTTATTTTTTTGCAATAACAAAGTTTTTTTTTTTTTTTTTTTCCAATAACAAAGTATTTATTATTATTATTATTATTTTTCAATGGCAAAGTATTTATTATAATTATTTTTTTTTGCAATAACAAAGTATTTATTATTTATTTTTTTTCTGCAATAACAAGGTATTTATTAGTTTATTATTATTATTATTATTATTTTTTTTTTTTTTTTTTTTTTTTTTGCAATAACAAAGTATTTATTTATTTATTTATATTTTTTTTTTACAATAACAAAGTATTTATTATTATTATTTATTTTTTTTACAATTTTATAAATGTATTGCTTGCGCCTTGTACTCTAAATTTGCTTACAATATACTAATTTTTTGCTTGAAAATGATAGTACTAAATAACAAAGTATCAAAATTTTTATAGAATAGTTGAAGACAAGCAAAAGAATACGGTGCGTTTTAATCACAAAGATGCTATTTGTTATGATGCTATGCAATACCATAAATGCTAAGATTCAATAAGATGCTACGCAATACAATAATTGCTAGGATGCAATAAGATGCTATACAATACAATAATTGCTAAGATGCATTAAAATGCTACGCAATACAATAATTGCTAGGATGCAATAAGATGCTATACAGTACAATAATTGCTAAGATGCAATAAAATGCTATACAAATACTAATAAGATGCTATACTAATAAGTTGTTATACAATAAATGCTATTTGTTCTTAAAAATAAATTAGCATCTGTAAGATCTTTTAATGTGTATCCAAATTAACTTTTCCAATGCCTCAGTGATGAGAAAAATGTCTTGGTTTGCTACTAAAGCTTTTAGGTCTTAGCGGCTTTCAACCTTTTGGATAGCGGGGCGTATTTAACAACATACAAATAATTGTAGGCACAGCATACACAAATTTCTGAAGAATAAGAAAAGCGCTATTAACACTTCACAGTTTTATATCTAGAGGGTCAATTCCACACACTACCACTTTCAGACGGCAGAGTCTCAGAGGCTGCAATGAAAATTGTTATAACATTGAAAATGGCATAGACATTCTTTGGCACATTATCGCAGTTTGGCACATTTTATGTGAATAAAAAGAGAAGAAAAAGCAGTCGGAAACATTAGTTGTTCTCAATAAAATGTCTTGTTGTTGTTTGTTCTCAATAAAATGTTGTTTAATTGTTCTGTTGATAAACGCTGTCTCTAAATGGGGAAACTGACAACAAAAAGAGTATTTTTATATATGGACACATATATGCCTGGAATACCACAGTGGCACCTGAAAATCGAGTGCTCGCCAGTCAGAACCATTGTACTATAGCAATCACCGTCATTGCTACGGTTATACAATGGTTCTGACATTGGTCTACACCTACATTGGTTGTGTTATTGACGAATATAATTGATTGGGTAGTGCTAAGTGAGTAACGTCGGTGCAGCGTTTGCCTTTTAAGGCATCCAAGACAATTGTCTAAGTGTTTGCAAGCTGCATTAGAACAAACAGTTTTGATATGGAGGAATTTCAATGATTGATTTTCCAAATGTTATTTCGCTTCATGATTTCCAAACGATATCTCTCGTTCTGATTAATAGCGTTTGTTAATTTCGGCACCAGTGGAAAGCAGATATTTTACCGAAATTAATAACAGAATTTTAGTCAAATTTTTTAAAAAACATTACATATTAACTATCGTTATGAAGAAAATGAATTATATATATATATATTATATATATATATATATATAACGTACTAAAATTTTTATGCACTTAGTTTTATAGTGTCGTCAATCTTTAAGATTTTTTTAAAATTTATTACGAGCCGTTTACGATATATTAAAGAAAATGTCCATTAGGAACTCATTTCCAAATTTAAAAAAATAATTATTACAGATCTGCTTTTGCACAAACGAGATAAAAATTAAACTCTAATATAAATAAAATTAATCTAATAAAATTAATATTTAAAATTTAATAAAATGAATTAAATGTTAAAGATTATTTATAATAGATTTATTTTATTTTATTAAACTGATTTGATTATATTGAACAGTAATAATTTATTGATAAATGGTTATTTAATTCATTTGATTATGTTTAAAAATATTAAAACGATCTTTAAAACAGTTCAACTATTTTACACCGCTGTAAGTGGTGCAGTTTAACTTTTTATAATATGCATTTAATGGATGTATAATTCACACTATTTTCATGCATTTTTCCCAATAATATTAGTATTTAATTTTATACCCCTTTTGTGAACCCATTTTGATCTCTAATATCATCACACTTTATGACAAACAATTCTAGAGCTCTTAGGAGCTAATTTATGAACTCTTTTACCCAAAATCTAATGTAGAATCTATCAGGTTTAGAGATTTGTCATATTTATCCCGGCCAGAATATATGCAGTTTTCAAATAGGTTGAGCTTTGAAAAAGGTTCAAATGCTTCCTGCGTTAACAAATCGAGTCTTTTTTTCCAACACTAGTATTCAAGGGTAATTCTGCCCTAAAATAAAATAGAACAGGGGCCTGATGGCCGAGTGGCTGGCGATCTAACGCTCAGCACAACAAGTTTCGAGTCCTGGCGGGGGCATGGATGTTTGTAGTGGTTCGGAATCCACTTTAAGCCGTAGGTCCCAGTCTAACTGATTGTAGAGCGTTGCGGGGGTAGTGTAACTCGCGTCCGTTTCATATCTTCAAGCTACAAATGTCCCCTGGGTAGTACTAAATGAGTAACAGCGGTGCAGCACTTGCTTATGGCATAATGATTGTCTATGTAGTGCAAGCTACAAGAAAACCACAATAAAATAGAATTTCGCCGTTTAAATTAAAAATGCATGTTTCGTGGAGTATTTATTTTAAATATATTGAACTGGTTGTTTTTTTTTATCTAATATTAAATTTTATAATTCTTCACTGGCATATTTAAAATGTATTATATTTTAATGCCTACTAGCAAACCAGGTATCGTTCAGATTAAATTAAAATAACAATAAAAGTCTGTTTTAAATCTCTTCTATCGAGAAAACGCCTTGAAATTCCAAAATGCGAATTTAGAAAAGTTAAAAAATAATAATAATAATAATAAAACAAATTCAGTTAAAATCGATATTGTAATATCTTGTACCACCCCTCAAAAACAGATAAAAATATATACATTTTATAATTTGAATGTTATCAAACAGAAATAAGTAATATCATTCAATCAGAAATACAAGAAGGCCAAAAATCCTGAATATGAATTGAACATTTCATAAATGGATGCGTATGTTGAAACAGAACTATAGAAATAAACAAATAAACAAATAAAAAAACAAGGAAACCTTAAAATATTAATGAAAACAACAACGTCATAAAAACCAATAATGAACATTTATATGACCATTTGAAATGAATAAAAAAAAAAAAAATCGCATCGTTATTGCAAAAAAAAAAAAAAAAAAAAAAAAAAAAAAAACCAGTCCATTCATAAAATACTCTAATAAAATATTTGTAGGATTTTATTAGGAGAAAAATAATGAAAAAATGTTGCTTCTTTATTGAGTTAATGGAGAGGGTATTACTTCTGAATTCATTTCAAATCAGAAACTTTTTAAACAGATCATAACATGTTGCCTATTAATAATTATATAATAAGTTGTACTAATAGTTTGAAACTATAAAATTCTTTCGATTTTAATTCAAAATTATCGTATTATAAGAATAAAAATGCTAAATAATTCATCTATCGGGATGTATTTTCTGTAATTATAAAAATTGTGTCACAAAATGGATGGGTGTATTTTGTGTGATACGCTAAATCGATTGCTCTGATTTCGCAATGGAAACATTTTGGTTAATTAATAATGTTAATTAATATTTTAATCGACTTCAATTCATTATAGGGATAACTGAACATTATTTATTGCATGTATATGATGTATTGAGACTTTTATTTATTTCAGATTTATCGGCATGCGTTTTGTTTCTACATTCACAGTAGTTGACACTTTTTTTTTCTCCGATTGTACATATTTGTGTAAAATAATATGTACAATCGGGGAGATACAATCCAAGGGAAACAATACAAGGAATAAAATACAATCGGGAAATACTATATATGTACAGAATAGGAGTAAACGCATATATATGTTTACTCCTATTCTGAAACTATCCGACTCTATGAATTTCCTAAAATGTGTTTTGGCATTCTGCCAAGTATAAAATTGAATTCTAATTAAAAATATAAAATTCTTAATTTCTTTTCGATTTTTATATCACACATTGTTGAAGAATCCATCTTGAAGTTTTATTTATTTATTTATTTATTTTTTTTTTTTTTTTGCCTTTTTTTTAATGATTCCATTTCGCTTGAATACTGAGAGGAACGTTTTATGAGCACAAGAACACCTGTTGGGATTCGAGAACATTTTACTGCGTGTGTGCTCAGTTGTAATGGTGTGCAAACATCATATCTAACACACGCCAGAAAAAAATTGCATTGAAATGAATACTGTTAATCACGATAAACACCAGGCGAAAATGAGAGCGTGCCATGTAGCGACCTACCGTTCAAGGTCAATAAATTCCCAAATCCATATCCGTGCCGAACCATCGAAAGCCGGATTAAAGAGTGCCCACTGCACGGTATATTCAGCATGGAGAGATAGATGGCTTGGTTTGGTTTATCGCTCTACGGTCATCTTGTGCACACTTCAGGCTAAACAAACCGTGACCTACAGTTTTAAAGTGGATTTCAAACCACTACAAACATCCATGGCACGGCGGGACTCGAACCCGAAACCTGTGGTACCGAGCACCAGCCATGGAGAGATAGGTCGTTGCGCATCACCGGGGAGGTCGCACCCTCCCTCCAATTCACAGCGCGTTTTTCTTTGTTGAACGTCCTCGTGTTCCATTTAACTATGAGTCAGCGTCCAGACGGGCGTGCGAGTTGTTCTCGCTCCCAGTGTCTCCGTCTGTCCGCGAGACACATGCTCCGTTATACCTCGCTGCGAGTGATTGCGGGTAGAAAATTGAAGAAACCCGTTAGATGTGCGGGAGAAAACGACTCTGAAAAAAAAAAAGTTTCTCAATCATAACTTAAAAATAAATAAAAGTGGCTGCAAATTACAACATTCTGAATTTTAAAAAATTAATTACAAAATTTTAAAAGTTTCCCTTTTAACCTAAAAAAAATTTAAATGGGCACAAAATGGGCACCTTAGAAATTGAATGAACGTTTGGTTTAAGATATTTTGAATAGGTACTCAACAATCATATGAAAAACAACAGTTAAACTCTAACTGTCACGGTTAAATAACAAAATTTCAAATGACAACAACTGTTTTTTTATTAGAATAAGATCTCTACAGTGAAAAGCATAAATATCATTGGAATGGTACCAATGGCACGAAGATCTCCGGAGCTAAACAAACTGAGAAGAAAAGTGAGAACAACAAATAAAGGCAGAGAAGCAACAAAAAGCAAAACATTTCATTGTGTTTCACAAATTTTCTAAGTGATCTCCCTTCACACATGATGAAAACTTTTCATGCAGTAGATGGTGGATAGCACTGAAACAAGCACCATGGCAAGATGAAGCAGTTAAACATGACGTCTGATGGCTTCTTAGATACAGTTCGTATTAGAGGCATACATTTTGAATTTCAAGTATCCTCACAGCTCGAAATCCAGGGGCTTGGATTTTTCATGGGATTTTTAGACATCGGGGGATATTTGCTGCTAGGAAAAAATTTAAAAGGCGAAGACATTTCTGACACTAAACTGTTGTGCTAATAATCGTTTGAAAGATGGACGGGGGGATGGACAAATGGATGGGGTGCCATCTTATCCATCCATACGACGTCAGATGTAGCATTTTGTAAAGCCAAAAATAAAGCTAAAATGAAATTAATTATTACAGCTTTATCAAAGTAATACGTACTATATAACCAAAATACAATATAAACCATGTTATTTCTGCTTGTTAGGTGATTGGATAGAAGATAAATGAAATATATATATTTCATTTTTATTTTAGCAATAGAGGAATAATAAGGAGCTTTTTGGCGACTAGGAATAGAAAATAGTTTTTCCCTAATCTATTGACTATTCATTGCTTTCTGAAGAATTATCAATATTTAAATGTCACTCATTCCATGTTGGAGTTATTTTTAAGAATTTTTATCTTCAACTAATGTAAAAATAAACCCTCTAAACTAATAAGAATGAATTCGCACTTCTTGTATCATAACAGCAGAATTTTAAAACTATCTTTAACAATTTCAGATAAAAAAAAAAACGAAACAGCGAAATTTTTGTGTCATTTTAAAAGTTGTAATAATTAATATTTGCTAAAAAGTGTTTTTCGCGTTATTCATCTAATGTAAAATCGTTACTTCATCTAATGTAAAAAACCTCTTCTAGGTTAATAAAGTGATTTGGCACTTCTTGTATGATAACAGCAATATTTTAAACTATCTTTAATAATTTAGATTTAAAAAAAAAAAAAGAAATAGCGAAAATTGTCATTTTAAAAGTTTTTATAACTAATGTTTACGAAAAGTGTTTTCGTGTTATTTTTTGGTCAATTTTCTTCAAAGGGGACTGGCGGCAGGGTTGCGGCCCACTTTTTTGAAAGGTGCCGTTAAGCTGTCAATCTGTCCAAAAATCTGCAGAAGTTGGACATCATAAAGTCTTCATTCCAAAAGGGATTTCTACCCACACAGTTTGTAGACGGAAGACAAACAGATCGGTTTCGAAGTGTCCCATCGGTTTGACGTCAAGAGGCAGACCGTGTGTTGACTTAGGAGACCCCGTAGACATGCGGCAGGTGAAGCGACATCGTGGAATGGTGCGACACTTGTTGATTGTGTGGTCAGGTGGGCCGCATTGCAAAACACTCGCCTTCCACACACTCATGCATTTTCTCAATAACTGCACTCACAGTTCTGGAGATCCTGTTTTTTATCCAGTTTTTTTCCTTTATTTTAGAAAATAATACATCTTCTAGGGCAAGCTTCTCCAAACTTTTTAGCCTAGGTCCAACATTGATTCCTACATCAAGTCCCCAGGCTCAACACCTGGCTAGCCCATCTGCCTACCAACATTCTGCAGGTTTCAAATACTCGCAAATTTTCGTTTCGACACTAACCGGCGAATGATGTAACTACTACTGTGTCCAAAAGTAAAACCAATTTTGAATTTAAAAATTCCCGGGGCTATTTCGGACTTAAAAAATTTAATACAAGATATGAATCAAAAGTTATATTCTCTTCGCATGTGCCAGACGTAATGTTAACTGACACTCCACTATTTGGACAAGTACTGACAAAGTGCTGTCATGGAAATGTATAAATATATAAATACCCATATACATAGTACTATGGCGAGTGATCGTGACTTTTTTCCGCTTTTCAAAATGAAATATACGAAAAACCTCTATGAGATCCATGCTCTCTGATGAGCATTTGAAATCATTGCTGATAGTGCTCATTAGTAAGCGTGATCCGCTACTACAAACGTCAGTGGAGAGTTAACAATAACTATGATTAATTTCATTATCCATTTCAGTTACTTGGGTTTCTTAATGAGCCGTTATATCTGATTATTATTTTGTATGTCTTACTTAGATTGTAAATTTTACAAAATGATAATCACATTTTTTTATAAACAATGTATTTGCGGAGATGGCCGTAATTTAGAGACTCCTTTTCTAAACGGTACTACAAAAATAGTGCACTTAAGTCAATTAGATTGAAGAAAATTAAATTTTTGTGTATGGATAATAGAATGGACAATTTGGGGCATAACATCAGGTTGTGTGCCAATGATGTCGTTACTTCTCGTTGAAAGCAATCATTGGTATGAACTTTTCAGAGCATCATTAACAGATCAAGACATAGTGGAGAGGACACTGAAAAACACAGATCTCCTATTCTCTCAATAAATATTCATAAAAACAATAATACAACTTTGTTTTATTAATTAAGCATTGTTAGCTATTTCTGACCGCACTTTTTAAATGCTTGTATACTGATAAACCATTTTACATTTTGTTGCATTCATGGCAGTGCTGGACATTTAATGTATATATAATTATAATATAATATAATGCAATATATTATAATATTTAATAATATAATATAATTAAAAATAATATACTAAATACACGATTACATATATACAGACTTCACGATTTGAAGACCTCAAAGTGTCATTTCTTTTCCTACTTTTAAAGTACGTTCTCCTCCAACAGCTTATGATTCCAGGAATAGAACACTTGATGAATGCATACATAATAAATCATAATAAATAAAATAAATGACTGAAGAACTTGATCGGGTCAATTGTGTCGTGAACTCGAAGAGATCTGTTTGGAAATTCGACAAGTGTTGCCATGCATTTTTGTGTCTATGTCGGAGTACGGTCACCCCAAATCCAAAATTGTCTTGGCGAACCTAAGGTGCCGTGTATTAGGCTGTTCAAAGATGGAGGCTTGGTGGCCAATTGGCTAGCGCTCTGGCCTTTGATACCACAGGTTTTAGGTTGGAATCCTGGTGGCCTGGCAACCCCACAGCAATCACTAACTTTATCTAAACGAATAACTTAAGAGTTCAGAGTTTTTGACCGATTTCTAATGCTTGATTAATTTAAATGCTTATAATTTTGAATACTAGGTAATTCAGATATCTAAAAGTAATTGAGAGGGGGGCGGCTGATGACAGAGTGGTCAGCACTCGGTATCACAGATTTCGGATGCCATGGATGTTGGTAGTGGTTCGGAATTCCCTTTAAACCATAGGTCCCGGTCTAATAGGATTGTAGAGTGTTGCGGGGAGTAGTGTTATCCGTAACATATCTTCAAGTTACATGTGCCCTTTGGGTAATGCTCAATGAGTAACAGCGGTGCTTGTGGCATAAAGATTAACTGTCTCTGGATTGCCAGCTGCATTAGAACAACAACAGTAATTGAGATCTTGGATGACGTTTTATAACGTCGGCTTATGAATACGCGAAGGTGGGACTCAAGGGTACGTATTCAAAAAGTCCAGTAGAAGTCTGGTGAAGAAGAAGGGGCGCGCTCAGTACGTCATTGATACTAGTCATGAGGGTAACTGCAGAAGAGCCCGTTTCCAGAGGGCCAGTGTGTAGAGTGTTTTACTGAATGTCCACCCTTTGTTTCCTTATTTTACTGCTGTGCCCAAAAAGTAAGACCAATTATTTAAAAAAAAACTCTTTATTTATTCTTCCAAATTTATCTCATCGCCTTCAAAGTAATCCTCTCCGGACACACATGCACTTATGCCCAATTTTTCTACCAATCCACAATGCATGCTAAGAAGTCATCGACAGGGACGACCTTCAAAGTGCGCGTCGATTCACGTTGAATCTCTTCAATCGACTCAAAAAGGTGTCCACGGAATCGCCAGAAATCGCACGGGGGTGAATGCGGTGGTTGCGGAGCGATATAGGCTTCATTTTTGGCGAAAAGGTCGCGAAATGGAATGGACCGATCCTTTTGAAATTCCAACATCATCATCAAGGTCTCTCATTGTAAATCGACTGTTTGTAAGCACCAAATCGTTAATTTTTTGGGCGTGAGCTTCGTCGGTTGAGGTGGAGGGTCGATCAGAGGGCTCTTCGTCTTCAACGCGTGCTCTGTCTCCTTTGAACTGTTTATACCACTTGTAAACATTCCTTTCCGTTGTAGGAATGCTCACCGAATGCCTTCTGCAACATTCTATACGTTTACGCAAACAAAATTGAATGCAAGTTCATTGCTGAATCAGTTTCAAATGTCGCCTGAATCAGTTTCAGCGTCTCACAAAGCCAAACGTCACTCAAACACTAATGAATATTTTGACGTCCAATTTCGCAGAGATGTCAAGGACAGTGGCAGCAACCTATAAAAGAAAAAAAAAAATTGAAATTCCATGAGCCCCGGGAATTTTAAATTGAAAATGGGTCTTACTTTTTGGACAAAGTAGTATTCCCTCCATTCGGGACATATCAGAGTAGAGCGCCTACTTTTTTGTTTAGGTTTAGGTTAGATTTTACCAACCAAATCTTGGGTTTGTTTATAAAAATCCTGCATCGGCAATCTAGGTGGCAACTCGATTCTATCAATGAATACGTGTGAACTACTCATGCGCAAGGGATGCCATCGACACAGCCTTCCCTTTACATGACAGTACAAAAGTACAAAAATGCAATTTCAAAACACTATTTTTAGAAACCTGCAGCTTGATTTCCTTCCCTCCCCAGCATCAAAGCATAAATGCTTCAATTTTTGAATAAACATATCGATCTTGACATAACTTTATTAGAAATTTCAATTCAAATGACACTCAATATCCCATGGTAACGCATCTGCCACTTTTACTGATTAAAGAAACTTCAAACAGTTCATTTCTACATATTTCCAAGTGTTCAGTGGTTTGGGTCGCTCTACGGTCATATTGTGCACACGAAGGCTAAACAGACCGGAATCTACAATTTAAAGTGGATTCCGAACCACTCACACCCAGAATTCGAACCTGAAGCCTATGACACCAAAGGCCAGAGCCTAGCCACTTGATCACCAGGCAGCTCATTATGAGATGGTACCAAAGGCCAGTGAGGTATCACATTGGCCAACAGGTTTCATGAATTCAGCAGCAATCCAATTATTGACGTGAAAATCGTTTCATTATACAATTTTAGTTAAATTCTTTATAGATAATTTACGTTTTTACTATTCTCCATCTATGTTCTTTTTTAAAATTATACAACTAATGCTCCTTTTTATATTTGATTACATTTCACAAATCGCAGATGAAAGAAAATCGAACCATCTTCCAAAAAAAAATAATAAATAAATAATAAAATAAACAAAAATAAAAGCATTAAACATCAGTGTGTTGCAATAGAATCTAGTCATTTGTACTTTTCACCAACTACAATTATGTGTAGCAGGAAAAAAAGTTATGATAATCACATAGCAAATCAGAGATCTCTTTTTCTCGTAATACTACTTTCCCAAAGAGTAACACCAATTATTTTGTTTTTCAAAAACTCTTTATTTGTTCTTCCAAATTTATTTCGTTGCCTTCAAAGTCATCCCTTCCTGACACAATGCACTTATGCCAACTTTTTCCCAATCCTCAATGCATGCTAAAAAGTCATTGGTCGGGATGGCCTTCAAAGCGAGTGCCGATTCATTGAATCTCTTCAATCGACTCAAAACAGTGTCCCCGGAATCGTCTTTTGAGTTTAGAGATTAGCCAGAAGTCGCACTTTTTGGTGTGAATACGGTGTTGTGGAACGATATGGGTTTCATTTTTGTCGAAGATTTTTGACACAGATGTCAAGGACAGTGCCAGCAACCTAAAAAAAAAAAAAATTAATTCTATAAGCCACGGGAATTTTAAATTGAAAATGGGTCTTACTTTTTGGACACAGTAGTATAATTCATTCCAATTTATTGTTCTCGTTAAAGAAATTACTGTTCTATAAATCTCAACAAAATAACATCCCACGAGAATACTCAACAAGCTGAACTAAAGAAAGATTTTAAAAAAATACTTAATGTATTTTCACAGAAGAGTTGAATCAATAGCAAAATGTGTTTTCTACGATAAAACTCGAAGTAAAATTAAACACCCTGTCATAAAAGTTAACAAACACGCTGGATTCGTTCAAAGTTGCAATAAAATTTATCTCTATTAAATTGAATTTGACTCCCATAAAATAGTCGATCAAACTCTTTTATTGGACTTCTCCACGATTCTAATTCCACATTTCCATGATCTTGACTTTTGGCATTCACTGCAATTGCAATTCACGGCCAAAAGAAGACATTTTCCATTATATTAGACATTTTCCATTATATTAGACATTTTCCATTATATTAGACATTTTCCATTATATTAGACATTTTCCATTATATTAGATTTCCATTATATTTTCCATTATATTAGACATTTTATACATATTACATATTACAAACATACTTTAAAAAACAAACAGAAATTTTGCTGTAATTTGATATTTACTCACATGCATATATACAGGGCGATTATAATTAAAGCCCCGCTTTCAAAATGCTGTAAAAAAAAAAAGAACCACTCGTCACAATGAGTTCACATTTGAACTGAAGATACTTGAAGAAAGGGAAACGGTATGGCATCAAGGAAAGTTCCGCCAATTTTTACCATCCAAGTGGGTATGATCTTGCCTGTGAGTGGATGGGCTTTCCACTCACAGAGAAACAACTGTTAAATGACTTGGAAGTCATTTTTTCCGTCAAAAACCGAAACAATCAATCACATAGAACACTACAGTTGGTTTCCTGTGCAACTCATGCCAAATACGTTGCCATTTCGAATCAAAATATCACTGGCAGCCGAATTCACTTTCTTTATGCCGCCAACTGTTAATAAAATCTGGAACTTATTTTGATGCTGTACCGTTTCCCCTTCTTCAAGTTTCTTCAGTTCAAATGTGAACTCATTGTGACAAGTGTTTCTTTTTTTTTCTTTTTTTTTTTTTTTTACAGTATTTTGAAAGTGGGGATTTTAATTGTAATCACATTGCATTTAAAATAAAAATTAAAAAAAACACGAAACATACATTTTTATTTTAAAAGGTGAAATTCTATTTTTTTATTTTAGGACAGAATTAGCCTTGAATACTAGTGTTGGAAAACTACTCCCTAGTTAACGCAGGGGAGCACTTTGAAGCTTTTTCAAAGCACAATCTGTTTGAAAACTTCTGAATATTTCCGCCGGGGATAAACACGATAAATTCGTAAGCCGGAAAGATTCTACATTAGATTTTAGGAAAAAGTTATACTATATTACTTTACTATATACTGTATATTACTTTAATTATAATCGCCCTGTAAAAATACATAGATAATTTGTTTTTGTGGTTTTTTTAAGATGTTTCAATAATGCTGATTCGACAGTTTATCTACTGTAACGATTTCAAGCTCAAAAGACATGCACATTCCATCCTACAGCCTCGTCTTCATTCAAACAAGATTCTTTGGAGTGCGTGAAAAGCATTGTTCGATTTGAGCAGTTGCGTAGCACAGACCTTTCGGGTCGACTGTCTCCAGCCAAGGCACTTCGAAACATTTTTGCACGAATAACGGCCAACGTTGATAAACAGGTATGGAGGATCTTGCAGCATGAAACCCCTCACTGTAACAGTGATTAAAAGTATTCGGGTGGAAAAGGATACTCCCGCCTCACCCTATGCTCCCGACCTTGCTCCAACTGAGGGCCCTCTTTTTAAAAGTTTGAAGAATCATGTCGCTGAGATGATTCCAAAAGAAAAAGTTGAAAATATAATTGCCTTCTTTTATAAAAGCAAAACAATTAGCTTTATAAAAAAAGCACATATCATTGAGAGGAAGAGTGACAGATTTAATAAATGTGTTGTTGTTGTTCTAATGCAGCTAGCTGGCAATACAGAGACAGATAATCTTTATGCCTTAAGCAAAGGCTGCGCCGCTGTTACTCTTTTAGCACTACCCAGGAAGCTACGGACGCGAGTGGCACTAACACTCAATACTCTACGATATTATTAGACCGGTACCTACGGTTAAAGTGGATTCTGAACAAACATCCATGGCACCGCCGGGACTCGAACCCCAAACATGTTGTACAGAGCGCCAAATCGCTTATATGTTGTGCTTAAGTTTTATTTCAGTTAGAAAAACGGAGCAAAACTTTGTTATATATTTATAATAGTAATGGATTCATCGGGATCTCGAATCTGTTAATTTTATGAAAAACTGTTATACATTTTAAAATTTAAATCCTTCAATAAGTTTTTATGGATAAAATGGTAAATTACCTATGCAACAGAAATGAGTTATAGATTTCAATATAACTTATGCTCTTATAGAATGTCAATAATGGAAGTTTTTTGGCACGATAAGCAGTCTTACAGTAAAATCTCATGCTGGAAAACTGAAATGCAGCTCATATAATTTCATTATTGACAAAGATGTGTGTCAACTTTTAATCAACAAGTCCTTAAAAGTTACAGAATATGTTCGAATATAAACCAAGGGTGTATAATGTTGGAGGGCGTTTTTTTTTTTTTTCTATTATTATTATTATTTATTTATTTATTTATTCAAAAAAAATTTACTCAAATTTCAAAACCCGTATTTAACTGAAAAGAAGAACAACAACAACAAAAAAAAAAAAATCAAATAAATCATGTCGCCATGAGGCCGAAAATGTTGTCGAGTAGGTCATGACTTCCAATCAAATACCTGTAATATAAAACGCCGACTCCAACCCCGCAACAAACCCCGATTATAAGCAATTTTAAAAACAAGTAATATTAAAAAAAAAAAAAAAAAAAATTTAAGTCAATTCCCACTTTTTGTTCACTCTATTGCAGAAAGTCCTTTATACACAATTTTCATTGATTTTTAAGAAAAATTCTCTCTTTCTCACTCATTCATTCACATGCTTCATTTTCCGTTTTGTTCCCTCCTTGACTCAGACTAGAACCCAAAATGAAAAAAAGACATTTTTTCCAGCTATCCACACGCTTCGCCACTGACGGTATTCATTCCTAAATTTATATCCTGCTAAATATCTTATAGAAGAGACATTTTTTTTTTCTCCCATATAAAACTAAAATTAATGAATAAATTAACATTTGAAAAACTGTATTCACATCCAGTATCATTCCCTACAAGTTCAAAAAAATGTATTTGAACCGGAGTGGATGATTAAAATTATTTTATGAGCGATTGAAAATTAGAACAAGATAATTATATATATATATATAGGAGAGTGTGAACTAAGAGTAGGAATTGAAAAAATATGAAAGTCATTTTTATAAAGCAAATAACTAATTTCAATTAAAATTATTTCATTTTTTTTCATAAACTTAAAAAAATAAAACATGCTGTCTTGAGTGGGGACGGAATTCTGGCTCCCTGCTAACGGAAAAATATCACCGTCTATTGCCAAATGACTGAACCCGTCTATAAGCCGACCTTTTCAGTTAGGTTTTTAGAAAAAGTTGTAAAACAAGCGGTCAGTGTGGTGTAAAGTTCGATTCGAACCTTGTCCAATGTGCACGTGGTGAAGGAAGGCTTTCGCAGGCGAACGTTCACACAAGCTAAAGCGATAAAGGTTTCTCGGAAGCGGGGCTATCGCAGCATCCGCATGTGTTTGATAACCGCAAACAACTATCGCCATTAAACGAGTACAGATTGACATTTTACTATCGCGCCGCGTTCGGTCCGGTGACAGGTGTTGTGACAGCCCCCGCAACACATGCCGTCGCAGATAAAGGTGCACCTTTCGTTCTTTCTTTTCTTCTGTCTCTTTCCAAGATCCGTTTCATCCACATGTCGATTCTTCTGATTCTCAAGAAACACGTCTTTGAAGAATTTCTCGTCTCAAGAAAGCGGGTCGGTGGTTCCCATAGTATGGGCAGCCTTTCTCTAGATCACAGTCAAATCGCCTTAAATCGAGCAACTCGTAAATGGGTCGCACGCACACGCAAATTTTTGAATTTATCTAACATATAAATAAACAAGTAATATAAAAAAAAAAATTTTAAAGTCAATTCCTACTTTTTTTCACTCTATTGCAGAAAAGTCCTTTACAAATAATGTTCATTCATTTTTTAAGTTTATCTGGCACCCTCAATGGGTAGCAATGCAACTTAGATATAAAAAAAAACTAAAATGAATGAATGAATATTTGAAAAAAGTGTACTCACATCGAGTGTCGTCCACTACAAGTTCAAAAAATGTATTTGAATGTGAGGGGATGAATAAAAAGTTCTTTATGAACGATTGAAAATGTGGGATATAGGGAGAGTGCGAGCTAATAGAAAGAATTGAATAAATAAACGGATGGATGGATAATACAATAATAAAAATAAGAACACCGCATATTCCCGTGTATAAGACGATCCTTTTGAAACTTTTCTGAAGTTAAATAGCGGGGATCCGGCTTATACACCTGGTGCTCGGTACCACAGGTTTCGGGTTCGAGTCCCGGCGGTGGCATGGATGTTTGTAGTTGTTCGAATCCACTTAAACCGTAGGTCCCGGTCTAATATGACTGTAGAGCGTTAAGCGTCGGGTTGGCAATCCCACCCCGCAAAAAGAAAAACATCTCCCTGTCTAGAAATCTGCCAGTATTCAGACGGCCTTGGCCCACCATGGGGCTGTTGCGCCACTGGTGATGATGATGACGGCTCATACACGAATCCGTTCATGTCGCAACAGAGTTGTGTACTTTTCTTTAGAAAAGCGCAAATGATAAAATTACGCGTTTCATAAAATCACATTTTTTTTTTCTTTCATAGTTTCTGAAAAAAAAAAAGCGAATTTAAATGAAATGAATTGCTCTTTTATTAAGATGAGTTGTTTTATTTTCGAAATTATTAAACAGTGCAGTTGATATTGGGTCGTTGAACGAAATGTAGAAAACGCTGCTAACAGAAAATACCAAAATTTAAACTAGAAATAATAATGGTCTGATGGCCGAGTGACTGGCGCTCTTTCGATCGGTGCCACAGGTTTCAGGTTCGAGTCCTGGCCGGGTCATGGATGTTTGTAGTGGTTCGAATCCACTTTAAATAGTAGGACCCAGTCTAAAAGGATAGTGGAGCGTTGTGGGGGGTAATCGTATATCTTCAAGCTACACATGCCCTCTGGGTAGTGTAGCTTGAAGATGAGTAACAGCGGTGCAGCCCTTGCTCATGGTATAAAGATTAGCTGCCTCTTTATTGCCAGCATACAGCAGCATTGCCAGCATATTGCCAGTTAATACAGCTGTGTGTATTATGTTGTTGTTACTAAATCATTTCGGTGTAAAGAGATTGCTGAAACGATTATTCAAGTTCCCAAAACACAAATGTGTACAAAACCATAAAAAGACCTCACAAAGGATCCAATGAAACCAGCAACATCTAATATTTTGGGATGTCAAAGATCCTGCTTACAGACTACAGACTTTCTATTCTGAAAACCATGAATGAAATTATGCATAAATGTTTAGTATAGTATATAATTAAAGCTGCATTCAGTTTTCTGACTAAATCCTTCATCTATATTATTTTTTTTTTCAAATAAAAATCACCATTTTTCTTTTTAAGTAAAACTTGAACATCGGCGATCTCAGATTTTAAAATGGTTAATATGCTCTCCGAAATTCGTCATTTCCAAATGAAAATCAAAAAGCATTATTGACAATTTCACAACAACAAGTTATATGTAAAAACGGCTCTATTATCATGCGTGAGCATGTTGTCCTGGTTAGGGGTTCGAGGCGCAATCCAAAAAGTGTAGCAAGCAAATAAATACAACAATGGACAAATGCAAACATTGTTTAACGCATGCTAAACAATGTTTACATTTGTCACCATCATTTAGTAAGCAATCTTTCACGGCAAAGGCCGAGCGGTATGTCCATCTACATCAAGCACCATCTTAAACCCTTAGTAGAAAGCGTTGAAATGTTTCCAAATCTAGATCTGGGGAGTCACGCGTTGCTTGCAAACTTTAAAACAAAAGTACGTGTGGTAGTTTTTATTACAAAACCAGGATCGAGCGACGATGGCATTACCGACGCCATTGACGAGAACTCGGACAGTAAATATCGTGATTACAAAATAGTATTGACCGGTGATTTCGATATTAATATGGGTACCTAGCGCAGACGAGAACTTCGCAAAATAAGGGGAAGAGATTTACTACATGACTTTGAGAAATAGCATTGCTCAATATACAACGAGAGCTCGGACGAGCATTGATGCAGTGTTTTCAACACACAGCGTAAGAACATGTGGCCTGCACGATAGTATATTCAGTCATCACTTGTCTCTATACGTTCAAGTACCCTGGGAAGAAACAAGACTTTCGTACGGCAGATCCACCAGAAGACGACGATCCAAGGCTGGAGTGTGGGCCCGATCCATGGCATTTTGTCGCACACATTGACTGGGAAGGTGATGATGATCTATTCCAATGTCCTATAGATCCTATAGATGTCCAGTCGACAGTCGGGTTGTGGCAAATTTCAACTTATCATGTTCACACATGATAAACTGAAATTTGTCGAGCATATTTCAGTTCTATAATTCTGAAATATTTTTTATTTTAAATTTCTTTTTCTTTTTTTTTTTTTTTTCGCTAGAAAGTAAGATAAACCAAAAATAAATATTTAAAAAATATGAATGTAATAGAATAATATAAACGCAGCGCCAAGAACATGTTTGTAATGAAATTTCGCACACTTTATTCAATGTTTTCGGTACCAATCGAGATTTGAGCCGATTGAGGCCCAAAATATCTTTTAAAATAGACTACGAATATTCTTTCCGAAAACAAAATTGAATGCAAGTTCTTTGCTCAATTCATTCAGACATTTCAAAAATCGTCGAAATCACTTTTAGCGTCTCACAATGCCAAGAGTAACTAAATCACTAATGAATAGTTCGACGTGAAGCTTCATGCAGATGTCAAGGACAGTGGCATCAAACTAAAAGAAAAAGAAATTGAAATTCCATATGCCCCGGGAAATTTAAATTGAAAATTGGTTTTACTTTTTGGGATATTTTTTTTTTATATAAGAATTACCAATCCTTTTTCCTTAATACACACAGAATTTTTTATAAATGCATATCAGCACGACATAATTATCCCAGCTCTGCGGTTTTGCGCTATTCTTGTTTGGGCGCCAGGAGGTTTTGTTCATTACTCAGGGGTTATTTTTACAGCAACCTTGCTTTTTTTGTCCCATGCACGCACTATATATATACAGAGTATAAGCATTTTAAGGAGAGGACGAGTACTTACACGGCACTGCATACCACTCCAATAGCAACTATTTAATAAAAAACAACAGAAAATTGCATTACTCAACTGATAAATTTTAAAAATATTAAAAGAATTTAAAATTTCTGAAAATAGGAAGCCGAAATCCCTAGGATTGAAGTGCAATGCGTATGTGGGAGTTCTTATTGGCGAGAAAGTGTCGACAGTTCCGGTGATTCATCTCCAATAAAAGAATTCCATCCAAAGATTAAATCAAAAAAAAAAAAAAAAAAAAAAAATTAAAGATAGGCATTCATGACTGTCATCAAAATGCAGATAGAAAAGAAAAAGTTGAAAAAGTTTCGACGTTCTGAAATATTTCATTGCTGCTTGTATCTTGATTTCCAACTGCCCAATCGCTGACTGACTCATCCGTCGAATTATGTATGTACGTCATCATCATCCTTTTTTTGAAGAGATTTCCATGCTTTCCTCGACACACACAAAATCATAATGTATGTAGTATCATCATCATTAGCAAGACACTGGCCACCAGAGAATGAGGCAAGGTTATTTTTTATATAGAAGAGATTTTTCTTTGGGGTACGTGATCCAAAAAGCTTTCCAAAATAACTGTTAAAAATTATTATTATTATATTAGGTAATAATAAATTTATTTGACGTAGTATTTACGTTGTTTATTTTGTCCACAAACAATTCATAATGGTCCTTATATTAATCATCATCAAACATCCATGCAACCTGGGTGCGTCCATGGGTCGTCCTCTTCCTCCTTTGTCCCTGTGGCTTTGCCAAACGAAATATTTATTCCTTAACGTAATTTGATGTACTATTATCTTTACTAGTGGTTTGAAAAGAATATGCAAAATAAATTGAATGATTTTTATTGAACTCGGATATCTATGAAAACAATTCCTGCATAACCAGCATTTGTTATTCCTGCATAACCAGCATTTGTAATTCACTCTCAAATTGCTTACAAACAATACATATATCCTTAAAAATAACACAATCCAATGAATAGGATTCTAGATTAACCAGATTCTAGATTCTAGATTCTAGATTACCATCCAGGGTATTCTAGAATAACTGAAGGACAGCTGAAGAAAATTGCTTATTTTAAACACTCTGCTTATTAAATTTTATTTTTTCATATTATTAGAACATCTTCCATAAGATCTTACAGTATTAGCTTTTGTAAGTTAAGTGCTGAGAAAAATCTCAACATTGACATGGTTTGCTGCTAAAGCAGTACCTGTCTGTGCAAGATTGGTTTGTCGCTTACGATCATTTTGTGCACACGAGGGCACAAAATGATCGTAGACAGTAGAGGGGTATGTTTTGGTGGAAATTACTACTTCGGTTAGAATAACATTAACCTGTTGTTGTTGCTAATCGTCCTGATACAAGAAAACTTACACGAGGTCCAATAGACTCCGTCGCAGGCGACAGGTTCATACCTAAAGGGTAATATGTAGCCAGGGCCGGATTTAGATGAAAAGAGGCCCTAGTCTATTCCCCTTATGAGGTCCTTTCACCTGCCATTTTTAAGTTTTTAAATTACTTATTATGTTTCGTGTAGAATTTCTCCTTATTTTTGATTCAGCGTCATAGTAATTAATGTTTTTAGAATAGTGTCATTCTAATTTGGCTAAAAATTTGAATGTAGGCTCCTCTTGATCTTGAGGCCCCAGGCTGAAGCCTAGTTAGCCTATAGGAAAATCCGGCCCTGTATGTAGCTTCACTTTTAGCGAGGAACAATGAGGGCTGAAGACTGAATAAACCTCAAGACAATGCTCTACGATGATATTAGACTGAAACCTACAATTTAAAAGTGGATTCCGAATCACTCACAAACATCCATGTCACAGTTAGGATTCTGTTGTCTGTGAAAGAGGTGGTAGGATTGAAGTATACTATTAAATCGCCTCCTTAACATTGAATTTGAGGGGTCTGAATGGTCGAGTGGCTAGCGCTCTGGCGCTGTGTACCACATGTTTCGGGTTAGAGTCCCCGGCGGGGCCATGGATGTTTGTAGTGGTTTGGAATCCACTTTAAGCCGTAGGTCCCGGTTTTCTATGACTGTAAGAGCGTCACTGAGCAAAAGTCAGACTTCTACCTACGGGTGCTCCATCACAACAGAAGCTGCCCCTTTCCCCTCCATCCATGAGTAGATCACTCGGAATGAAATGAATGATGTCCATCCATCCCGCACTGCTGGACATTGAGGATTAGTCACAAACATTTATTTTGTGCACACGAGGGCACAAGTATGTTTTAGTAGGAAACCACCTCTTAGAATAACATTAATCTGGTTTGGTTAGAATAACATTAATCTGTTGTTGTTGTTACTAATCGCCCTGGAGCAGGAAAGCCTACACTAGGGTCCAGAAGACCCCGTCGCAGGCGACGGGTCCATGGCTAAGGGTAGCTTCACTTTAGCGAAGAACCACGAGGGTTGAGACTGATTAAACCTCAAGACAACGCTCTACGATCCTATTCGACCGTAACCTACAATTTAAAGTGAATTCCAAATCACTCACAAACATCCTGGTACCGCCAGGACTCAATACCGAAAACTATGGCAACGAAAGCCATAGCGCTAGCCACTAGGCCATCAAGTTCCTTGAATGCTTATCTAATGTTTTTGGTTTAATATTTGGATGAAATGGTAGGATTCTGTGGTCTGCGCAAGAGGTGGTATGATTGAAGTAAACAATTAAATTGCCTCCTTTAGCATTGAAGTTGAACATTAATTCTTAAAATTTGAGAACATTTTTTTGTTACATAAATGAGTCGGATTTCCAAACCAACTTTCTAATCCTTGACTCGACTAAAATGATTCGATGAGAAACCCATTTCCGTTCATTTTTCCCAGGTGATATCTAGTTTTAAACCCATTCATTATTTTATCTGTCGGAAGGAAAGTAGTAACGGAGCGTCACTCGACTGATCTGTTGGGATAAAAAAAATAAAGGCATGATTTGCAGGATTTTCGTCGAATTGCACCCACGAAGATCGACGATTCCCTTCGGAAAAGCCCCGTCATCCTCCGTAATGTCCCGAAAGGAAGGACTCTTTCTTCAGCGCATGCGACACCAACTGTTTGGAAATTCTGAAGCTAAGACGCTCATTAATGAGAAAAAAAATTGCACATTCATGGGTTTTACAACCGACAGGTGAAAAACGCTGTACAAAATGTGTGACACGTGTTTTTTTTTTTTTAAATCAATTAGTTCTGGTTAATGTAGACATCATGGCCTCTGTGATGGTGGTTCATTCATACTTGGGGCATATAGAAATAAACCCTGTCTGGTACAAATACACTTCTTTCCGTTTTACGAACATTGGAATAGGGATGATGATACATATCAACACCCATAATATGATAAGTTTAAAAACTATCCCGATTTCAACTTAACAATTGGGGTTTGGTTTGTCGCTCCACGATCATCTTGTACACACGAGGGCTAAACAGACGGGGACCTACAGTTTAAAGTGCATTCCGAACCACTCAAAAACATCCATGCCATCGCCGGGATTCAAACCTGGATTACCAAAGGACAAAACGTTAGCCAATTGGTCACCAGACCGCTTTCCAATTGGGGAGACCTTGGCGGTTTCGAATAGAAAAGAGCACCTGAATTCGTTTAAAACGTTAGAGTTCGTTAAAGTTCATTTTGCGAACTTTCCTCTTCTGCGAATACGAATTTATGGCCAGGTCGAAACCCAGCTTGAGCTTGAAATATTGGAATAAGCATTCAGATGGGGGTTCGCCTTCTGACAATTTTGTTTCATCTGTCACAAATTTTGATAACATTGAAGAAAATATCACCCCGACTCAAATACTCTTTTCATTCATAGATATCATAGCAACTTTGAATTCTCTTTCAAACAGATTTTAAGAAGTTGAAAAGTTAATAGGGATAGACTGTTCAGTAATGACCGAAACTAGATTGTTGATTATTGAACAAGAACTGATTAGACATTATTCGACATTATTAATAGTAATAAATAGCATCTCTTGAGGGTTGTTGGCTTTCTGTAGTTTATTGTAAAATGAATCGATTCCTAAAAGAGAGAATTGGCTGGCCATATTTCTCGGACAACCTCTCCTAGAGACAAAATGTCAAGTGTCTGATGCATTTCGGTGTGATAGGAAACGAAATGAGTTTTAGCCACATTTCAAATATTAGAATTTAGGACCTCAGTTCTGAAAATTCTGTGGCGAAAATAAATACAGAATAGCGTTGTACGACTTTATCCATTTATTTAATTTTTCTAATTTAACTAAAGTTCAAGAGTTTATTTAAATCAAATCAAGTTCGTTTTTCTTTGCTATAGCTGCTACCTTGTCTTATAGTCCTTCCCTTTCCCAGACGCTGAATACTCCATAGTTTCTCTGAATTTCGGAGAAAATGAATTCTTGAATTTCTGAAATCGCCCGATTTCCGCACTGGCTTCCCGGAATTTCAGAGGAAGAGAGAAAGAGTTCGTTCAATTTTACAGGAGATTTCATTTATTTTGCATTTATGACACATTTTTGCCTACGTCTTACTTAGTTACGATGTTTTCGGTTTGAACTGTTTTTCCGTTTTCTTTTTCTACGCACATTTTTCTGCATATTTCCTATCAATGTTATAACATTGGCTTACCATCATCCACCATGACATTGACTTAACATCCATTTACCACATGGAAAAGTGCAAAAGTGGTAGTAAATGGATTATCAAACGATGCTTCTAAAATTTCTTTTCAAGAACACAGTAGAGAAAAAATACGACAGTTTACACACCGTAAATAGATAAGTTTATTTCTGTGAGTTCAATATTTTACTCTGTGGATAATGCTACAATAATTTTTTTTTAAAAATGGGAAGCAATGATGAAGCAAGACTAGAAACAAGTAATATAAATGATGGCTAGAAACAAGTAAATAAAAAAAAAAAATTAAGTCAATTCCTATTTTTTTTTTTTTTTCACTCTATTGCAGCAAAGTCCTTTACGAATAAAGTTGAAGTTTTCCTCTTACATCTGGGGCCATCTATGGGTAGATACGTGCAACTTAAATCTAAAAAAACTAAAATTAATTGATTAAATTTAGTGAATGAATTAATATTTGAAAAACTATATTCACATCCAGTGTCATCCAGTACAAGTTTAAAAAAAAACTGTATTTGAATTCGAGTGGATGAATAGAAAGCATTTTATGAACGATTGAAATTGCGAATATAGGGAAGGTGTGAACTAACAGAAGGAATTGAGGAAAAGGAATGGTAAAATTATATTCACGAGCCTGATGTAATGGATCTTCATTAGCAGAGGAATGAACAATTTCATTTCGAACAGTGCAAAAGGGCCAGTTGGTTGGATGCCTTTCGAGGTCACCAAATAGGCGATGATTTGCAAAATGTGGCACGATGTTTGTAAACATTTCAGAAACAAAATGGCAACGTCATTTATCTTTAATTTTCTCGTTTGGCCTCGATTTTTTATTCCACAATGGTCGCCATTTTTATTATGCCTTCAAGAAGTATGAATACTAAACTAGAATTTTACACTACTGGAGTAGTCTTGGAAGGTTAGGTTTGGCTCTGTCGCTCTTGTGCACACGAGGGCTAAACAGACCGGGACTTACAGTTTAAGGTGGATTCCGAACCACTCACAAACATCTATGCCAACGCCAGGATGAGAACCTGGAGCCTGTGGTACCATAGGCCAGAGGGCTAGCCTATTGGCCCTCAGGCTGCTAGTATTGGAAGGTGGGGTTTGGTTTGTCGGTCTACGGTCATCTTTTGCACACTTTAGGCTAAACAGACCGGGACCTACAGTGGATTTCGAACCTCCAACAAACATCCATGCCCCGCAGGATTCGAACCTGAACCCTTCAGTCTTTGAAGGAGAATGGCACGATGGATCATTAGGCTGGAAATTTTTTTTTTGCTGAGCTCGAAGAGGCTCTCCAGATGTCATCCTTGGAGAGATTCGTTCCAAATTATGGTGGCAAATTGGGAGTATCGTGTAACCTGGAAAATTTTCAATCAGCTATTCTAATTGCTCTGCTACTTTCGGTCCAGTTCCATTCAGGTTCAGATTAATTCCAAATAATCAACCTATCAATTTCAACCAAGCGGGGCCTGATGGCAGAGTGGCTAGCGCTCTGGCGCTCGGTAGCACAGGCTCAAGTCTCGGTGGTGACATTAATATTTGTAGTGGTTCAGAATCCATTTTAAACCATAAGTCCCGATCTAATGTGGTAGTAGAGCGTTGTGGGGGTAGTGTTACTCGCGTCCGTAGCTTATCTTCAAGCTATACATACTCCCTGGGTGGTGCTGAGTAAAACGGTGCAGCCTTTGCTTATAGCATAAAGATCAACTGTCTCTATGTTGCCAGCATCATTAGAACAACAACATATCAACCAAGCAAAAACAGTACAAATTCGATCCATTAGTAAAAAATTGAAGTTTGTTGCGTTTTTGTTAATGTTGCTTGCAATAGTAATCTCTAATGTGGCAACCCAAAATTTCGCAAAGTTAAAGCTTATCCTTTTTCAGAATGCTTGTTTATTATCCTTGCACAAAAAATAAAGAAAGGCAAAACCGCAAACATTTTCTTCCTAACTTGTCAAAAGGTGTCGACAAAAAAAGAATGCTCGCCAACCGGTTCTTTTCTTTTATTTTTTTTGTCGAAATCGATGCAATCTTTCTTTGGGGAGGGCACGGACAAGCAGGATTATGTGAAGAAACTCTCTGGACGTTTGTCTTTGAAGATTACCGATTCCGAAAGAAATGTTGGATAATTAATTTGTTCTAACAACTCACCTACGAATTCCAACTAATCTTTTTCTACTTTGCGGTTTTCAAAAGGAATTTCTCTTACTGAGAAACGGAACATTTTGGAAGCTTATGTAAATTTCAGATAATTAAAACCGGTTCATATTCCGGTTCAATTCGATAACTAAATTTTTAAACCGGGCACGTTCAGAGCTGACATTTTTAAATAAGGTTTCGTGGATATTTGTTGGAGCTAATGTTCAGCTAGGTTGTAAAACATTGAAACCTAAAATATTGTGGTGTCGGTATTTAATATTAAACCTGTAAACATACCTTGACTGATGCCCAGTTCTACAAAATACGGCTATAGCCCATTTGCAGCTTTAATGCGTTACAAAAGAAAGCACAAGTCGCGATACATTTTCACTTATCGTAATCGTCGTCAGTTTTATATCAATGCAGCATGGAACTCATCAGTTTCTGTTTAATTATTTAGAATTTTTGAAATGAGATCACAAACTGGAAGTAACGCGATACGTATTTAGACTCATGTGATGCCATAAAGTAGCTTCTCGTAATTGGTTTCACCATCCTTCCACTGTATCCATTTCTCTAGTGTGCTAGAAGATAATTTAATTCAATGAATTTCATGAGTTTTGGTTTCGTAGTTGGATAGTTTCGTAGTTTCGTTAGGATATTGATATCGTATGCCATAGAGTAGTAATATAATAGAGAACGCATCAGGGGTTGCAAGTTTGGGACAAACATTCTCATAACGGGATCTTACTCCTGGCGTGACTTTTACAATCGTCACTGTCCGGAGGGAAGGGATGGCTTTATGTTGTAGCAATTTTCCTACCGAAAGAATTGTAGCATTTCGTTCCCAAGAGAGAGGAATGTATATTCCTTAACAAGTATATAATAATAACAATTCAAATTTGATAGCAGATAAGCAGTATTTTGGATAGTTATATTACATGCAATTAGTATTTTGTACTAATGAGAACAATCTGTCACTCAAATCGGATAGCAAATATTCAGTGTCATGGACAATGAGATATCATGAAATTAGTCATTGTTTATTCGACCTTCACAGGTCGAAACAATTACAGATGGTAAATGGACTACACCATGAGTTGTTGCAGCGTGATTGGGGATAAACCATGGGCTGAGAAAGGGTCTACTCCAATGAGAAGTGAGGGAAGCTCAACCCCCTTTTGTCGGATTTTCTTAAAAGAGCGTTTTTGGAGAAGAAGAGATTTCTGCGACGAGTCTACAAGAAGTGTTATTTTTCTCATTTTCTGAAAGTAATTGAACAGGCCGGAGTTTCCGCCTGCTTACAAAGTGAGTCCCTTGCGGTTTCCTGTATTACGCCGTGTGATAATAAAGGTCTGCCGTAGACTTGGTGAATGAATAGTTATTCTTTTTGTTGTCATTTTCCTATTCAAAGACAGAGTTCATGACCAATTCATCTTTCTAGTTGCCTTTTTCTTCTTCTTTTTATCCACATAAAATGTACCAAATTGCGTTAATGTGCCAAAGAATGTTTCCGAGAGAGTAAGAGCTGTCACTGCCATGGTTGGTTGTTAGAAGCGCCAGCGTCTATGTCATTTTCAATGTTAAAACAATTTTTCATTGCAGCCTCTGAGACTCCGCCGTCTGTAAATGGTAGTGCGTAAGTTGACCCTCTGGATATAAAACTGTGAGGTGTTACTGACAGATGCTTATTTGTCAGAAATTTGTACACTATAGTCAGCCCACAATTATTTGTAGTTTTTTAAATGCGCCTAACTTTAAAAAGGTAGAGTATGACTGACCTAGAGAGATTGTATTCCATGAATTCGGGTCGAAAAGGGTTGATTCTTCTACGTCTCTATTCATAAGCCACAGCTGGGACCATAAGATAGGCGCGTAACTACGGAAGCTTATTTACACCTAAGATCCAAGATAAGTTTCAAGATACGATTCCTTATATTTAATCCTCACTTCTTCTAGTTTTTCTTCTTTAGCTAATGTCTACAGACTACTACTTTCAGACGGCGAAGTGACATAGACTGCAATTGAAATTTTTTTTTTTTTTACATTGAGAATCTAGTGCTTTGGGCGATACCACAGGTATCGGGTTCAAATCCGGCATTGCCATGGGTGTTTGTAGTGGTTCGGAATCCACTTTAAACCGTAGGTCCCGGTCCTAATAGGATCGTTGAACGTTACGGGGGCATTGTTGCTCCGCGTCCGTAGCTTATCTTCAAGTTACAGGCGATCCCTGGGTAGTGCAAAGCGAGTAACGTCGATGCAGCCATTATGACATAAAAGATCACGGTCTATTTGCCAGCTGCATTAGGAAAAAAAAAAGCATCTAGTGTTTTTAGTAGCCAATCATGTAAGTGATTGCTCCCTAGTAGCATTATCGCTGTTTGGCACTAAAGGAAAGAAAAAAAACCCCGGAAAGGTTTGTTGTTTGTAATGAAGGCTGTGTTTAAAACGGAAAACTGACAAGAAAAATAGTAGTTATATTTATTTTCATATCTGTATACATACCTCTCTGAATACCATGCACCTGGAAATCTTGTAGGGTACACCTTGAGAGTCACTGCTCTAGAGTAATAGCTCTAGTTTTGTATTGTTTTTTCAATTCCTTCTAATAGCTCGCATTCTCTCTATATATATCTTGTTCACATTTTCAATCGTTCATAAAATACTTTCTATTCATCCACTCAAGTTCAAATACATTTTTTTTTTTTTGAACTTGCAGTGGATGACACTGATGTTAATACAGTTTTTTACAAATATTAATTTAATAATTAAATTTATTTTTTTTAGGTTTAAGTTGCATGTATCTACCCATAGATGGCCCCAGATGCAAGAGGAAAATTTCAACTTTATTTGCAAATGACTTTTCTGCAATAGAGTGCAAAAAGTAGGAATTGACTAAAAAAAAAAAAAAATTATATTACTTGTTCCATCTTAATTTTTTAATTTTATTTGATGCAATGAACCCTTAATTATCTATTTATTAAAAGTGGAATTTGGCTCTTGAAGGAAGCGTCTTTTGTCATTCTGTTTGAGAACGCGCCCTATTTCCAGAAGGGGCTGAGCTGCAGTTCGAAGAGGGAAGATGCTTTCTCTCGCAAGGTCGTCCCACTTGCCGAGTCGAGCAGTAGCACGATTTCATTCGAACGAGAACAAAGTCATTCAAATTCGAACACTTTGTACATTTTTCTTAATCAAGATGAGACCGGTTGTCGGGAACATGATCGCCTCTAAAGCATGTTGGAATTGTTGTTGCATGCCGCGAATTTTGTAATTTAAATTTATATTCTTTTTCTAGATTTTTTATTTCATTTATTTTTTTTATTGAGTCGTAATTATTTGGAACAATTTTTTATAGTATGAAATGACTCAAACCTATCATCTAACATTAAAATATGCAGCTCAAAATTTCAGATAGGATTTTCTTAATCAAGATGAGACTGGTTGTCGGGAACATGATCGGCTCTATACCATGTTGGAATTGTTGTTGCATGTTGAATTTTGAAATTTAAATTTATATTCTTTTTCTAAAATTTGTATTTATTGATTTTTAAACTTCATTCTTTTATTGAGTCATAATTATTTGGAACAACTTTTTAGAGAATGAAATGACTCAAAACATATTAAATTATAAAACATATTAAACATATAAGACATATTAAATTATGAAGCTCAATTGATATTTTAATTAAAAATTAATTAATTGATGAAATTTAAATTTATTCTTTTTCTAAAATTTTTATTTATTTATTTATTTTTTACTTCATTCCTTTTATTGAGTCATAAATTGAATCATTTCGAACAAACTTTTGAAAGAATGAAATGACTTCAATACCTATCAACCTAACATGAATTATGCGGCTTAAAAATTCAGATTGGATTTTCTTAATGAAGATGAGACTGGTTGGCATGTTGGAATTTAGAATTCCAATTGCAGATATGGAACTAACGACTCGTTCGAATCGGACAGTGTTCGAGTGCGGCGGCAGACGATTTCGGAGCGGGCATTCCCGGCATTCCACGGCGTCTGGGTGCGTGGGCGGGCCTTCTATAAATAATCCGATCGGGACGAAGAGGAAGAGTCGTAAAACGAGGCTTGAATTACGAGGCGCTTTGTTTCCGCATGCCTGCTCGCAGACGACACATCAGTCTGGTGCCGTCAGACAGTCGCTGTCAGCCCTTTCGGCACGCGACAACGTGGGGAAATCGTTCTCACGAGTCGGAGAGCGAAACCGGGTCTCGAAATCAGATCCACGTCGTTTGAGCCAACACATTGCGTAGTAAGAAGGAAGTCTATGTAACCTGTTGTAACAAGCTAGTACGAAAAAGATGACGTCTGTCTACTAGGCCAGACATTTCCATATTTTATTGGTTTGCCTATAACTATAAATAATTAAATGTTGTACTCCCTATATAATATAATATAATGTCATGGAAGGAGGGAAGAGGGGTGCAGCTTCTGTTGTGATGGAGCACCCGTAGGTAGAAGCCTGACTTTGGCTCCGTGACGCTCTTACAGTCATATGAGACCGGGACCTACGGTTTAAAGTGGATTCAGAACCACAGAGCGCTAGTCACTCGGCCATCAGATCCCCCCCAATATATATATATATATGTATAGGGGCCTGAATGGCCGAGTAACTAACGCTCTGGCACTCGGTACCCCAGGTTTCGGATTCGAGTCCCAATGGGGCCGTAGATGTTTGTAGTGGTTCGAATCCACTTTTTAAACCGTAGGTCCCGGTCTAATAGGGCTGTAGAGTGTTGGGCGTAATGCTGAAAACCCTACCCCGTAAAAACACATCATCTCCTGTTTGGAAATCGGCCAGTAGGCAGACGGCCTTGGTCCACCATGGAACTGTTGCGCCAGTGATGATGATGATGATGGTATACATACTGGGCTATACAAAATGAGGGAGCCGATATACCCATTCTATTTGTCGCATGAGACATGGTATTCACGATGAATGCATAATTATCCATGCTTTTTCTATCTTGCGCCATTATTGCCTCTATCATTGTAAATATAAATTTAAAATCTGCTCTTTCATTATGAATAACCCTGTATAATAACTTAATAGTCGGTCTAATATGACTGTAGAGTGTTGGGCATAGGGCTGACAACTTTACCCCGTAAAAATAGGCTATTTCCTGTCTCGAACTCTATGAGTAAACAGACGGCCTTGTTCCACCGCTGTTGCCGCTGATTATGAGGAGGAATTACTTAAGGTATAGCTCTGCCTATGCTGTATAAGACAGATATCTATGCTATATATTTAGATGAGACATGTAGGTTGATTAGGCCTGTAGATATTTCAAATTCGAAAAAAAGTTTTAAAATAAAACTTTAAAAAAAAAAAACTACAGGGTTATTGAAAATGAAGGAGCAGATTTTTAACTTTTTATGTACAATGAAAGGCTACACATTACTCATCGATGGATAATTAAGATAAGATAGGAAAGTTCAATATTTATTTTGTGCTATAAAGACTCAGGTATTATAAAAGTTATTAAGATCTATAGATTAAATTGGACTGCCCATATACTTAGAATGAATGATTTAAACCCTGTAAAAAGGCTCGTTTTGGGAAAGCCACACGGACAAAGATATAGAGGACGACCCAAGTTGCGATGGATAGACGCAGTTGAGAAGGATTTTGCTGTACTAGGGGTTAAGAGTTGGAAGATCCTTGTCACCCAGAGGAATGCATGGAAATCTCTTCAAAGGAAAGCCTTGGCCCACTCTGGACTGTCGTGCTATTTGATGATGATGGTGACTATTAGATTTTTCTAATTAACTAAAAGATAACAACTGTTGGCGTCCCAAAATTCACGCAAGAAGTAATGTTTTTAATTTGTTTTAAAAACAATCTGATACACTCACTCATGGCGTATTTTGAAGGGAAATCGGCTCTTTCATTATCAAATATTCCAGATTATTTAGGGAATTCAACCTTGCGTGAATTTTGGTGCAGATCCAGTTTGTTGATGTATGTTGTTATTTGTTATTCACATATCCTCTCGTGAGTTATGCAGAAATTGGCGAAAAACTTTTCCTCATTTTCGTGCAACTATTCGTTATGCAATTTACGAGGTCAAACAACAGTAATTTCCTATGCAAAGTTGCAAATTTCTACTATGTAGTAGGACGCATCAAAAACGTGCAAGCGTGCTTATATGAACATATATTTGTGAATAAACAGTTTTTAATCGTGATTCGCAAATCATTTGACTCATCCAATTTGACACTTCGTTATTACAAAAACGAAATTAAACATGCGAATATTCATGAACAAAAATAATTTCAATAAATTTCCATGAAATGAATTATAATGTAACCGGCTAGGCCTATGTACAGGTTGGCCATACAACTTAATGTAAGTAAGAAACCTGAATAATAATGAATTGAATGTAAGTACAAAACGAATCTTAAAACTACAGAATTCCAATCATTTTTTTTTCTGCTCTTGAAAAAAATTTCATTTTCACTTGAAATGAAATTCTCTTTGCATTTAACAGACGACCTTTTAGAACAATCTTGCATTATTTAATTATATAATTATTTGCTCGTGTAAGAAGTTTAAATAAACATTAGTTCCTGAACGAAATTTAATAAAAAACAGGCAAAAACATAAAAACAGGCAAAAGAAATTTAAAAACAGTTACAGATGGCAGTGAACATTTCCAAAATTGAAAGTGATCAAGAACATGAAAAACCCAGTTCCCCCAAAAAATACCGATAATTGTATAGGTATTAAAAATAATTTAAATTTTAGTAATCAAAATTTAAATTACATTATATTAAAAGAAAAATTCGATGGAAAAATTTCACACTAACTATTGAGCTTTTTTTTCTTCTTTTCAAAATTGTCTTTCACCACGTTGTCTGATGAGCACCACTAACAAGAAATCAATTCCTCCTTCGATGCTCATCTTTCCCCACAATCAGAGCTTTAATAGTTATTTATCCTTTAATTATTATTAATTTATAATTTTGTTTTTATTTTAACAAGCTCGTACGTCATTGATCAAGCTAACCTGGCATCCTTTGTGCATCTTTAAACGAAATAATGTAAGCCATTCAGAAATTCATAAGAATAATGGAATTATTGAGAAAAAAGATGATTATTTACGGCTTATTATATTGACAGTTTTAAGTTTATATAAGAAAATATTAAACTTAACTCTGAATCTTCAATAGGCAGTGATATTGACAGTGAAGAGCACAAATGCTGCTCTCAGGTGGACTGTTGAGCTTTATTTAAGAGGCTCTTGAGGCTGTGACTTAAGAGAGGAAATCAACTAATTTAAATATATTTTACACTGGCGGTATATATATATAGATATATAAAACCCTAGTATAAAAAATATCCAATATATATATAGATATATAAAACCTAGTAAAAAATATCCAATATATATATACATGCAAGAGCCAAAAACATTATGACCACCCCCTACATTTTTTGCAATGAACTCGCCTGGATGACGTAGAAGGCACGTGATCAGGTGGAAGTGGTATTTAACTGGTATTAATCCATGCGAAGGCGGGTTGAAGCTGTGTTGCGCGCCAAAAGGTGGGCCAACTCGTTACTGACAGATGGTCATAATGTTTTGGCTCGAGGTATATATATATATATATAATATATACAGAGTGATTATAATTAAAGTCCCACTTTCAAAATGCTGTAAAAAAAAAAAAAGAAACACTCCTCACAATGAGTCCAAATTTGAACTGAAGACTCTTGGAGAAGGGGTAAACTGTGCGACATCAAAAAAAGTTACAAAGTGTATTATTAGATGGCGTTGTAAGCGGCATAAAAAAAAATGAATTCGGCTGCCAGCGATATTTTGAATCGAAGTTACAACGTATTTCGACGTATTGGCATGAGTTGCATATTAAACCAACTGTAGTGTTCAATGTGTTTGATGGTTTCGGTTTTTTGACGGAAATAAGACTTCCAAGTCATTCCACAGTTGTGACACTGTGAGTGGAAAGCCCATACACGAAGACAAGATCATACCCAATTGGATGGGAAAAATCGTTCCAAAAAACTGTTCCACCAAAATTTATCTATCCCCTATCAAACTATCCCTGGCAGCCGAATTCATTTTCTTTTATACCGCTTACAGCGCCATATATTAATACACTTTGGAACTTTTTTTTAATGTCAGACCGTTTCCCCTTTCTTTAAGTATCTTCAGTTCAAATTTGAGCTCATTGTGACGTGGTTAATTTTTTACAGCATTTTAAATGAATTCATTTATAATCACCCTGTATATACATACCACTAAAAATTCAAATCAGCTGATTCCCAAGCTTAAGTCACAGACTCAATTCAAGGTCCTCGTAATCACCATCCAATGAACTCTACTAAATTTAGAACAAAAGCAGTAAGGAATCTTTCTGAACAAACCGCTGTCCTTAAAGTGCTGACTCCTTCACCACCTTCTGGTCGCCTGAATCAATCTTGACTGTATTGTGCAAAAGCTTGCCGATGGAGACGCAATGGTGAATCCTTAATGACACCTTGGGCAATGTTTTTTGCGCACGACAGACAGATGCGTATGTTTGGATAGGCTAATTTCAATGGCAAGGTTAATTAGCGTCTCCAGAGAGTTTTGATGTCTGCTGGACAAACAAGAAGGCGACACTTCGCAAGAGGTTAAAGACACATATCTTTAATGAATCTCATCTGCTTAGCGTGGACAGAGGTGAACGTTCTTTGGTCTTAACCTGAATTGCAGTTAGACTGCCAACTGCTGATTAGCCAACTCCAGATGCGGGCAGGAGCAACGCACCAATCTGAATACATTAGCATAGAAATAGGTCCCACGCATTGGAGACAGGTTGCGAAACATTTGCACTAAATTAATTCACAACTTAAATTTATACACGACAGAAAAAGAATGACACCTTCTTATGTGACTTAAACTTTTTGACCTTGGTAATATAATACCTATATTAATGTATGAATATATTCTTGCGGAATTTGAAAAAGTGAAATTTTGAATAAGAATTCAATTTGGAAATTGAAAATGAAACATTTATAAAAAAAAGCAGTCTTTTGTGTTATTGAATAAAAAAAATATTTGTTTGAGGCTCAAGTTCAAAGTTGGTTAAACAATGCCAAATAATACTTTTTTGTGGATGGCTGCTATGTGAGGTATTTTTGTAAAATAGTAGGAAAAAGATTTACAAGAAAAGTATTAAAAACTTTTTAATTTCTTGAATATGGGAATAATGTTTCATACCAAAGTTTAGAAATCTTCCAGTTTGCTTTCTTTGACATAGAGATAGGTAAGTTCAAAATAACGAAACTTTCTTAAATTCGTCGACAATGGCGAAATAACTTGAACAGGAATTGGAAAATATTTTGTTCAAATATTATCAAATTTTATTCCATTTTATTCTTCTTCTTTTATTCTCATTTTATTCTCCCATGGTTGTTGTTTAGGTTCAAATAGGTTGAGTAGAGCTGGTTCAAAAGGTTTAAAACAAAAAAAAAAAGGTTCAAAACATTTCTGAACATCATATGACTCAGAGTCTCAAACAATCTTATGTGTCTGCGATCCATACTCGTCCTTTTAGGCGTGCCTCAAATAATTTAGTTCATCTAACACCTTTTCATGTTTCTTTTTGAAAGCAATGTATACGATATATTACTTTATTTTTAGAAGATGCTCTCGCACGGAGTAAATTGGCTTATTAAGTCAGCAGCAAAAACAGAAAGTCAATATTTATGAATCCATCCATTCCCTTATCCATCGTTCTCATTGGAGACGATTGCGGCCTGGTGATCAAGTGGCTAGTACGTTGACCTTTGGTACCACAAGTTTCAGATTCGAATCATGGCGGTGGCATAGATGTTCGTGAGTGGTTCGGAATCCACTTTAAACAGTAAATCCCGATCTGTTTAGCCCTCGTGTGCACAAGATGACCGTAAAGCGACAAACCAAAACCATTGGAGACGATTGGCCATGGCTAGCGCTCTGGCTTTTGGTATCACAGGCTTCAGGTTCAATTTTTGGGGGAGACATGGATGTTTGTTAGGAGTTCAGAAACCACTTTAAACTGTAGGTACCGGTCTGTTTAGCCCTCGTGTGCACAAGATGACCGTAGAGCGACAAACCAAAACTATTGGAGACGATTCCAAGAAAAGTCATAATTGACCGTTTGTCAAAAGTGATGCATATTATATCTGACAAAGATGGTTAAGTGCGAACTGTTAAGCTGAAGACGCACGCAAATGTTGTAATCAGACCAATCCAGAAAATGTTTCCTTTCAGACTTTCATCTAACGAGGTTTTATATTGCTGCTGGTCAGATGAATACCGTTCTAGAACAGATTTCTGATGCTTCTGACCCTCCCTGACCCATTCCACAAAATAAACCTAAAGGTTCGAATGCCTTCAGAGACTTTTACATGTTGGAAGAGTAAACACAGACGTATGACATACATCAAAAGCAAATTTCATGCTTTTAAATATAAATCAAATGTATTAGTTAATATTGACAATTTTTAACGGATAGATATGTCACACAATTATTATTATATTAGCACAAGTGTCAGATAACTGAATATGAATATAATACACTGCAAGGCCTAAAACCCTTTTCATTGATGGGGGTGAATGCCGACACTTAATCAGATCGAAGAGGCGGCGAGTCCTTTTTGTACATATTTCCCAAAACATGTGCTTATCTGCCGCCAAAACAATATCTTTCCTTTCGGAAGAGACACCTCATCATTAAATATGCTAACACAGATAAGGACTTCACAAGTCTTGGATGTCTTAATAACCTTTCTGTCTTGACCATTTGGCGCTTTGAAGTTTCGAATGGCCCCGCCAATTAAAACACCACGCAAAAATATAACTTCCATTCTCAGTTGTGGCAAAAAACCTGTTTCCTCTGGAAACTGGACATTCTGTGAGCAGATCCGATTAACATCCGGTAAGGGCTAGTGACCATCATATATATCTTTCCTACAGATCCTCAAATATACCACCACAACATATTAATTACAAAATGATTACAAACAATTTTACCTAATACAAAAAAAAATATTTATAAACCCATATCAACACTACATTAAAGGCTCACAGCGTTCGCCTGAAATCGGTTGAAATCCACCGCTTCCAGTCGCCCAACTTTCAACTTTCAAATGCTTGGTGCGTCATGTGATTTAGATTGAGCTAATAGTAGATCTGTCATCTAGTAGAAGTAACTGGAACTACAATGGGCGTAAAGCGATTTATGAAGTTTTGGTGTGAACGGGTCGAAAAAATTTTCTTCCCTGCCGCGTGACGCGCCGCCGCCTCACGCCTCGGCGGAAACGAGCCTTAAGACTGTTGAACGACTACGACTTGTATGCCGCAGGCATGCGGAGAATAGCGGAGAACTTGCAGCCGAGATTTCTGACACTCGCTTCCAAGGGTGTGACGAGGAAGTGGTTCCACTTAATTCGCCTCGCATAGCTACGATTTGTCATTTTATTAGCACAAAGCAAGCTAAAAGCAACGGTGGAAATAGAAATACGTAAAAGTTGACTCAAACAGTTTAGCCGTAGCGCTATCTCGAAAATATCTGCGGTCTTGATTGGGTTATTTGAAGCTATTCAAATTCGAAAAGCATGGGTTGCAATATTATAGAAATTTGATTATATTATGTTTGGAATCTTAATGTTTTCTTTAGAAACCTGCATTCCTGGAAAGATTTTTCAATTCCTTCTATTAGTTCACACTCTCCCTATCTATTTCTTGTTCAAATTTTCAATCCTTAATAAAATACTTTTTATTCCCCCACTCGAGTTCAAATACATCTTTTTTTGAACTTGTAGTGGATGACACTGGATGGGAATACAGTTTTTTTTTTCAAATATTAATTCATTCATTAAATTTAATTAATTAATTTAAATGGTTTTTAGATTTAAGTTGCATGTATCTACCCATAGACGGCACCAGATAAACTTAAAAAACTGAATGAAAATTATTTATAAAGGACTTTCTGCAATAGAGTGAAAAAAAAAGTAGGAATTGACTTAAAAAAAAAAAAAAAAAAAATTATATTACTTGTTTTTTAGGATAAATCGGAAAAAGGATACGTCCTGTGATAGTTAAATTATCATTTTAGACGAACTGGCTCACTTGTCAAGAGCAGGTTCAACCCTGATCTGTGCCTTTAGTCATCATTCCTAACAGCGTAAGTACCATCCTCCTGTAGATTCCTTTAGGTCCCTAATTGTACCGAATTTAAACTTAAAATTCTTTTATTTTTAATCTTAATTTTTTATTTTGTATTTTACTTTATATTTAGTATTTTTAAATTTTTTGAGTACCGTTTATTTAATTTTTAAAATATTATCTTGTAATTTTTTTTTTGTTTACTAACCTAAAGCAGTCAAATATAATAATAAATTGTATCTATGAATTAAGATGAGGAGGTTAAGGGTCTGTCCCCATGGGTACTCCCGTAATCGGTACGCCAGTTGCCATGATCATTTTGGTATAGTAAGATTCCATTTTGTAATGGGTGTGTGTGACTAATCGTCAGTGTCCTGCAGTGCGGGGACGGACAACCCATGAGTAATCTACTCATGGATGGAGGGAAAGGGGCAGCTTCTGTTGTGATGGAGCTACCGTAGATAGAAGTCTGACTTGGCTCCGTGATGCTCTTTACAGTCAAATGAGACCGAAACCTATGGCTTAAAGTGGATTCTGAACCACTACAAACATACATGGCCCCGCCGGGACTCGAACCTGAAACCTGTTGCACCAAGGGCCAGTGCGCTAGACACTCGGCCATTCAGACCCATGTGATAAGTGATTTTTATAAGTGTGAAAAAGTTTAAAGAAGAGCCCGAATTAAAAAAAAATTCTATAGTTGGCATGTGTTGTTAATGGAAATACGTGACTGATGTAAGCGGAAAAAAAACACGTCGTGAAACTGCTTGTAAAAGAAGTTTCAAATGTAAGCATCAGCTGAGTTATACACGTGCGATTATTTCATAAATCGTGTGCAATCTTTAGATAACGTACATATTACATGCATTTGCACAAGGTACCCAAGTTTGTTGAGTGCATCTCGTGAAATCAGCACACGTAACGCAATCTTCAATGCCAGCAGACTTCTTTCCGGTTTGACACTAAATGACAAAGACATCTTTTTTCCCAAGTTTGGCTTCGTAATGCTTTTTAACTTGATTTTCAAAACATTCATTATTTCCTCCTGTTTTTACATCAAAGTGCAACTTGGAGGGCGGAGGGGTGAATGCGAGCTGAAACCCCAATTGACATTTAAATATGCTGTCTCATCCAGACATCGTTTTGCTGCAGAATCCTTGAAGAAGTTATACAACTCGTTCGTGTTGAGTTCTTGGGTTTATCTGTTTATTTTTGAATGTAAAATGCATCTATAAAATGTGTATGCCCAAAAGAAGTTACGCAAACTGATACTGGTTTGGCTTGGCTTAACGCTCTAAGGTCATTTTGGGCACACACTGGGCTAAACAGACCGGGACCTACAGTTTAAAGTGGATTCGAACCCCTACAAACATCCATGGCACCGCCGGGACTCGAACCCGAAACCTGTGGTACCGAGCTCCAGAGCGCTAGCCAATCGACCATTCAGGCCCCAAACTGATACTGGGGTCGAGGTCGAAGAAGGTCGACATCAAGCTACGATCACTTCCGTTCATGTGTGGTTTGGTTTACCGCTCTACGGTCATTTTGTGCACGCTTTGGGGTAATTAGACCGGGACCTATAGTTTGACGTGGATTCCGAAACACACACATTCATGCCACCGCCAGGATTCGAACTTGAATCCTGTGATACCAAAGGTGCGATCTTGTGTGAGTAAGCTCTGCAACGAATCTAAGTGTGTGAGGTTTGAAATTTAAGCGCACAAATAAATTACAGTTAGAACCACATCATTGAACAGCTTGGCTCGGTTTGTCGCTCTACAGTCATCTTGTGCACACGGTGGCTAAACAGATCGGGACATACAGTTTAATATGGTTTCCGAACCATTACTAATACACCACACCACATCACATCACTGTTCCTAGATCTGAGATGCCCATTTACAATTTGGGAATGAAGTGGATGAGATTGAGACGCTCTATGGTCATATGAGACCATGACCTACAGTTTAACGTGGATTCGAACCACTACTACTACTACTACTACTACCACTACTACTACTATTACACACACCACATCACTGAGCCTAGAACTGAGTTGCCCCTTTACAGTTTGGGAATGATGTAAGTGAGAAGTCTGATTGGGCTCTGTGATGCTCTACGGTCTTATAAGACCATCACCTACGGCTTAAAGTGCTTTCCGAACCACTCACAAACATCCATGCCACCGCCAGGATTCGAATCTGAAGCGTGTGGTGCCAAAGGCCATAGCGCTAGCTACTAAGCCACCAGGTCGCCATCTTCGAACAGAGGGCGATATATATATATAATGCTATATATGAGATGTAACTTTTCATTATTTTCAATTTTGGGGTATGTGATCCAAAAAGATCACTGATTTATTGGACCAAACATATTTAAAATAACGATACGTTAAAAACTGTTATTATAATATTAGTTTTTAAAAGTAATAATAAATTTATTTCAATTTATTCGTTGTTTATTTTGCCCATTACGAAATCAATAGGTCAGTGTCTAATTTTTTTAATATGATTTTTACATTTATATTATTCATCATCAATAGCATGACAGTCTAGAGTGGGCCAAGACTTTCCCTTGAAAAGATTTTCATGCATTCCTCAGGTTTTTTTTTAAGATTTTTTTAAACTATATTTTGCCTTTTACAATTATTTCTGAATTGTGATCTATGCAAATATAATTATTGCCGGTAGTTTATTTAAATGTTATTGTCATTTTGTAGGAGGGGGGTGTTGGAGTTTTATGAATATTGTCAATAAAATTATACTCCGATCTCCCTATTTTTCTTGTATTTTTTAAAAACGGTTTGCCAACTAAAAACCAAAAGTAATTTAAATTATTATCGATATATAAAAAAAAAATCTTAAGAAATTGTTTTTTTTTTTTACATTAGCAATACATTCATTAAATTTTGTGTTCATTTTTGCATTGATGAATTATATATGGGGGTACAGCCAGGGCCGGATTTTCCTATAGGCCTTCAGCCTAGGACCTCAAGATCAAGAGGGGCCTGCATTCAAATTGTTAGCAAAATTAGAATGACACTATTCTAAAACAGTAAACACTAAAACTATCTGTTTCGAAACTGTTTAGTTTAAAACTTAAAATTCATAATAATTCATACTTAAACTTTAAATGCAGATTATTATGAAATAAATTTATCTGAATTGAATTTGCTTTTCTCTTCAATGTGTTGAATATATTTTATTTAATTTGACAGAAAATTGGATAATTTTTATTGCCTATTTTATTTTCGTGGGCAAAGATTTTTATTATTTGAATGTAGTTTCGTTGTAAATGTTGTGTGTTATGTTTGATGAATTATTGTTACAAGTACTCTATAGGGTGCTGAGAATAAATGTTCAAATAAGTGTTCTCGACTTTTTTTTTTTATTTATTATCGGTGCCACATTTTGTATAAAGATCAGTACCCATCACAACATTGTTTCATTTAACATATTGATATATATCACAGTAATGAAGTATTTTATTATCTCTCGTTTAATTTACAAACTTAAAAACGGGAGGTGAAAGGGCCTCATAAAGTGGAATAGCCTAGGGACTTTTCATCTAAATCCGGTCCTGGCTATCGATATATATATATATAAAAAAAAACTTATGAAATTGGGGGGGGTTAAGCAATAGTTTAAAAACAATAGTTTCAATTTTGTGTTCATTTTTTTGCATTGATGAATTATGTATAGATATTATATTGGGTACAATTTAGATGTACAAAAAAGTTAATATAGACGGCTGATATCATGATGGGATCTCTGATCGATCTGATTACACCAAACAAAACTATTGTCTACGAGCTCGAGACGTAGCAGTTTTATTTTCCTTTGCTTTACTTGCTGACGTCATTTATTTTGGAACCTTAAAAATAACTAAATAAATAAATAAAATAGAAAGGGTTCCTGCAAAACTGTGATGATTCATTGAGAGAAGGAAAAGATACTTTGTTGAATAATTGCCGCTCCATACTACATACACAGAGCAGCAGATATTGGATAGCATGACCTGAAAGTGGTTCTTTTTGATGTGGCATTCTCTCCCGTTCCTCCCTTCCTTGGCACGGTGCCAAGCGTGTCGGGGGAGGAAAGGGGGCAGGTGCAGCAGACTTGGCGTCGGGCCAGCTGGGGTTTCCCGCCATTTCAAGAATTGCTTTTTGGTGTGTGCCGATCGAAGGCAAGAGAGAATCGTCCTTGCCACGCCAAGGCCCTTTCGTTCGGAATGCGTTCTTTTACTTTTTGTTCTAAACTCATTTCGCTCCTGTTCTGCATGTTTCGCCGTCGTGTCACATTCGATGCACTTTTGCACACCCACAGTTCGAAAAAAAGTATTTCTTTTGAAGTGCAAGTACTCAAAATAAATTTATCAATAATCGGCTGAATCGATATACAGGTTATCCATAAAATTTCGAATTGAACGCAAGAACAAAACGCAATCGCAGGAGCAGCAATCTTAATAATACTATTCCTTACAATACCAATTGAAAGCTTAATAATAATATTCCTTACAATTCAATCTAAATAATTAATATTTCTTACTATTCCAATTGCAATCTTAATAGCAATATTCCATACTATTCAATTGCAATCTTAATAGCAATATTCCATACTATTCCAATTGCAATCTTAATAGTAATATTCCATACTATTCCAATTGCAATCTAAATAATAATATTTCTTACTATTCCAATTGCAGTTCTTAATAATAATATTTCTTACTATTCCAATCGCAATTCTTAATAATGATATTCCTTATTATTAAAATTGCAATCTTAACAATAATATTCCATATTATTCCAATTGGAATCTTAATAATAATATTCTTACTATTCCAATTACAATCTTAATAAATATTTCTTGTTACAATTGCAATCTCAATAATAATATTCCTTACTATTCCGATTACAATCATAATAATAATATTCCAAACAATTTTCTTTTCTTGAAAACTCTCATTTTCACTTTGAAATAAAAAGAGTCTTTGCTTTCACCAGACGACCTTTTTGAAAAATTTTACATTATTTAATTACTTAATTATTATTATTTGCATTGAATTATAATATATATATATTGTATTATTTATTTAATGCATTATATATTGCATTATTATTATTATTTGCATTTAATTATAAGTTCGTAGTAGAAAAAAAAAATGAAAGTGGTGAAAGAAACGAATGAAAGGGATTAAAGATACGAAAAACCCCACTCCCCAAAAACCATATCCATAATTTTATGTGTAAAAAAGTGAGTTTTTATTGCAAATTGCAATCTTATGTTGGACGACTTCTCTTCTTCCCCATCCCTCCCTTTCTTCTTTTATTTTTATGCTGTTATTGGCATTTTTTATGAATCTAAAATTAATTTTGAATGTTACTAAAAAGAAAAGGGATGCACTTCAAAATTGCAGTTGAGAAACTTCACTTAACTACTTAAAAGATACGCATTTCCTTCAATTTTGAAAATAATCTGCCTATAATCTCGATTCTAACAAATTCGCCTCTTGCATTTAGTTTGTCAATTGCAAAAGAAGAGCATTTTGGGGATTATTTCATGTAAAAGTAGTTAATCCACCAGAAATTGAGAATTCTTCTTACACGGAATTTGATTTGTAATTCCAATTATACAACAAAATCCGAAAGCAAAACACGCATTGATTTTTTATGTACTCTAAGAAAAGTGTGTCAACATTGCTATGCTGCACAAAGGCCAAACAAGATACGGTTTACTGAAAATGTAATTAATTTATTCCACGTAATTATATATATATATGCAGGGGGTTTTCAAATCATGCTCTGAATGCCGCAAATCAATGAGGCACTGATTCCTGAATTCCTTAAAAATTGCAAAGTCCCCATTCCGAAAAGCAACCTTCCCCGTCGTGTTGAAGCGACATTCGGCAATATAGATATATGTATATAATCCTGCAGCACAGTTTCCATTAGCTAGGCCATACAAGGCATGAACATCGTCCAGCTCAGCATTGGTTAAATGAGACATGTTGATCTCACTCAAACATCATGTATCCAAACTTTCTTGTGTGATATCTGTCTCCAAGCTTATACGTAGGTACTCTGCATGCACATGCATCTACGAAATCCCGGTGTCTGTCAACAATTTCACCTTCATAAAAAAAATGAAAAGGCCGAATTTTATCCCCGAATCTCTATTTCAAATCAATAATATCAATTAATTGGTGAAGATTAGTGATATAAATAATTGCTTAGAGCATGAATGGGGCTGCGGCACGCGTGCCACAGTGTGGTACGGATGAGTTTTAACAGTGGCACACAAAAGATTTATTGAAAATTGTCAAAATCCGGAAAAAAATTGAGGAAATTTGTCAAAATCCGTCAAACCTCTACTCATACGCTACTGTATGTAACAGCAGCAGAAAGCGGCACTGCTCGATACCAGGACCACGAGGTGGCATGACAGCATGGTCATGGGGTGAGGACAATGGTTTGGTTTGTCGCTCTACGGTCATCTTGTGCACACTTTAGGCTAAACAGACAGGGACCTACAGTATAACGGGGATTCCGAACCACTCACAACTATCTATGCCACAGTCAGGATTCGAACCTGAAGCCTGGGATACCAAAAGCCAGAACACTAGCCACTTTGTTGGTTTGGCTAGCCACCGATGGTTTGAGTTGTCTTACTTTGGTGCTGATGTGTCTTGTTACGATTGTCCGTTCTAGAGCGTGAGCAAATGTGACACTCGGTCTGTGTGGTTCAGTTGATTTTAAACTACCGAGAAATACGTTAATTTTTTAAACTCTTTTTGGATTTTGGCGTTCATATTAGTTCTTTTAAAAAAATTTATTTTCACTATGTCCCTAAGTAAGTCATCGACATCGAAAACAAAATATACAGAGGATACTGTAATAAGTGATTTTAAAATCAAGGAAATGCTATGGAAGTGGTTCTAGGAAGAAGGATTTTTATATACAGAACAAAAATACTCCGAACTTGTTTATTTGATATGTGGAATGTGTGGTATTCGGAATTTCGAATTCGAAAGAAATTTTCCTCGAAAAAACGGAAGAAGTTGGTGAGTCACTTCATTGGAATGTGCGCTGGTTTCCCAAAGTGAACTCGCGAGGTTCGGGAATTTGAGAGAATTTTTTAAAAATATCTGGAAGAAAAGAATGAACTGCACCAGTTAATACTTGCTACTTAAGAATGAAGATTAGGTAAAGAATTTAGCTTTTCTCATTCATATTAGAGAGTTTTTGCATAACGTTTTTGTCGTCCGGTACTTCTTTCTCCCTAGCGCACATGCTCATAGGAAATTGCGCATGCGTATCTGTAATAATGTTTCCTATGAGCATGCGCGCTAGGGAGAAAGAAGTACCGGACGATAAAAAACGTTATGCAAAAACTCACTAATATAGGACATTTAAATAATTTACACCTAAGATTACAAGGAAAATATTGTATTTTTATTATTCTAGTTGGTCAAATATCTTAAAGAAGATATTTTTGCTTTTTTGTTTCCATTTTCGAGAAAATATTTTACCACATTTCACGTTAGTTCAGGTGCTATCTATTAAAATCAATTATTCTCCGAACTATGATAGATTTAAAAAATGAATACCCATTTTGCAGGATTCATTCAGTGCTAGGTTGGATGATTTTCATCATGAAAAAAAGCTGATCTTTTCACAAATCCTTTTTTTTTTCAATTTCTTTGCCAGATATTAATTTGTTACTCACCTGAAATCCAAATAGACATTACAGCACTATACTACGTTGAAAAGCAAATATAAGGAACATATTTGAACTGCAAGTGCTCCAAATTACATTGAAAATATAATTGTTTCAAGTTATTCATTTTTATTTTATACATAACCCAACTGACTAAATAAACCTTTAAAAGTCTTTATTAGCAATTAAACCTAAGTTTGTGCGTTTTATTTATTATTTTTTAAATATACTTTACTCAGACTTACAAGAAAAAGAGGTGCTTTTTGCATAGAAATCTTATAATCACCCTATGAATGGTGCCAAAATTTTTTTGATCTTTTCATATTTTTTTTTTTTAGGATATTGGAAAAATTGTAAGTGGAATACATATATTATTTTTCAGATAGTGGCACTCATCCCTTGACTACCCCTGCCTTATAGGAATGAGACACGACTAGAGCATGACCAGAGCTTCATATCAATACTATTACAAAATAACCTATGAATACTTTTTCAACCCAAAATATATGAGAGAAAAACCAAAGTGAAAGTTATGCTATAACAATTTTCAGTTTATTTCATTTATTTATTCATTTATTATTATTATTATTATTATTTTGCGATTAGAGATTAGCCATCACATTGAAGAATCTTCATCATCATCATCAATAACACGACAGCCCAGAGTGGGCCAAAGCTTTCCTTTGAAGAGATTTCCATGCATTCCTCTGGGTGACCATGATCCTCCTATTATTAACCCCTAATACAGTAAAACCCTTCTCAGCTGCGTCTATCCATCGCAACCTGGGTCGTCCTCTTCCTCTTTCTCCCTGTGGCTTTGCCAAAACGAGCCTTTATACAGGGTTTAAATCATTCATTCTAAATATATGGGTAACCCAGTTTAATCTATTGATCTCAATAAATTTTATAATATCTGGGTCTTTATAGCATTTATATATTTCTGCGTTGTATCGTCTTCTCCAACAATCACTTTCCTTAACACCTCTAAGAATAGCCCTTAAAATCTTACGGTCAAATATACCCAAATGGGCCTCATCAGATCTTGCCAAAGTCCAAGTTTCAGAGCCATAGACCAAAATAGGTCTAATAAGGGTTTTATATAACAAGAATATAGTTTTTCTGCTTATGAACTGTGATTTAGACAGATTTTTTAACTCAAAAGCAGCATTATTGCCAGAAATAGTTCTGTTTCTTATTTCATGTAAAATATTATTTTGACAATTTCTGATCCTAAATACTTAAAACTAAGTACAGATTCAAAAGTATAAGTGTCTAAGGTAATATTGGGTGATTGAAGAATCTTAGTTTTCCAAAAATAAAGAATAGTAGAGTCTTCCCATTATCCGTTCCACACTCCATTGAAAAGAACGCACTTTTAAGCAACTTTCAGTTTACAAGCTTTAATTTCTAAATCTCCGTTCTCATCAAGTTCCTTTTTCTGCGAATTTTCCTTACAACAGACAATGTGACTATTTCTATGGATATGGAAACGCTTCAAAATTTACTTTCTAACTCATTATGTAATCCATTGTTTCAATTCAAAACTTTCGAAACTCTTTCTTACAAAACAACTTGGTTCTTGCTAAGTTGTTTTGTAAGAACCAAGTTGATGACATTCTTGAAGCACTTTAAAATGGATGTTCGAGGCTATGAAAGTCGGAGAAGCTGAGGAAGTTCACATTAAGTTTTAGCCTGAATCTTCCTAAATCGTATTTTTTAAAACCAACGCATCCCAAATATATTTGTTGGTAATAAAGTATCATATAAAAAGTGTGTATATCATCACATAAAAAGTGAATATCATATAAAAAGTGTGCGCCAGTGTGTAGTGTGGCGTTTAGGAAATTATTTTACCTCTAGTGTTTAATGTTCAAAATGTTCTACCAGGAAAGACCTAAGAAATTAGTTATCCCTTAAAAGTATTTCAAGAATGAAGCACTTTAAAATGGATGTTCGTAGCCATTCTAGAATATATTTTGAGTAGATTAGAGATTGTGTAGATAGACTTACTATTCAGATGAAAAAAAAAAAAATCGCTTCAGCGTATGTGTAGCTTACCCATAAAATTTAGAATTTAGTGTAATAACAAAATGCATCACGACAATTTTTAAAAATAACTCATAGATTTCAAGGACTTTTTTCTTTTCTAGAAAAATTTTATTTCCACTTTGAATTGAAATTGTCTTTGCTCTTAACAGAGACGATCTTTTAGAACAATTTTACATTATTTGATTATTCATTAGCACGTGAAATAAATTTTAAATAAACCAATAAGAATAGATCGTGAAAGATATTTTTTTTTTTTTAAATTAACCAATAAGAAACGTTGAAAGTGGAAACAAGGAAAACGAAAAACTAAGGTCCCGAAAAACAATACCCCTAATTTTTATGGTTTGTTTTGTCGCTCTACGGTCATCTTGTGCACATGAGGGCTAAATAGACCGGAACCTACAATTTAAAGTGGATTCCGAACCCCTCACAAACATCCATGCCACCACCAGGATTAGAACCTGAAGCCTGGGATACCAAACTTATATTATATGGAGCTAAATTTTTTTCTAAACTTCAAAATTCGAAACTTTTAATTTGCCACTGCGTTTCGTCCTCTGCGTGTGACACATAAGACAGAGAGGAGTCGAATGACTGCGTCTGAGTCACGCCAGAGCCGCAGACTGAGTGTTTGCCAACAAAGGCCCGAAATACCGCGGGGCGGGGTAAATAAAGAGGGAACGCGGCCGGGGCTAAATGCGGGTCGCGGCGGAGCTATTCCTGGCAGGAATGGGTCCCGTGCCGAGGAGTCGCGGTTGACTGCACCCAGGTACATCCTTGTTGTCACAACACCCTCTCCCGAACCGGGTCGTTTACACCCACAACTCACTTCCTAATTTAACCACTCGCTGCCTTCCATCAACCGCCGCCGTAAGATGAGCCCCTTCGCATCTTCATCTCTTACTCACAGATGAACCTTTTTTTTTATTTCATTTTTTTCTTCAGTCTATGAGTCTTAGGATAACATCATCCCAAAACACTGCAGGAAGATTCTTTGGATCGCATTCACCCTCTATATAGCAAAGTTTGGTTTGTCGCTCTACAGGTCATCTTGTGCACACTTTGGGCTAAACAGACCAGGACCTACAGTTTAACGTGGATTCCGAATCCCTCAGAAACATACATGCTACCTCCAGGATTCGAACCTGTAGCCTGGGATACCAAAGGTCAGAGCGCTGGCCACCAGGCCGCGCTGTATAACAAAGAGCCGGAGCTTTGTTGCACATCGTGTGTGTGCACATCGGTGGACATCCACTAACCAACGGCCCACAGACGGGAGGACTTTTAAAAGGAGTGTCGTATTGCAGAAAATGGAGAGAGGAATACCATCGGGCAGCCAATGTTTATGCTTAACAAAACTACGGCGCTTACGTTAAACAAAGGCGCAGTTGTTTTTACACATTCGCTATCATCTTGTTGCTTCTGAAGCGGCCTGATGGCCAATTGGCTAGCTCTTTGGCCCTTGGTACCACAGGTTTCAGTTTCGCATTCTGGTGGTAGCATGGATGTTTTCCTAGTGGTTCGGAATTCACTTTAAACTGTAGATGCTAGTCTGTTTTGGCCTACTGTACACAAGATGACCGTAGAGCGACAAACCAAACCTTGTTTCTGAAAAAAAAAACTGCAACGGGGGCCAGCAGCAGATTCGGGCCTGAACCTTATTACGAGCTACTTGATCACATTATTCGAGTGGGATGGTCTGGGTTTCAAATCCATATCAAGGTGGTTGGTTCGAGATTGAGCAATTATGCTGGACCATGAGCTTCTTATGCCCAGCAGGAGAGCGATAAACCTGTTAAGTGGTGTCCGGGCGAGGCTATTAGTCGATTTCGTTCCGAGTGTCTCATTCTGACCTATAACCTCTGTGATCTCAATTTGTGAATGACGTCCGACAAAAATGGTCTACGCGAGAAATCCCTTTGACGTGAGGAAAAAATCGACACTGGTCTGAGCACTCCAAGTGCCCTATCCACACTGACAAACTGGCTTATTATTGGTTCGAGAGGCTACTGCGCTAGTTCCTTGTACTTTGGTTTGATTTGTCGCTCGACGGTCATCTTCTGCACATGAGGGCTAAACAGAAAGCCGTCCACCGTCAGGATTCGAAACCTGAAGCCTGTGGTACTAACGACCAGTGCGCTAGCCAATTGGCCACAAACCCGCGTACTTTCGTTTGAAAGGCGCTTAAGGCGACATGTCATTCATTCCGTTGCATTAAGAAGGTACGAAGGTGTGTCCATAAGATGTCTCGGCGTTCGCATTGATGGTTCAATGTGGCAATAGCATTGCAGGCCGCCGTTGGTTCAAACTGGATAACGTTGATTATGCTATGCTAGGAGAATGATCTTAGGTGCCTGTCTCGTGGCGTGGCGGCAACGTGCGCAACGGATGAGATTCAAAATCACTGGGGATCTTCCCACTCCTTGTTATTGTTTTTAAAAATGGAGACACTAGATGGTAATTGGAACAAGCATCGATAGTCAGGTTAACGGGTGGGAGTGTTCCGTGTTTTCTCCAATTGACACGCATCTGCTGGGCACTAACCCCTAGGAAAATCCTCACCCCCCTCGGATCTCCCATCCGTCTACAACATCAACAGATGTACATAGCAAAAATGAGGTGTACATAGAAGGGGAACAGTCAGGTACGTAGGTGTACGTGGGTACGTAGCAAAAATAAAGGTATGTGGTGAGGGGTGTGGAGCAAAAATGAAAAATGGCGTTGAAAAGGGATGAGTACTACGGCAATCGAAAGGCAAGGTTGGCAGCGCGACCTTTAAGAGTGAAAGTCGAGCCTCCGTCTATAAATAAGCGAGGCGCACACACCTCTTCCGAACACCACTCGCTACCCGGCTCACTCCTTCCCGACATCAACTCGTTCGACGACTTTTCAAGTTCGTTTTTTTTTTTTAGTGTCCGTGTACGCGCGCCCAATTAGCAACGTCAGATATTCAGGAACTTCAACTGATTGAGTTAAAGATGTGGACTCACTCATTCCAAAGGAAGCTTTGATTCTTCCTAAATTTGTTTTTACGATATGAAATGCTTTGTATGTATATATATATATCTGAATTCGGATAAAATAGAAAATAGATGATAAATTCAAAAGGGTCGCTTCCTAAAATTATCTTTTGGCATTAATGGTTAAAATGTATACTTAATTAAGTATACTTTATCATACTTAAACAAGTAAACACTTAAAATCTGAAACTAATATATATCTCAGAATCTCTCCCTCTTTCTGTATATATATATATAGTCGTACCTAAATATGAGTGAGTACATATAATATATACGAGTGCATTTTTGCTTCCAATTCAGTTAATTGATACGAAGTTCGTAATTCGGTATATAAGCCAAAAAGGATTTATATAATTTTTATTTAATTTCAAAGAAGGAAATTAAATAAAAATTATAACTTTTATAAAAATATAAATATAAATAAAAAATAATATAATATAATAAAATATAAGTAATATTAATATAATAATAAAATATAAATATAAAATTATTTGGGCACATATTAAACACTCAAAAGTATGTTAAATATTTAAAGTCATTTTCCTTTTCCATATTTTATTTTTATTATGCTAATTTTTTTATGTTATTTTATCATTATTTAAAATTATTTACGATATTTTACCATTATTTAAAATGTATGTTTTGTTACTTTTGAATTAGCCGGGAGCACATTTCGCCAACATCAAATATTTGCGTTTTGAAATATATTGCAAATATATATTTGAAATATATTGCGAAGACTCTAACAAAAATAAAATAAATAACACATTTAAAATTTAAAAAAAAAAAACAGCTCTTGAAACAACATTGAAAACAACACAACTCATTTCATTCTTTTTTTCCGTAAAGTTAAGAAACCTAAACTAAAGAAATAAAACGTCCTATATTGAGCAATATTTGGCGAGGTGAACAGATACATATAGAAGCCAACCTGCCCTGTATATATATACAGGGTGTTTCATATTAAATGGGACAAAAAGATCATCATAGTACAAATTCCGTAATTGATTTATTTAGCCGAAACAAATTAATTCTGAAACTCCAGTTATACAAGTTTTATACGAATGTTTTTATTTTATTATTGTTAAAAATTTAGATGTAATTCATTATATTTAGAAGTAATTCAATACTTTAATATACATTACTTGACAGCGTAAATAAGTTTTACTTTTTGACCATGAATTATGCAGATATAAAATTATGTGTCTTTTTTTTAAATATTATTTTTTGTAAATTAAAAAAAAAAGCTTAATGAATAAAAAAATTTAAATATATGTTTATCCATTTGATATTAGAAAACTTAAGAAATGATTCAGCATATACCTCCTGTCTAACAAAAGCAGTGGACAGAGATATGCAAAGAGTTGTGCAAGACAGGTTCACTATACGAATTTCATGAAATACAGGTCGCCCCAGTATGCCAAATAATAGAGACAAAAAAATGGTGTAATTGCAAATAAATAAAAGAAGTTCCTAAAAGAAATTAAAAAAATTTTAAAAAAGTAATCTGCTTCCAGACATACAGATTATTCATAAAATTTAGAATTTAATGTCAGGATCAAATCGCATAACTGCGAACTTATAAAAAAAAAAATCCTATAGAATTGTAAGCGATTTTCTTTTCTTGAAAAATTTCATTTTCATTTTAAAATAAAATTGTTTTTGCTTTCACCACAGGAATTTTTAGAACAATTTTACATTATTTAATGATTACTTTTTCAAAGAAATGAAACAAGAAAATTAAGTTGTCAAGGACAAGAATGGAAGTGTTCAAGGACACTAATACTCCTCATGATCTCATACTCCCCAAAACAATAATCACAATTTTGTGGCTAATAAGAATGTATTTTAAAAGAATTAAATGAAACTAATTGTCCTAAGATAGAACGTACAGCAATGTATAAAACTGATGCATGTAAAGCAATATGTACACTACTGGCCATTAAAATTGCTACTTCAGGAAGAAATGCAGATAACAAAATGATATTTATTGGACAAATATATTATACCGGATGTAGCAAGTGATTCAATTTTCAAGAAATTTGGGTGCATAGATCCTCAGAAATCAGCACCCGGAACAACCATCTCTGACAGTGATAACAGCACTTATACGCCTGGGCATTGAACCAAACAGAGATTGGATGGCATGTACCGGTACAGATGCCCATGCAGCTTCAATACGATGTCACAGTTCATCAACTGTAGTGACTGACGTATGGTGACGATCCGGTCCCTCCTCAACCATGGACCAGACGTTTTTTATTGGCGAGATCTGGTGAACATACAGGCCAGGGCAACAGCCGAACATTTTCCGTATCAAGGAAGGTCCGTACAATACATGTCCCCAATTTGCTTGCAAAGTAATTCGAGAAGAATGTTGAGATGGTAGAAATCAGAACTACTATCCCAACCAGACTGCCAATTGAGTAAAAGTCAATGGAGTTCTGTACATACTAGAGCAGGGGTCTTCAAGTTACGGGTCGTGGCCCCAATCCGGCCCGCTACTGTCATCCCTCCGGCCCTCGACAGCGAATAGCTTATTGTTGCTGTAATAAGTTAGATAAAAAAACCACAGAATGATAATAACTCGGTTTTATTGACTTGCTGGGTAAAAGCTTAATGACAAGCATAATACGCAGAAAATTGAACTTAAGCATAACAACTAACAAATAATTGAAATGAATCCCACTAACATTATAAACTAGTGAACATCCGCGGTAGTTATGTTGGGGTAAAGAGTATCGCATATGTATGTATATCGATGTTTGGAATGTATATATCCTGAATCAAACATATGATTTTTATCCTGAAAATCCCCGTCTAGAAGTTATAGATAATGGCAGAAAAATTAAAACGGTTTTGGCCCTTCGTACTTACTGGAGTAAACAGTACGGTCTTAAGGCAGAAAAGTTTGAAGACCCCTGTGACCTTTAGTGAGTCCATAAGTTTGGAAACAACCAAGTGATTCAAGGCTGTTGTTGAGGTGGAGGAGCAGGGAATATCTCAGCCGCACACATTCACCTTATCAGAACTATTGATGGATCACGAAAAACAATTCATATTAAAGTATAAAAGCCAAATATATTTTTCTTTTCTAATGCCGCTGGCAAACACTTAGACAGCTTGGTCTTGGATGCCTTAAGGCAAGCGCTGCACAGACGTTACTCACTTTTTCATTACCCAGGAGGCGCTTGTAACTTGAAGATAAGCCCACGGACGCGGAGTAACAATGCCCCTACAACGCTCTACGATTATATAAGATCAGGACCTACGGCTTAAAAGTGATTCCGAACCACTACACACATCAGGTCACCACCGGGACTCGAACCCGAAACCTGTGGTACCGAGCACCAGAGATAAAGCTAAATATAAAAAGCATAAAAGAGAACCCTACAATTCAAAGAATTCCTGTACAAATTATATAAATATGCAAGAAGAGTATTAAATTGAAGGCTACAAGTGTAAAAAAAAAAAAAAAAAAAATAAAAAAATAAAAAATGAACCAAAAGAACACACGCTGTAGCAAGGTGTCGAATGTTTGCAGACGACATTTTTGTCTCTAGACAAAAAAAAAAAAAAAAAAAAGCATGAAAAAAATTCTTATCTCGTACGTGCTCCAATAAAATGCAAAAATTCCGTTACCTTGAGTGTGATATTCGAACGGTTCACTTTGAGCTAATGAGAACGAGTTCTCTTTTGGTGGAAGCTGGTTTTCCCGCCTGATGGATTCGAGTCACTTTTCCCAAGGCGGCGGGATTCCTCCGTTATCCGGCGCGGGAAATCCCGGGTCTGGCCCTGGGATTTCTACAGCCCACACCCCAGCGAGAAATGCGACCGCGGCAACAGGTTCCCGAAGCATGCTTATGGAAAAGGCATTTCACGTTGTTTTGTTTGATGTTGAAAATTGCATTTGTTTATTTTCATTATGTAATTAGATATCGGGAACTGTTTCTTTAATTGTTCTTTCATTAATTAAACGCACGTACGAAGAAGTTCAAAAGGAAGTGAATAAATATCAAACTTAAAACTTCGAAAAAATGAAAGTATTAATTTATACATTTTTTTATTAATTATTTATTTATATTTTTTTTTTTTATTATTTATTTTATTATTTTTTTAAAAAGTTTTATTATTATTATTATTATTTTAATTTTATTATTTATTTATTTATTTAATTTGTATTTATTTATTACCCATAAAATTATGGGTATTGTTTTCGAGTTTTTAATGTCCTTGGTCAATTTCATTCGTTTTCTTTCACAAGCTTTTAATTTATATTTTTTATTAATTACTTATTTATATTTTTTTATTTATTTTATTTATATTTTTATTTATTTTATCTTTTTTTTTTTTATTATTTATTTTATTACTTTTTAAAATTTTTATTTATTTTATTTATTACCCATAAAATAATGGGAATTTTTTTTCGGGAAAGAGTTTTTCTTGTCCTTGATCAATTTCATTTATTTTCCTTGACCACTTTCAAATTTTTTTTTTTCGAAATTTCTTTCACGAGTTTTTAGTTTTTAATTTCTTTCATGACTTAATAATTATATGATTAAATAATATAACATTGTTCTTAAATGATCTGGTGGAAAAAACAACTTAACTTCAAAGTGAAAATGATATTTTTCCAAAAAGAAAAATCTTCTGAAATTTACAGTTTAATTTTTAAGATTCTTATATTTTTTATTTCTAATTAAGGATTTAATTACATTAAATCCTTGATTCAAATTAAATCCTTAATTTTATGGATGTCAACGGTGTTTTGGAGAAAAGAAAGCATGTCGTATTTCTATTTTTCTTTTTTCTATAACTGTTATACAACATAGATTATTTTGAAAAAAATAATCATAGACTTTCGTGAGGTTATGTCTCCTACATTTAAGGGGAATTATACTAATTATTCTATTAATAATCTGGCTGCTCCAACTAAGGAAGAGAATGTTGATGAGGAAGATTTTCTTTTAGATCAGCTTAGGGTTCTTGTTCTAGATATGATATAGATTATTATGGCCGATATTAATGCTAAACTTGGCGATGAAGAAGGAATTTAGGTCGGTGATAGGAAAATACATATCGCATGTCGATTCAAATGATACTTTACTGAGATTAATAATTTTAATATCAATGCAAACAGACTTATCACTTTTGCTGTTTCACATGATATGGTAATTGTCTGCACAATGTTTCAGCATAGGATATTCACAAAATAGCCTGGAGACCACCTGATGGAACTCACAACGACCTAATCGATCCTGTGTTGATTAACTCTAGACGTTATTTTCGAGGCTCGTGTATGTGAGGAGACCAAATATAGATTCTGATCACTATCCAGTGATCTGAAAATTTAGGGAAAGGATCTCTAGCAATTAGGACGGAAAAAGGTTTCCCTGTAAGGAAGAGCCTAAAATTCGTGAAGAATATCGAATTCTGCCTTCGAATAAACTTAAAGAGAATAGTGATGACATGAATGAAAAGTGGCAACTTACAAAGAAGTCTATAATATCAATAGCTAATACGTTGATAGGTAGAGAGGAAAGGCCGAAGAAAACTGATTGGTACTACGTATTCCTGTCAATGTTTGTACTCTAATGTGAGGTTTAGCAAGTCAAAATATTGACTCATAATTAACTAGTCAGCATCTTACAGATTTGCTGCGAACAACTTTTGACAAATTACAAGCTAGGTTTTAAAAAAAATTATCAAAAGAACTTATAATAGTTATGTTCTGACAGGATGTTGCCTTGGTTCATCACCCTTATTAAAAATGCGTCGGAGAAAATAAAACGGGACGTTATCAAAAAAATGTGCGAGAGAATTTAATAGCAGCAGTACAACAGGAACAGCATAACCGAATAACAGTATATAGCTAAATAGTAACAGCATAATTTGCCATATATTTCCGTGACTATTGAATTTGTTAATGATTTTTTTATAGCATTAAGAATCATTGCTTTTTCATAAAGTTCTAGGGTTATCACACTATGAAATATACTCTGGCTATTGAATCTGGTAATTCTTGTGGTATTGTGACTCATTGCATAGTAAATTTCTTGGATTGCTGAACATTGTATCATCCCATGTGTGTACGTCCAGCAAAGTACGTTCACACATGATGAATTGAAGTTTTAATTGGCATTTAATTCCGAACACAAAAGACAGTGAAAGAAAGTCGTTTTGCAACCTCCGATAGGATTGGTATTGGGTAATTTTTTATATTGAAATAATTTTGATATTACATAACGGTTTTTCATTAATAATTTTATTGAATGTAAAAAATTAATGATATGTTATAAAAGTTGTATTTTTCTGTACTGTTGTAGTATTTTATTGTTAGTTGAAGTATTTTAATATAATTTTTTGTTAATTTTTTGCTTTGTATTTATATGAAATGTCTATATTTTTAAAATTCATATTGTATATTTGATTTCTTATAAAGTTAAATAAATATTAACTGTTGTATCTAGCTTCACTAAAATTTGGTCCCCCACCACCAAAAAAAATTGGAAACCTGCATGAGATTCTGGTTAATGTCCATCTCTGGAATAAATATAGGTATTACTGAATGTTCTTCCTGAAGGTATGTGGGTATTACTGAATGTTCTTCCTGAAGGTATGGGTATTTGGGTATTACGGAATGTTCTTCCTGAAGGTATGTGGGCGTTTCTGAAAATCTTCCGGAAGGTATATGGGCATTTTTGAATGTCTTCCTGAAGGCATATGGGTATTTTTGAAGATATATAGATATTTCTGAAAATCTTTATGAAGGTATATAGGTATTTTTGAAAATCTTTCTGAAGGTATATAGATATTTTTGAAAAGAAGTATGAAAAATGAAGGGTATTTCTGAAGGCATGTGGGTTTTTCTGAAGGAAAGTCTTTCTGAAGGTATATAGATATTTTTGAAAATCTTTCTGAAGGTATATAGATATTTTTGAAAATCTTTCTGAAGGTATATAGATATTTTTGAAAATCTTTCTGAAGGTATATAGATATTTTTGAAAATCTTTCTGAAGGTATATAGATATTTTTGAAAATCTTTCTGAAGGTATATAGATATTTTTGAAAATCTTTCTGAAGGTATATAGATATTTTTGAAAATCTTTCTGAAGGTATATAGATATTTTTGAAAATCTTTCTGAAGGTATATAGATATTTTTGAAAATCTTTCTGAAGGTATATTTTGATAGATATTTTTGAAAATCTTTCTGAAGGTATATAGATATTTTTGAAAATCTTTCTGAAGGTATATAGATATTTTTGAAAATCTTTCTGAAGGTATATAGATATTTTTGAAAATCTTTCTGAAGGTATATAGATATTTTTGAAAATCTTTCTATAAGGTATATAGATATAGATATTTTTGAAAATCTTTCTGAAGGTATATAGATATTTTTGAAAATCTTTCTGAAGGTATATAGATATTTTTGAAAATCTTTCTGAAGGTATATAGATATTTTTGAAAATCTTTCTGAAGGTATATAGATATTTTTGAAAATCTTTCTGAAGGTATATAGATATTTTTGAAAATCTTTCTGAAGGTATATAGATATTTTTGAAAATCTTTCTGAAGGTATATAGATATTTTTGAAAATCTTTCTGAAGGTATTTTTATGAAGGATATTTTTGAAAATCTTTCTGAAGGTATATAGATATTTTTGAAAATCTTTCTGAAGGTATATAGATATTTTTGAAAATCTTTTTGAAAATCTTTGGGCTTCTGAATACCTTTTTGAAAGAGTTTTGAATACCTCTCTGCATAATATCCCATTAAAAGAAGATCACATTTCCTAAGAGAGAGTAAGCTTAATTTAATTTGTTGACCTCAGCGTGCCCTTCTCTGCGAGATTCAGCTCGCGTGAATCTGCTTCTCTGCAAAGTTCACTCACTGATGATGGCAGACAATATCTTTCTCGTTTTCGATGAGCAGACAATAGGGGTGTAGCTGGAAAGACTCTCCTGCTCCGTGTGGGTGCCAGAAAAAGATGTAAAAGTGAGCAGAGACGGCAAGGGCGCTGTCGAGAGTTGACAGGTCACATCTGCACCGGGGGTGTGTGCGAGCATAGGGTTTCCATGGGGATCACAGATCATCCTCTTAAAGGTTCCTGTCACCGTTCCTGTCGCTTCTTTTTCTGTCATTCGTTGCTCAGCACAAACGAGAGTCTGTCTCCGACACTGTGTTTGGAAGTCTTCGGTGCGCAGAAGAATTTCGATGTCTATTTGTTTCGTCATTTTTCAATGCACAAAAGAAAATGTCAAGTTCTCCCAAAGCAAGGGTAGAAAAATATAACTGTGCAGATAACATGTAATTTGGTTCACAACAATTACCTTCCTCCTGAATCATAACGAAGAATTATACATAAGTGAATATGACTTGTAATATAGTGCGAGATCTTTTATACTTATTATGAAATAGATCAAAACGACGTATTCACCAATAAATGAAATAAAAAGGAATGTCAAATGGGGAAATGTACCCCTAGATCAGTGGTTAACTTTACGATGTTTCAGATATTGACACGCGTTTTCCTTTTATAGAAATTCAAAAGGTTTCAATAGACAATTCTTTTATGTTTAATCGTGAATCCACGATCGATGGATATAGCTGCCAGTTCTTCAGCTTCAGTTATTGCTAGATCAACCCCACAGAACTATTTAGGGATGGGAGTCTCATGGGTTTCGATGTTGTGTAAGAAATCGCCTGCATGAGGCGATTTCTTACACAACATGTGCTGTCCATTGAAACCCACTGAAATCGTCGTCGTCCATGTGTTTACGGAGTTCCTTGGTCTATGATGACCTATTACTCCAGGATTATAGATTAAAAGTTCATGGTATGGAAAAAAGCATTGATGATTATAAACAGTAATGAGTGATAAAGGTATTGCCCAATAGTGAAATAAATACAAGTTAAGAATATAAAATGAAAAGAAAAAGAAACAAGATAAAAAACCAGTTACAGAAAAAAATATATACATAAAAACAATTAAACCCACTGAAAGTTAAAAAGTTAAACCCCGTTTAAAGTTATCGGGTGTCTATACGCGTTAATTATGTTATACACGAAGTAATTGATAACAAATTAGGTGTTTCTAGGATAAATTATAATAGAATAAGGAACGTGCTGTGTTTTTTTGTTCTGCTCCAGACATGCCTTCTTGAATGACCATCCTTTACCTTTACTTGACTACCATCTTTTAACATTTGTACGTGGAGTTCCATGGCATTCTGTTTAATGTACGCATTATGAACACTAATTACAAAATTAACACTATAAAAATTTTCATTTCTGCTTTTTTTTACTTGTCCCATTATAATAATTAATATAAACAGAAAATATCGAAAAGAAATCAAAAAAAGCATGAAATAAATAGAATAAGCAGCAGGAGTTGGAAAATGTCGGCAAACACATGAAAGGACACATGTTTGGAGACTCCTCTTGTTATTCAGGCTTGAATGGCCGAGTGGCTAGCAATCTGGATCTCGGTACCACGTGTTTCGGGTTCGAGTCCCGGCGGTGGCATGGATGTTTGTTGGTGGTTCGGAATCCTCGTTAAACTGTAGGTCCCGATCTGTTTAGCCTAAAGTGTGCACAAGATGGCCGTAGCGCGACAAACCAAACCTCTTGTTATTCAAACTATACGTCTATACAATTATATACCTCCCTATTTAAATGTGAATTAACAAATTAGTGTCTTTAAAGATGCACAAAGTTGATGAAATTTACTTTAATTAAATAAACTTAAAATGTGCAATATTTTTGTTATAATCATTACACATTTCTTAGCCCCGAAGCATTTTCATAAACACTCAATTCTTCGTGCTTTCTCTGCCTGCTTATTGCAGTAAATGGAGTGATAGTTCGAAGGACAACTAATTAACATTCTTAAAATCTTCGCGTTACTCAGACTGACACGCGATGCCACGGTATGCCAGTGCCAGTCATGCCGCCTCCCTTGGAGGGAATTATTGAAAACACGAAATCGTCAACTATTTTCGTTTGCCTGTCTGAGGTGTCGTGTTCCCCAAAGGGCACCAGGTGGAAGCCTGTCTGGAAATAGATGGCTTTTTTTTTTTTTTTTTAATTGCAAGTCAGCTATACCAGTACTTTTTGCGGAACGGCACTGTACATTGGGTACCGTAAGGTTATTGCCCTTTGCTTCAGATTGCAGGATAAACTGACGGACTAGGATAATAAACACCTGAAAAAGTTGAAGAAGCAATGTTCAAGTAGCTTCTCCCCTGTGTGACAGGCTATCTGCCACTCTCTGTTCTTAATATGATGCCAAACAGTGTTAAGGCAATAGATCACTTTCACTGAAAACCGACATCCTACAGAAATCTTGCTTTTAATTCTCACTTGAATGCAACCTCTAATACCCTCTAGGGACACAACACCCGTCCTATTTGAATAATCCTATATTTTTTAAAAGGGAAATGACAGTTTTAGTTTGGTTTGGTTTATCGCTCAACCGTCATCTTGCACACACGTGGGATAAACAGACTGGGACCCACAGTTATACTACCAACATGACAGTTTTAGATCTTCTACAGTTTTAGGTTAATCTGCAGTTCGTTAGAACTCTGATGCTTTTCCTCTGTGCATCGAAACTTGAAATTTTTTTTTTTTGAGCTCGAAACCTCGAAATCTTTCTTGAAGCATTTGAAGTTTTGTCAAATTTATTTTTAAAAAAACAAAAAAAACATAGTTTATCAACAGGAAAATTCCAAACTATGTTTAATTAATGAAACTTGTATTTGTGTATCACTGCTCCTACTTGCCATTCGAATTGCTACAGTGCAACCTTCTCCTGCTAGGTTGAGCATGTAAATCTTTTTATTGACTAATTGTAAGGAATTCTTTATTTTTTTTTTACTTTTACCTCTTTTTAGTAACACCAAAAGGATTAAAAAAATTAATTTTAAAAATAAAAATTAAAAACTGAAATCTGCTCGGCAAATTTCAACTTATGTGTGAATATTCGATAGCGGATGAATAAACTCAGGAATATGCCAATGTTTAATAATGCACGAGATATATGAAGCAATTGATTGATGACTACAAGAATGACCAAATTCAATAGCTACATGAATAATGCAATGTTTAATAGATCAAAAACTTCATGAAGAATGAATTGTTCAAGAACCTCTAAAAACTACACAAAAGTAACATAAATGTCGTTATCACATTCAATAGCCAAAAAAAAAAAAAAAAAATGTATCAAAGTTTGAATATTCTAGGCATAAACGAATATTCCAAATACAATAAGAAGCACTCTACAGCTCAATAGGTACGGAAAATGCCAAAAGTGATAAATATGTAACTTCAAGAAGAAGGAATGGATCAACGCACTACGAGTACTTATAGCCATTGGATATACAAATGTTTAAAATCCCAACACAAAATATGATTCAAAACCATGCTACACAACACTTCAAGCAAAAGCCAAATTCTCCAGAAAATTCCTGAAGACTAACGTTATTCATGAATCATTTCAAGAGTTAAGGGCCCAAAGTACCATTTTTTTGCAATGGAGTTTTATTTGTTTGACCCTCATTTTCGGTTAACGTCACGGACCCTAACCAGAACAACATCCTGCTCACACATGATATTAAAAGATTTTCGGCTATTTTTTTTTTTTTTTTGTGTGTGTGTGTGTGTGTGTGTGTGTCTAAGTTTCTGCAACTGGCGCCTAACTGTACCGAATTTTTAATTCGATGTTTCTTATTTTTAAATTCTTCATGTACATTCTCAGCTTTATTTTTCATAATTTTTTTCTTTTTTGTTTTTTCATTATAATTAGTTGAAGCAATTTTTAATATCTTTTATTTTTAAAGAAGTGCACAGTTTTTACATATCTCTTAATATTAACTACACAGCTGACAGATGCAAACTTAATTTTCTTAAGGACGAATAGATGAAGATATCTTATGCCCACGGGTACTCCGTCATGGCTACGTCCGTCACAAGTACGTCTGATATATATTGTTTAAAATAAGTTTCATTTTAAAGCACAAAATAGGATATTGCGAAATAATACTTCGAAATGCGCAAGTAATATTTGAATCAACACTTATTTGTAAACAAACATTTTCAGGCATAAATATTAAAAAAAAAAAGTTTGACTCATTACTTTCGCGTTTAGTGACTCAAAAGTCAAAATCGAAATCTAAAATAATAAGATTCTCATTAAAACGGATATCACACATCAGATTCACAAAGAAATGCAATACGCAGTTAATTTTTGAGATAATTTTTAAAAAATTTAATGTCATCAGGTAATCTAAAAAAAAAAAAAAAAAATACTCACTCAGCGATGTATCCATGAATCTTTCTTACTCATGAAGACCAGGTTAATTTTTTTTTTTCAAATCTTTGAGCTCCATGTAGAAGAAAACTGGATTATGTTCAACATTTTTAGTTTCCCTCATTATGACATGGCGAGTGTCAAGTTCAATACTTCATTTATGGATTATTCCTCAGGAGAGGAACTGCACTTCAGAACTGGCCAATATTAAGGCGTTCATGGGTATACCAATGATAGCATCTTTTTATCCGAAAAAAATAACCACTCGTTTTCTTCTCGATATTCCTATGGCCTGATGGGCAATGGGCCAGCCCCCTCTAGCTTTTGGTACCACAAGTTTGAGGTTCAAATCCTGGGGGTGGCATGGATGTTTATAAGTGATTCGGAATCTCCGTTAAACTGTAGGTCCCGGTCTAATTAGTCCAAAGTGTGCACAAAATGACTGTAGAGGGACAAACCAAGATATTTCTCTCGACATAAAAACTAGCCAAATTGGCTAATGAATTAATTGTCGGTAGAAAATGTCTTTTCTATTACTAAACTTTTGTAGATTTGCCATCAATAAAAACTCCAAATTATCTTCCCAGTTTTAGTAACTATAATACCGGAATATACTAAATTGTAGCCGATCCACTTTGTTTGTTGATGAATCTCGACAAAGTAGGAAGTGCTTCTCTTTTACTCATTCTACCAATTCCAATGTGAAAACTCAGTTGTTTGTGATCAATGCAGCGCTCCTCATATATCGTCTTGTACGTCCACTTTCCTTAAATGTATTCACTGTGGCGATGCCCACAAAGCCACTTACATAACGAGCTCAAAGAGAAAGGCCGAAGAAAAATAAATCTACAATCTGCTTCCACAGCAAACTCTGGATTCATAACTAAAGAAGAAATAGTTCAATTATTTCATCAGTCCCTTAAAATATCCATAAAAGATTAAAGACATAGGGCCTGAATGGCCGAGTGGCTAGCGCTCTGGCACTCGGTACCCCAGGTTTCAGTCCCGGCGAGGCCATGGATGTTTGTAGTGGTTCGAATCCACTTTAAATCGTAGGTCTCTGTCCTAATAGGATCGTAGAGCGTTGCGGGGGCATTGTTACTCCGCGTCCGTGGCTTATCTTCAAGTTACACGCGCCCCCTGGGTCCTGCAAAGTGAGCACGTCTGTGCAGCGCTTGCCTTAAGGCATCCAAGACCAAACTGTCTAAGTGTTTGCCAGCTGCATTGGAACAAAAAATTAAAAAAAAAAAAAGGTTTATAGACATTTGTCAGGCACAAGCATTGCCAGAAAATTTCGCCACAATACAAACTTCACTATCTCAATCATGAAGAAAACTCTCGAATCCTCCTAATATCCAGCGTTAAGGATAAAAACAAATTCAATGCGAGTTGATCTGGATTCAATTTTTTACAATGATCTGGACAATACTGTTTTGAAAACTGACAGATCAGATCCCTTTTCCCAATGTGCCCTTTTATCGCCAAAAACAAAATGGACAGTTAGACATGATTACTTAGTGTATTCTATTGGATCTTTATTTTAGATTATGTTTCTATTTTTTTTTTTTTTTTTCCTCTTTCACGTTGTTTTTCATGTTTACAAATTTAAATATCCTTCAATGGAATGTCAGAAGCATTCGAGAAAAAAAAACGTGGCAGTTTTATAATCATATCCATATTTTCGTAGTTCAGGAGACCTTTCTAAGCAATGTAGACGAGTTTCATAAAAGAGCTGGTAAACTTATTTATAAAACAGACAGATATAACGATCCAAGAAAGAGAGGGGAGGCTGGTTTGATGTCCACCATCGATTCCTCGAACACCACACTCGAATTCTCGGTCTTATTTTTTCTTATAATCTCAACTTCAAGCAACATTTTTCTTACATTAAAAGAAACCAAATAGAAAACTTAACACCATTAAAGCAATAGTCGCAAACTCTTGGGGTTGTCGTTCATGGCATCTCACCAAAATTGTAAACTGCACTGTTTGTAGCATTATGGAATATGCCTCGCTTATTTTTATTTTCTCGTATCAGAGCAACCTCCAAATTCTTACCCCAGGGTCAATATTGCTTTTACGATGTGCAACAGGTCTCGCCATAGGCAGTTTATATTAGTAGAAAATATTTTTCTAAAGATATTTCTTTCGATCCAACCTTCCTCCCACTCTTTTAATATCTCGGATTAGAGAATTGTTCTGCCCGCTTGAAGAATTCGAATTCCTTTCACATTGTTTCAAAATTTGCACATTACTCCTTCCTATTTGATTCCCAATCTACATCCCATTAATAAAATGATGAAATTTCTTTCCATCTAGATGATTTCAAACCAAGCAACTACCACATCTTGTAATCAAGTATTTTTTTGAAGAATATAAAGAAAAAAATAGAAAAATAAAGTCAGTTTAGCAACCGATGCATCTAAAATGCAATATCCTAAAAACTCTCAATATCCTGTATTCGATATCCTCTCAATATCCTGTATTCGATATCCTCTCAATATCCTGTACTAATTTTTTCTCTGAAGAAACTTCATCTGGGACCATCTCAAATGACAACAGTACTTTTACAGGCGAAACTCTCGCACTGATTTTATCAATCTCAACATTTGTATTCAAGTCATACCCTTACACTATTTCATCAGATAGTGTCTTTGCCCTTCGGGCTCTCCAAAAATTGTAATTTTAAATTCACACGAGTTATCAAACCTCTTGGAGATCATGTAAAAAAAAAAAAAACTTGAACTCAATTTTATCTTTGCAATTTGTCTCGACTCCATGTCACGTTGGCATAACCAAAAATGAACAAGCAGTTCCTGAACAAAATCCGCTTCCAGAAACAATGATTTTGAACTGAATATCTTCTGAAGACATCACGTGTGTCCAAAAAGTAAGACCCATTTCAATTTAAAATTCCCGGGGCTTATGGAATTAAATTTTTTCTTTTCTAGGTTGCTGACACTGTCCTTGACATCTGTGGCGTCAAAACATTCATTAGTGTTTGAGTGACGCTTGGCTTTGTGAGACGCTAAAAATGATTGCGGCGATTTTTGAAATGGCTGAATGAATTGAGCAAACAACTTGCTTTTCAATCTTGTTTGCGGAAACATATAGAATGTTGCAGAAGGCATTCAGGGAGCATTCCTATGTAGGAAAGAAATGTTTACAAGTGATATAAACAGTTCAAAGAAGCCCCGGAAATTCACTAGCACAGCGTTGAAGACGAAGAGCCATCTGGTCGACCCTCTACCTCAGCAGACAAAGCACATGTCCAACAAATTAAAGATTGGGTGTTTGCAAACCGACGATTTACAATTCGAGACCTTGGTGCTGCTGCTGCTGATATATATATCTATATATGTGTATGAAATTTAGTTTCATTATGTTTCAGCTGCAGATACGTCGAAACAGGGAGAGTTATTTTATTTATGGCCACCCCCTGTATAATATTACGTTATATTTCATTCTACTTTTAATTAGAGGTTGAAATCGAAAACATTGGGTCTTGTGGCCAATACTCTGAGACAAAGCTCGTAACTCAAAATGATTTCTTGTAATACGCATTTGTGGGCAAACATTCCAGAGAGAAGCGACCGGAACCAAGATGGGAGCGGCTGAAACGCAACGACGTCGAATGAGTTCAATCCAGTTGTGTGTTTATCGGCTAATCCATCTCAATTACAGCCCGAATTTACGCTCCATGGATCACTCTCTTTTCGACAGCTCTCATCCATACGACGTCATCACTTATTTATTTCCTCCTTTTTTTAGAAAGCCGCATCCAAGTAAAACGCACTTCCAAACAAAGAAGCAAAAACATCGCATCTGAATATCAAACACAAGTTCTAAATGTCGTCTGAAATCGCTATTTTATTATACATTCAAAATGAGTAAAATATTTTTCTTTTCAAGATATTCTAAGTACTCCGTTGAGATTTTTTTAAATCTTTTGCAGTTTTTAAGTAAACTGTTATAGAAGTGAAAAGTATTTCGCTGTAAAGTCCATGATTTCCTGAAAATGTTTATTTCGTATTCATTTTAGTAAGATGGTTAAAACGCTGCACAAAAACAACTGGCTCCCTCAAAATAAGTCGCTCATTTATGTTGCTGGTTTAAATGGGTCGTTGAAATGAGCTGTTCGTTAGAATTGGATATGAGTTCGTTTAAATGGGATGATAGAATAAAATAGATTTTTTTTTTTTTTTTTTTTTTTTTTTTTTTGTTCTAATGCAGCTGGCAAACACTTAGATAGTTGTCTTTGATGCCTTAAGGCTATTGACTTTGCTGCTGATGTTGGAATATCAAAACGATCGGTCCATTCCATTTTGGGCCTCAAACGTGTATTTGAGCGCATTGATTCTTTGTGACTCTTTTCGCCAAAAATAAAACCCATAACTTTGCACAACCACCGTATTCACACCGTACTACTTCTGCCTATTCCCCAAAAGACCGCTCCGGGGACACCGTTTTGAGTCGATTGAAGAGATTCAACGTGAATTGCCGCGCGCTTTTAAGGCCATCGCTGCCGATGGCTTTTTAGCATGCATTGAGGATTGGGAAAAAGTTGGCTTAAGTGCATTGTGTCCGGAGGAGATTACTTTGAAAGAGATGAAATAAATTTGGAAGAAAAATAGAGAGTTTTTGAAAAAAAATAATTGGTCTTACTTTTGGGCACAGTAGTATATAAATATATATATATATGTGCGTGCGTATATGTGTAGGGGGCCTGATGGCCGAGTGGCTATCGCTTTGCCGCGTGTTTGGCACCACAGGTTTCGGGTTCAAATCCCGGCGGTGCCATGTTTGTAGTGGTTCGGAATCCACTTTAAACACGCACCTCCCTACACGCACCCCCTCAGTAGTGCTAAGTGAATAACGTCAGTGCAGCCCCTTGCTTATGGCATAAAAAAGACAACTGTCTAAGTATTGGCCAACTACATTAGAAAAAAATGTGTACGTATATGTATATAATTTTATGGGGCGGAAAAATGTGTAGATCGCTGCCTTGTAAAACACTCTTTTCCCGTCATTTACTTCGGATTACGTCCGTCGCGTTTTATGGTCACGGAGACACTTTCTTAATAACCCTCGGCGACGGAGATCTCCGCGTCACCGTGACGTCGTACCGACGACAGAGACGTCCACTGCACGACACGGGCGACAAACGAAGCTGACGTCGTCTTTGTTGTCTAACTTCCAGCTGACCATTTGACGCAGAAAGACAAGAGTTTAACACACTAATAAAAAGGGAAACCAAAAAATTTCAGAGTGATTTCACGTAAATTGAGAGGGTTTTTTTTTTTTCGCTTAAAACTGTTTTATTCTAGTTTTGACGACGTAGGTTTGCAGTGTTACGGTTGCAAATGATTTTGACATTGCACTAAACATTGTACATCCTTAACATTTAAATTGCTCTATTCGTAATAATTATTATTAAATTCCTTCTATTAGCTCACACTCTCCCTATATATATCCTGTTCAAATTTCCAATCGTTCATAAAATACTTTTTATTCACCCACTCAAGTTCAAATGCATTTTTTTTCTGAACTTGTAGTGGATGACACTGGATGTGAATACAGTTTTTTCAAATATTAATTCATTCATTAAATTTAATTCATTAATTTTATTTTTTTTAGATTTAAGTTGCATCTAGCTACCAACAGATAAAAAAAAATGAATGATAATTATTTGTAAAGGAATTTCTGCAATAGAGTGAAAAAAAATAGGAATTGACTTTAATTTTTTTTTTTTTTATATTACTTGTTTTTTATTTTAAAATTATAATGGAGATAATAAAAACAATATAATGAAATACACTGATCAAAAGAAAAAAATCAGAAAAAAAAAAATGTGATTGTGAAATTTCTATTTATTAGATTTGAATAAAATTTAGCAAAACCCAAGGGCCCAACACATTTCCGATTCTTTTTACTCGTAACTCCCGAATCAAATTTTTTATGCTAACTTCTGGCTCTTTTAGCTTAATATACATTATGATATTTATTAATGGATTTAGAAGAATGCGTGAAATAAATTAAATGATTTTTAGTGAATTCATATAACTATGAAAACAATTTTTCCATAATAAAATAGTTTTAGAACTTTAAAAATGTAGCATTATCGTACTCACTTCGCAAAATTTCCTCAACTTTTGCTCTCGTACAAAAATATATCTATCCTATATAAAAATACCAATATCTATTGAATAGGTAACAGAGCATTATGGAATAACTGAAGACCATCAAAAGAAGATTCAAAGATCATGCAAAGACATATTATATGGTAAAGCATTTAATAAGAGGGGAGATCAGAAACATTTGATTATGTGCTATATGCCATCGTGTGTCATGTGAGTATATATATATATATATATATGGACAGTGATATCGTCGGAAGGTAGTCAGTGAGGTCCAAAGAGATAAATGTGAATTTTGCTGTGATGTATAGGTCAGTGAGATCGTCGGAAGGTAGTCAGTGAAGACATCCAAAGAGATAAATGGGAATCTTGCTACGATATACAGGTCAGTGAGAAGATTCAAAGAGATACCTGTCCCCATACTATCACTGGACTTACTAAATCTGCCTCTTTCAAGGATGCCACTAGGCAAATAGGAGGTTCTCGGCTGCTGCTACGCATGCAATCTCTTGAGTCTCTTTGTAAAATTTGGATTTATGAGTAAAAAGTTCATTGCTTGCATTCCGATTGATATGTGCACGTGCCAAATGAAACGGTGGTGTGATATGAGACATACACATCTTAAATACAGCCCTTTTTTAAGCCTTCTGTGCAGCGTTGATCTGGATACAGATGCAAAAAAAAAAATCTGATGGGAGTTGGTATAGCGGTTCCAGCCTCACTTTTGCAATAGCTGCCAATAGCAATCGTACGCCCTCCTCAGCTATATCTTCTACAAATTGATTCTGTTCTTAAAAATGCATTGCATAGTAATTAAAATTACTTACAAAAGGTATTACATTCAACCATTTCACTACACAGGATTGAATTTTCCCAGCTTCCATGCAATCAGTGGTCCCCTATCGTAATTCTTCAGCACGATTGTCTTTTTCCAGAAACCTGTCTGTTTTACTTCCACTTTAAATGTCTGGTCAACCCTATGTTCAATGACATCAAACAGCAACATCTCTACTAATTTGCACATCATATTCTAATACAAAAATTACTTCATATGTACAGTGCATATTTATATATTAAAATAAATTTTTGACCCCTGTTAAAATTTTTCTGTTTTTTTCATAAATTTTTTTGGGAACCAACGAATGAAGTTCATGAAGTTTTAAACTTATTTCAGTGTTTGCTTGCATTTCATACTTGTATTTTTAAAAATATTCTCAATGAAAGAAAATAAAAGATTATAATGTAACCACATTTTGCTAATTTGTCATCTAATTTGTATATATATATATATATATATTAATTTTAGTGAACTTTGTGTTTCATTAAACTTTTCTGTTAATTTTTTCTAAACGAAAAACTGAGTCTAAAAGGAGCTGCCCTCTTGCATGGGCATTATATTTCTTTGGCTTCTGCTTCTAGTAGACAGGAGGTACATATAGTTTCCGGGTGCATCATTCAGCTAGTAGTTAAAGGGCATTCGGGTCTATAGGTGATGATTCATATGATAGACTTTTTTTCAGGTATATTCTTATTAAAAGTTGTCTTAGAAATATTCCTGACAGCATAGATTCTGGTTACAACTATTGCAGTGGCCTTCTTTCCTTTGTTGAGCTCCATGGTGGGCGGCACGATATGGAATCCGAATTTTATTCATTTATTATTATTATTATTATTTTATTTCTCAATCTCAAGTTCCGTTCCCCAAGCTACGAGTCGTAGAGTGAGGGGTCTTCTGAATGCACTCGTAGTCGGGAGAATAGCAGTTTGGGAGATTGTGGTGATCAGTGATTTGTTGTACCTCGAGTCAGGAAACCCATTGCAAAACAAACAATGAAGAAGTATGTAATAATTTACAAACCACTAGATAACTGCACATAGGACTTTAAACATTTTAAAAAGTGAATAGGAACTTCTCCATTGTTGAAATATACACTGACCCAGATAATTCATTTTTTAAACTATCGACTTATTTCTGAAAACAAAGGAAATAAACATTGTAGTACCCATTATCTGCTCACCACGAGAACTTTTCACGCCACGTTATCCGGAGGATGGCGGTTGCCATGGAAACGGGCGTACCGTATGGCAAAACCATTTCAAGTAGGTAAGGCATTCATTCACGTTTATCACACTGGCGCGCTTCCATTTTTCAAGGCGAAATTGATTGTTGATATAATAGCATGTAGCAAAAGGAAAAAATATTATTATTATTATTATTATTATTATTGCTGGGAAATCTTTTAAATAATGTTCTTGGTAAAGTGATATGATCATTTAGATGAGGGGTGGCCGGCCCGCGGAACTGGAACTATTTATCCGGCCTGAAATATTTATCATACTTTTACAAACGGCCAAAGGAGTGAAAAACAATGTATTCAAAAAAAACATTATGTGTGAATCTCTATATTCAAAAATTAACGGTCGAAATGATGAGAAAAAAATTAATTTTGATTTTAAAATATTATTCTTTGCCAATATAGAACAGATAGTGCCTGTTTTGTTTATGAGTTTACAGTTATGAATTCGCAGAATAATTCATTTATATTCTGCCAACTCATGATGCTCGAGTATCTTGGAATATCTAATATAACAGGTTCTATGTTTCACTTTAAGTGACATCAGTGATACAGTGAACATTCCTTTATACGTACAGTTGATTGCTGATAGCATAGCAAACCAGACTCTTAGTTGAAGTTATTAGCGCTTTTGGTTCAACTTAAGCCTGCAAATCGTTTTTTTTTTTTTTTTTTTTGTTGTTTTTTTTTTTTTTTTTTTTTTTTCTGAAATGAAATTGACCAAAAACACAAAGCAAATTCATACGTAACGGACGATAACCTGTAACACCCTTTACGATGTGCCAATACCCAAATTGAGATCGATTTGCAAAAGCTAAGTGAAAGAGAAGGAGAAACAAATATCGCACTCGTAAAAATAAATATTTTTTAATGATTTCAATTTTTTTATTTCGTTTATATTTACATATTTTTTATATTTCATTTTTAGTGTTTTATATTTCTCTACAATGTGCGTTTGGTATCAATATTATTGTATTATCTAGGTTTACATGTAAGAATAATAGTAAACAGAATAATAATAACTCCTTCTCTTTCTATTTTTCACTCCAAAAAAAATGTCTATAGTGGGTCTCAATCTAATAAGAGGATATATAATTTTATAGGCGACCCGCGGAGTTAGGATGCATTTCCAAAGTGGCCCGCAAGATCATTTGGGTCACCCCTGATTTAGATAGTAATTGGATGGGGATTTATTGGCCAATTACACCAAATATATATAAATTCCCAAGCATCTCGGGAAATTTAGGTCATTTAGAAAGCTTAACGAAATTAAATCAAAAATTAGATTTATTTGAGTCTCCCAATCAGATTTTTTTTTGCATTACTTATAAGATTTAAATAAGGATTAAAAAAAAAGAGTAAATGTATAAAAGTAATTGTATGAGTGTAAAAGAAATGTAGTATAATTCATCCAAGCCATAAATAAAGTATGAATGCAATCCTTTTGACAATGATGTAATTAAGTGAACCATTTATCAAACTGTAGTATTTATTAAACATACTAACAGTAGTGTATACCAGTGGTTCTTAAATAGTTGCTTTCAGATGACTACGTGAGGGTCAAATGTGCTTATGGTTTTTATTGCTTATTCTAATAATCCTCCTTGAAAAAATGCATGCTATTTATCACAAGAAAAGTGACAAGCAACCAGGGGGGGACAAAACAAACAAAATTGAAAGCGGTCTTGGACACGGTCATGTTACTGGAGAAGTCACCGTGTTTTTGCTACGGGTTGTAGGATTAAAGGCTACAACTGAATTATAAAATTAAAAAAGTTTAAAAGATTAATTTTTAACATGAAAATGAGAAAAAAAAAAAAAAAGTTAAAAAGGGTCTATTTTCCAAAAGGATGTCACGACAACCCGAAATCTTATCATGTTCCAACCAGTACCTATTTTATGAACCCATCCGAACCTCTTCCCGAAAGTGGATTCGAACGAATCGTTTCACGGAAACTGTTCGATTCCTTTTGAGAGGCGTGCCGGACTCTGGGCATCCGGTCAGAAGGTTTTCCTCGAAGAAGCCTCACTTCTCGAAGCTCTCTGAGGCCTGAGGCAGAAACGGATTATTATTTTTGGGCGTTTTATTGGGAATTGGGCTTCTTTCTTATGAATGTGCTCTTTAAAGGAAACTGCAACTTCATCAAAAGGAGTATCCTCAGAGATTGGAGAACATTCTATTCGAAAAGATTTTGGATTTGGGTGAAAGAAGGGCTAGCACAGTGTTGGCCAACTCAAATGATCGTGCGGTTCACTTTGGAAATGCATCCCAACTCCGCGGGCCACATATAAAATTATATATCTCCCTATTAGACCTACTTATAGACATATTTTGGTGGAAAATATAATGAGTTATTACTTTTGTGTTTACTATTATTCTTACATGTAAGCATAGTGAATATAATAATGATGATGATGCACACTGAAAAAAAAATAATAAAAAAACTCACATTATAGAAATATACATATAACACTAAACTTGAAACATAAAAGATCTATAAATATAAACGAAATAAAAAAAAAAATGTAAATCATTAAAATTGAAATGAAATGATTCTACGAACTCATAACTGTCCACTCATAAGTAAAACAGGCAATGTCTATCTTATATTTGCAAGAATATAATTTTAAAATCAAAGTTAATTTATTCTCATCATTTCGACAATTCATTTTTGAATAGCACACATAATTAATTTTTATTACATCCATTTCCATTCGTTTTCCATTTCGTTGGCCATTATAAAATAAATATATTTTGTAAAAGTGTAACAAATCTCAGAGGCTGGAAAAATGTTTAAGGCGGGCGGCATGCAGCCCGCGAGTTGGCCACTCCTGTGTTAGGAAATCGGCCGAAAAATGTCCTTCTTCCGACTGCTGAGTCCGATTTTTATACCAACTTCTGACTTTTTACCATAATTTTATGAATTGCGATCTGATATTTACTAATGGCTTGAGGAGAATGTGGGAAATAAATTCAATGACTTTCAGTGAACTTGTATAACTGTAAAAGCAATCTTTGCATAGCATTTTAGGATTTGCAATCACTTGAAAGACATTATTGTACTCTAAATTTCTAAATTTGCTTACAATATATATATATGCGCATGATTGAATTCAGTTCATCTAACGTTTAGGTTCAAAGTCCTCATAAATACATCAGAAAACGGGTAGTAACAGTCATTCAGTAACTATAAAATATATTATTTGTAACACCAGGGGTGGCCTTGAATTTTTTTCCTGCCTGTGAGATTTATCACACTTTTACAAAAAAATATTAGTTTTATAATGGCCAAAGTTTTGAAAACCAATGCATTAAAAATTATGTGAGCATCCATACATTCAAAAATGAACTGCCGAAATGATGAGAAAAAATAATTTTGATCTTAAAATAATATTCTTGCAAATATAGGATAGTCGTTGCCTGTTTTACTTATGAGTGCACAGTTATGAGTTCGTAGAATAATGAAATTATATTCTACAAACACTTGATGATCGTGCATCTTGGAACATTTAATGTAACAGGTTTTTTGTTGACTTTAAGGGACCTCAATGAAGCAGTGACCATTCCTAGACTGTTGATATCAGAGCAAACCAGACTCTTTGTTCAAGTTGCTAGCGCTTTTGGTTGAACTGTGCATCGATTTTTCGAAAATGCTGTTTACCAAATTCAAAACGCCTCAAACATAACGAACGCAACACCCCTTACGATGTGCCAATACCCAAATTGAGTTCGATTTGCAAAAGGTAAGTGAAAGAGTGGAAAAACAAACATTGTGCTAGTAAAATAAATATTTTGCATTTTTAAATAAATATTATGCATAATGTGCATTGGATGGAATACATTTTATATACCGTAAAAAAACGGCTTTGATTGTAATTAAAATATCATATCGCTGTAAAGTATTTCTTACTTTATAAGTTAGTGTTTACTTAAGTATTACTTTTACTTAAAAGTGTTTGTTGATTTATCTTTATTTTTATTGCGATCATTTGTAGCACTATAGATACTATCTGTATATTTTAGAGTTCCTTGTAAAGTCGGTTTCTGATGGAGCGAGTGCAGGAGGCGATTCGCGCAAAGGAAATCCGTCGTTCACGGGAACGAATCTTCTGCGAACGCCCACGTCACAGACGAATTTCCGCCCGATTCCGGGACTCGAGGATAAACAATTCCGAACCGCTCTTTCAAGATGCAGTGCGAAGAATCCGCTTTCGCTTTGACTCGCAGATGAAGGGAATGTCCCGAATTTAAGTATGAAAGAATGCTGTTTTTGCTGAATGTGCCTTTTAACCTCATCTCCAAGACTTAAGGCGAATCCTGATGGTGGTATGGATGTTTGTGAGTGGTTCAAAATCCACATTAAACTGTAGGTCCTGGTCTAATTAGTCCAAAGTGTGCAAAAAAAATGACCGTAAAGCTACAAAACAAACCCAAATCCAAGACTGAAGGAAAAATGAGAATTTCTGTTCCTAGGAATGGATGGAGTTCAGCAAAAACATTTTAATTTAAACATGCAAGAGAAAAATAAAGGGCTGTCATTAGAAATGCATTCTCCATTCAGGAAAATCACTTTGCTCCATAGGATTGGCTTTATAATAATTCTTCAGAGTACTCGTGTCTACTTTCACTAAGCAATTTCTACTTAGCGGAAACGTGCAGTCTAAAGTTTCCAATGATATTTAAAGACATCGCTCATTTGCATGTAGGCAGCTTAGTGGCCAGTCGGCTAATGCTCTGGTCTTTGGTACCACAGGCTTCAAGTTCGAGTCTTGGAGGAGCCATCTTTGTTTGTTAATATTCTGAATCCACTTTAAACCGTAGGTGCCAGTCTGTTTATTCCTCCTGTGCACAAGACTGTAGAGGGACAAACCAAACCAAACCTATAGTATGCCTCCTGTCCTAAACATATGCCAAAAGAAAGAAACCTTACTTAAACATTCTGTAATTGATCAATCTTGCAAGATTCACCCGGAATTTTTCTTTTTCTTGGAAACATTTCATTAGCCAGGAAAAGATCCCTCTCTTACTCCGTCGTCACTGAATCACATTAATAAAAAGAAGGGATACAGTCATAGGGCAGTGTCGTGTACGTCCCATTTCCAAAGTCTCGATATATTGGAGGGATAATTAATTTTAAATAATCTAATAAGAATTAAGAGATAATTCGAAGAGGAATTGAGAAAGTATTCGAGCTAATGTTAACACACTTCGACCGAAAAAACATCTTGTAAGTTTACATCCTGTAAGTTTAATGCTGAGCATCTAACACAAAATAGATTGACGCGTGATTCAATTGAGTTCTGTTGAGAAAAGATAGAAAGAAAGTCGGTTGACTCTTAGGTCAGCGGACATGAGTTGGCATCGAGACTTCGTCTAATTGTGTTAGTATCTATTGTAAATAGAAGTGAATACATATATTCTTGAAGAAAAAACCTGGAAGCAGTCACTTGTGGAATAAGTGCGGGTAAACAAACAGTGCAGTGCAGGATAGTAACAATTTCTTAGATAATACCATGTTGAACAAAAGACGGCCTTATCTGGAAAGATAATTGGAAATCATCACGATCCACTAGTAATACACATCTTTCATGAAATTAATAGAAATGGTTGAATATAAGGGACATTTCATGAAAAATCTAATTGTCTAGGATAAAATAAGAAGAAATAATTTTAAAAGCAAAAGACAGTGGCCTCGAGGGGATTTTTTTAAGTTTGTAGATGGAAAAAGAAAACGAATTGTTTTTTTTATGAATTATTAGGACACAATCCAACAGGAACTCTCAAGTTAGCTGTTTGCAGCTACAAAGCTTAACAGGTTATTTTAAAAAGAATAATAAAATTATAAAGTAAGTAATAAAATAGACCGCGCCCCCTCCCTATTCTGAAGCAACAGAAAATTGGAGCAACTATCTTTATTTTACAGATACGCGAGTTTACTAAAAGTTATTGAATTCTTCACAATACAAAAAAATTCAAAGGTTATTAGTGACGCAACAGTCCCATGATGAGCCAAGGCCGTCTGCCTACTGGTAGATTTCGAGACAGGAGACGTTTTCTTTTCAGGTCCTTGCTAGGGTTGTGAGCCTTACGCCCTACACTCTACAGTCATATTAGACAGGGACCTACGGTTTAAATTGGATTCCGAACCACTACAAACATTCATGACATCGTCGGGACTCTAACCTGAAACCTGTGGCACCGAAAGCCAGAGCGCTCGTCACTCAGTCATTACGTCTTTTGTAATTATCATAGTACATAATGTTTTTGTAAGTCGTGGAGTAAGTCGTAAGTGTTTTTTAACTGTCGGAATAAAAAAATTCGATTCAGAAGTCGCGCGTCAAGAATCAGAATTTTTGCGGTCCACTTCTCATCCCTTTCCTCCAATGAATAGAAATTTCATACTTTTTTTATATTTTTTCCTTAATTCTTATTCATCAATGTATTTCATTCTCTTATTTTTTTTTTTAAATACGTCAAGGAATGCACCTATTCTAAATGTTACGTCTCATACATCCACAGTACATAAAATTACGGAAAAGATTCTCCACCCCAGCCCTGAGGAAAAAAACGTAAACAAACGCGCTTTCGTTTTTGCGAGGCGAAACAGCGCTTTCGTTTCTTTCCCTCGCATCAAACGAGCAGAAATTATTCGCGAGGAGCGACATTCAGAGAGACAGAACAATGGAAAGGCGAATGACGTCAGGCCGTGACGTCGCTTTCGTAAACAATGCCAGCCTTCTCCTTTGCTGCTCACGCGTGAGAAACAATTCAACTTCTCTCGAACCTTGTATCACGGAAGAAGAAACATATCGCCAAAGAAATAAGAACAGAAAAAAGAGTAAATGTAACTGGATACTTAATAAAAGACACTGCTTTTGTGCAACTCGGAATTTCGACCCAAAAATTGCGGTTGGATTTCAAAGCGGTAGAAACATTGCATTACAGATGTTGCGTCTTATACGCAGAAAATAATAATAATTGTTATAATAATAAAAAATAAATAAATAAAATTGTAATCGGCTGGGTTGAAAGGTTACCCGTACATTTAGATTTTAATGTAAGGATACAATGCATCGTAGCAATTTTAAAAAATATAAATAAAAACCTATACAAATTGAATGGATTTTCTTTTGAAAAATCCCATTTTCACATGGAAATAAAACTGTCTTGACTCTCACCACACGGTTCTGTTATTTATTTATATAATTATTAGCTCGTGAAACAAACTTAAGTCAATATTATGTATAAAAAAAGCTGGTGAAAGATATCCAAACAAAATTGAAAGTGATCAAGGACACGAAAAATACCCGCTCCTCAAAACGATACCCACAAAAACAACGAAAAATTTTATTTCGTACGCGCAATCCCTTTACTAGCAGATGTCATCTGTTTGTTTTTTAATAGCGGGTGGTGATTTTTTTTTTCTTTCAGTTTTAATAATAGCAAAATATGATTGCTCCTGATTTCAAGGGCGACTTGATGGCCAATTGACTAGCGCTCTGGACTTTGTGGCACAGTTTTCAGGTTCGAATTTGGCTGTGGCATGGATGTTGTAATGGTTCGGAATTTATGTATTTTAATATTGCTTGATTGTCCTCTTCTAGTTTACCCCCCTTTTTATTTTTTTTTATTTATTTTTATTTATTTTAACTTCTTTCCCTCCTATTAACTGTTTGCTTTAAATTTTTTTAATTCCTGCTAATTCTGTGATACTTTGTTTTATTATATTTGAATTCTGAGCAGATGTGCACGTAGTACTGGGTACTCGACTCTCCTATCCAATCTAGTAGTAGTACTTTAAGCCGTAGGTCCTGTATCATATAACCGTAGAGCGTCACAACGCCCATTTAGACTTCTTTCTCACCCACATCATTCTCAAACTGTAAAAAGGGCAACTTAACTCTAGGCACAGTGTGTAGAGCAACAAACCAAACCTTTCCAAACCAAACCAGTTTCACGGAAACCTTTTTTTTTGGCGACTTTTTGTGTGAATAAAAGAAAAAGCAATTGGAAGGTTAACTGTTTATAATAAAAGCTCTCTTTGAATGGGAAAACTGACAAAAGTAACTCTATTAGTAGTAACTCTGGTACTTACGTATTAACGGCACCTTGGCGACAGTTGCGCCAATAAAGAGCACATGCGCCAACCGCAGCCACAGTAGCTTTACGTGTAGTTGTTAGATTGGCGACACTTAAAAACCGCTAAGTCTGTCGCCAAGGTACCGTTAATACGTAAGTACAGTAACTCTATCTAGTAGTACATATCTCTGCACATATATCTCTGGGATATACCAGGACAAACCTTTTAGGGCATATCTTTTGATAATCACTGACGTAGAGGAACAGACAGTAGACCGCATGCAATCCCTGCCACTAAACCGTGGGCCGCACAAAAAAAAAAAAAAAAAAAATCATATAACATTTCGCCATACATAAAAATAATTACTTAATCTTATACAATTAAAAAGAACAATTATAGTGTTTGATACGCTCTATTATATTCCATTAAAAAAATGTTGCGTTCGAACATTTCAACTCGCAGAAGACAAATGGTGTGATAATCATGTATAAAAAAAATAATCATGTGTTGTAACGCGCATTTAGTGTGTTATTAACCCCGTCCATTTTGCTTATCGCGGTTTTAAAACGGAATGCGTTTTTTGGCAATAAATAGTGTGCAGGTGAAAAAAAAAATAAATAAATAAATAACAATGCCGTAAAGATAAAAATATCTCTATTTCGGATAGAGATTATCGGCAAATAATCTCATCTTCTCATCAATAATAAACATTGAATGAGATATTTTTGAATATTTAACTAGAAACCGTATTCTGTTTCTCAAATGGCTCATTCCTTGAAATGTGAAAATCTTACGGAACTTAGTAATACACACATAGGATGAAGATGCTCCACAGTCTATGAATGTCATGGGGGCCTGATGGCCGAGTGGCTAGCGCTCTAGCACTCGGTACCACTCGTTTCGGGATCGAATCCCGATGGTGCGGTGGATGTTTGTAGTGATTCGGAATCCACTTTAAGCTGTAGGTCCCGGTCTCATTTGGCCGTAGAGTGTCACAGAGCCCAATCAGACTTCTTCTCACCCACATCCTTCCCAAACTGTAAAGAGGCAACTCAGCACTAGGTACAGTGTTGGGGTGTGGTGTAGTGGCCTATGAATTCCTGAATTTAGGGGTCGCTGCACCTTATTGAGTTGTTGTGAAGCAGAAAACCTGAAAACTCCTATGAGGAAGCCTGGCTATCAATGCGAGGCAGTTTCACAAAGCATTGTCATAGCCATCGTCACAACATCTCCAGTACCTTAACTGGTCTACCCGCCGCTGGGCCACGAAGAGTAGAACAATACACATACACAGGTCTCTATGGAATACAAAAAAAAAAATTTATACAGGTAAAAATGTTGTAGAAAAATAATTGCCAGCAGGTCCTCATCCTTATTTAGAAAACGGCCTGATGGTTACAATTGGCTAGCGCTCTGGCCTTTGACACCACAGGCTTCAGGATCGTGACCTGGTGGTGGCATGGATGTTTGTGAGTGGTTCAGAATCCACGTTAAACTGTAAGTCCCGGTCTGATTAGCCTAAATTGTGCACAAAATGATCAAAGAGTAACAAACCAAACCGAACCTTATTTAGAAAATTGAATTCGAATTCGTATTCATTAGTATTGGTATGCGTCATTAGTATTGGTAAGGTATGCAAAAATCCATTTCAATCCATTAAAATAAATAATAAAAATTAAAGGGTTGGCTTTAAATAATTAAAAATAAACAAAAAGAAAAACAAATTAAGACATAACAAAAAAAAGAAAATCATCTTTTTTGTGTATGATTATTTAACCACACACAAAAAAAAAAAAAAAAAAAAAAAAAACCCCGTTTTGTTTTATTTAATTAAAAACAAACAAAGAGAAAATGGCGATGACAAGAAAAATTCAGATATTACATGAATAAAAACAAAAAGAATTTTTTTTTTTTTTTTTTAGTGTGTATGATTATTTAACCAAAAAAAAAAAAAAAGAAATCCGTTGAATGCACCTACAACAACAAGCAAAAAATGCTCTTTGCGCAAGGCCGACTGCGTCCCATTGTTCCATTGTTGGGGCACTCGGTGCAATGTCGCCCGATAACGCGACCGCATGCGCCACGAGCTTCCATTGGCCAAAATGGAAGAGAGCGATCCTCGCTCTTATCGCTCTTCGCTGGAATTGTTTTATCGCTTATCGCGCCCGAGGAGCCGAGATGGCGGTCCGCAAAAAGATTCCCATTCCGCGAAACATGACACCCCCGCACAGACAATACTCATTGGCTTGTTACCTGCCTCGATTCTGTTCTATTCTTCTGATAGCCCGAAATCCGTTTGAAATTGTCTCTTTGAAGTGGCGAAAGGTCCAAAAACGGGTTAAGTACCTCGTGTCAGGCTACAAAGGAAACACTCTTTGACTCGGGACCGAGTGTCTATTTGTTGGGGGACAACTTTTTTGTTTTACTGGAGCATGTACCCTAGGGATCAATAGGGCTCTGTTACTGGACGATAGAAACCCATTAAAGCTCGTTCCCACCGAGGCGTGAGGCGTTGAAACGTGAAGCGTCGGCCAATCACTAGCCTCACGGCATTCGCCTGAAATTGGTTGAAATCCACCGCTTCGTGTTGACCTTTCAACTCTCAAATGCTTGCCGCGTCATGTGACTTGGATTGAGCCAATAGTAGACCTGCCATCTAGTAGAAGTAACTGGAACTTCCCTGGGCGTAAAGCGATTTCTGACATTTCGGTGTGAAAAAATTTTCTTTCCTGCCGCGTGACGCGTCGCGGCCTCACGCCCGGTGAGAACGAGCCTTAAGGCTCGTTACCACCAGGTGAAGCGGCGACTCAACATGCGGCAGGAAGAAAATTTTTTCGACCTGTTCACAGTGAACTTCAGAAATAGCACTACGCCTAGAGAAGTTCCGTTTCAAGTTAAAGTGGGTCAACTCGAAGCGGGGGGGGGGTCAAACCGGTTTCAGGCGAACGCGGTGAGGCTAGTGATTGGTCAAAGCTTCAAGCTTCAACTCCTCGGTGGGAACGAGCCTTTACTTTTCGTTTCAACTGGCATCCAGATGATCGACGGGACACTGCTAGGGGATGATAGAAACCCATCACCTTTTCGTTTCACTGGAACTTGTATCCCAAAAGTCGAAGGGACACTGTTGGGGACGATAGAAACCCATTACTTTTTCATTGTACCTAATGTGCACCCAAATGTTCGATGGAACAGTGGTTAAGGGATGATAACGACCCATTACCTTTTCATTTTACGTGAACTTACACCCAAATCTTCCAGGGGACACTGTTAGGGGATGATAGAAACCCATTACTTTTTCTTTTCTCTTGAACTTGTATCCAAAAGGTCGGTGTGACACTCTGAAAGGACGATAGAAACCCATTACTATTTCATTGTACGTGAACTTGCACCCAAAAAGGTCGATGGGACATTCTTAGGAAACGACTATTAGACGATAGAAACCCATTGTTTTTTCATTTTTGAAACCCGATAACGTTTTTTTTGTTTCACCTGATCTTGCATTCGAAAGGTCGATGGGACACTGTTAGACGATAGAAACCCATTGTTTTTCATTTTTTGAACTTACACCCAAATGTTCAATGGGAAATGTCAGGGACGATAAAAACCCATTGCGTTTTTCGTTTCTCGTTTCACCTGAACTTGTATAGAAACCCAAAGGACAAATGTTGGGACACTGTTGGGACAAGCGATAGAAACTCATTACTTTTTCGTTTCACCTGAACTTGCATCCGAAGGTCGATGGGTCACTGTTAGACGATAGAAACCCATTGTTTTTCATTTTATGTGAACTTACACCCAAATGTTCAATGGGAAATGTCAGGGGACGATAAAAACCCATTGCTTTTTCGTTTCTCTTGAACTTGTATCCCAAAGGACGTTGGGACACTGTTGGGGGAAGCGATAGAAACTCATTACTTTTTTTCGTTTTTCGTTTCACTGTTAGACGATAGAAACCCATTGTTTTTTCTGAACTTGCATCCGAACCCAGGTCGATGGGTCACTGTTCAGACTTGCATCCGAAATAGACGAAACCCATTGTTTTTTCATTTTATGTGAACTTACACCCAAATGTTCAATGGGAAATGTCAGGGGACGATAAAAACCCATTGCTTTTCGTTTCTCTTGAACTTGTATCCCAAAGGACGTTGGGACACTGTTGGGGAGGTCGAACTGTTAGACGATTGTTTTTTCAGAAACTCATTACATTTTTTCGTTTCACCTCGAACTTGCATCCGAAAGGTTGATGGGACACTGTTGGGGGACGATAGAAACACATTACATTTTTTCGTTACACGCGAACTTGTATCCAAATGTTCGATGGGACATTCTTAGGGACGATAGAAACCCATTACTTTTTCGTTTTACGGAACTTGCACCCAAAGGATCAATAGGGCTCTATAATTGGACGATAGAAACATATCGTCGCATTACTTTTTCGTTTCACGTGAACTTGTATCCAAATGTTCGATGGAACACTGTAAGGAGACGATAGAAACTTTTACCATCTCGTTTCACCTGAACTTGCACCCAAATGTTCGATGAGACATTGCTAGGGCACTATAGAAACGCTTTACTCTTTTCGTTTCTCGTGAACTTGCAGACAAATGTTCAATGGGACACTGTTGGTTGGGGGCGATAGAAACCCAGTACTTTTTCGTTTCACGTGAAGTTGCATCCAAATGTTCGATGGGACATTGTCAGGGGACGATAGAAACCCATTACTTTTTCACTTCCTGTGTATCCAAAAGTTTGATGGCACACTATTAGGACAATACTCAATGCTCCTGGACTGTAATGAATGTCAGATGACTCCGTCTTGTGGGAAAAGTCTTTAATGAAAAGGCAAAAATACACTTTAGTCAGGAAAGATGGAATCGAACAGACTTGAATGCGCATTTCCAGGATCTTGAGGGTTTATGACAGAATTTCAGTGAGTTTCGAAGTATTACGACGATTTTAACTGTAGTTTCAAAATGATTTTGGACGCATACTCCACCCGAAGCTGTCTGATGGGTCCCCGTCATCTGCCCCATAACATTATTTTGGAGATTTTATTGCAGACAGTTAGAAGTTGAATAGGTGCAATTATGCTTACAATTATTCTTCTAAAAACCAACCCCACTGATAGATCATCTTCATTTTTAAGGGTTGTCATTCGAGACCTCCTTATCTTCAAGTAAAAGTAAACATATTTTTTATATGATAAAATAGTGATAGTTCGTACAATTAATTGTCATAATTTAAATTACTTCTTTTAATCGTTTCTAAAAGTGTTCTAATTATATTTTTATTTTTTTCTATAAAGAAATTGGTTGTCACTTACCCTTTCGATCTAACAAAGTCGTTAAATATTCTAAAAATTATGGGGCGTCTAACAAAGGAATGGGTAAAGGGATAGTCAGTACAGGAGAAAACAGAGAAGTGGCATAAAGATGGAATATGTTTTTTAATGCTGGAGAAGTACACATTGGATTAGATTTGGCTGCTTTAGTGGCCATTTTTTTTATTACATGGGCTTGTTATTCATTGTAACTTGTCCGCATGAGAAGAAAAATCCTCGAAATGTATCAGACATTTTACAGTTTCTTTCTTTAAGTATAATAAAGTAAATGATGTAATAACAAAGCAAATAAAACATTTGATGACAGATATTACTTGAATGGGTTAGATTTTTGTAGTACCCAAATGAGATTAATAAAAATGAAGAAATATTTGAATGTAACAATTCTGTTCCTGTTTTGATACATAGATTTAATGTATTATACAATAACAGTCCATCTACTTCTACCTTGTTATTAGTGTATTTCTTTTTTTCAGATGAATTTTAAAATGACAATAAATAATGTTGAGATTAAAGAAAAATTACAGTCTGTATCTCCGCTAGTTATTGAAAACGGAGGTCTGCAATAAAACGGAAGATTTCTCACAAATATGAAAATCTTTCCTACAAATGACCGAACCCACTTTGAAGGGAATGAAAAGGCTTGATGAATCAGCTGAACACTTGCATTGAAATTGACTGCATTATTCTGCATGCACAAGAAGGTCTCAGAAATGACCTTCTGTGAGGTTTTTCCCAACAATGTTAGAGCTCATCCATGCAGTCTAGCCAACATTTGTTTAGCATTTTGAAAAAAAACAATTGGAGATGTGTCAACAGTTTTAATTTAGACTTTTCTTATACGTTTGGTATATTTTTTGACACAAAAATAGATAAAAATGTTTAATTCATAAAATGAAGTTGTATTTTGGCTGTTTGTATTTATTGTTTTGTAAAAAGGAAAAAGGTGTTTGTTGCTCAGTGTCCCTCTATACTGGGACTTTATTTGTTAAAGAGTGCATCAAAATTGCATATCCAAAAATGCTTCTTATCCGCAAGAAATCTCAATGTTATTGGTTCAAAACTAAATAGTATGTCCCAAATTGAAGTCCATTATGCTAGATATGTCCGAATACTTTTCAAAAATAACTTAATATTCTGTTTTGTAGAATAGAATTCTCAAAACTACCTGTCCCAGTATACCATCCATAAAATTGAAATTGTAAAAATTTAAATCATGAAGTTTACAATGTTTAATGCTGTAGTTCTGCTACTCACTATATAAGAGCCTCATACTTCGATTGATCAAGCATATAAATGACGTTTTTCGTAATCTCTCCCCCTCCCGTCCTTATTCCAAAAGTTGGCGCTGTACTACTATAGAACAAGATGATGGCATCTCTACTGCAATGACATGCCCTTACATTTACGCGTCAGTATCAACCGAAATTGCAAATCACCCCCAGACACCTCAAGTTCTGAAACGAACTTGGTCCTTGGGGCTTAGTGAAAGTGTCAATCCTCAAAAGTTTGGAGACCACTGTTTTAAAAGGTTTATCTCAAACGTGTGGGCCAAGATTGGTTTGGTTCGTCGCTCTACGGTCACCTTGTGCACACTTTAGACTAAACAGACCGGGGCCTACAGTTGAAAGTGGATTCCGAACCACCAGCAAAATATCCACGTCACCGCTAGGTTTCGAACCTGAAGCCTTCGTTACCAATGGCCAGAGAGCTAGCCAGTTGGCTATCAGGTTGCTGTGTGGGCCAAGAAGATATAAAAATGTTTCCTTATTACTCAATAGACTCATTCTACCCATGACCAGAAGGGCACAGGTCAGGGCCGGATTTAGATGAAAAGAGGGCCAGGCTATTCTCTTATGAAGCCCTTTCACCTCCCATTTTTAAGTTTGTTAATTATTTATTACGTTTGTTTATTATTCATATGCAATAAAATTTCTCCCCTTATTTTCGATTCCGTGTTTTAGTGTTTACTGTTTTTAGAATAGTGTCATTCTAATTTTGCTAACCATTTGAATGTAGCCCCTCTCGATCTTGAGGCCCTAGGCTGAAGCCTAGTTAGCCCATAGGAAAATCCGGCCCTGCCTCCAGCCACACTACAGTTTGATTACATTGCAAAATTTACATTCAAATCGTAAAATTTACAATGGCCCTTGAGCTTCGTGACAAACTTGGAAACGAACTTGGCCCTTGGGGCTGTGGAAGTGCCAGTCCTCAAAAAGTCTGGAGATCATTGTTTTAGAACAGGGGTCTCCAAACTACGGCCCGCCAGTGTCATCCATCCGGCCCGAGACAGGCGAATAGCTTATTGTTTCTGTAATAAGTTGGATAAAAAAACACAGAATGATAATAACTCGGTTTTATTGACTTGCTAGGTAAAGCAATGACAAGCATAACACGCAGAAAATTTAACTTAACCATAACAAATAACAAATAATTGAAAGGAATCCCTACTAACATTATAAACTAGTGAACATCCCGCGGTTACCCTCGATAGTTATGTTGTTGTAAAAAATATCGCTTTTGTATGTATATCGATGTTTGGAATCTACATATCCTGAATCAAACCTATGATTTTCATCCTAAAAATCCTCAGGAACGGAAAAGCTAAATGAACGCGAATGAAACCGGGGTATCCACTTGCAAAAAAAATACTAATGATATTTATGTACTTGTGATTTTCCACTGACAATAGTTTGTAGTTAGCAAGCGTATGCTCGCTTAGAGCTCATAGCTCTAGAAATTATAGATAATGGCAGAAAAATTAAAACGGTGTTGGCCCTTGGTACTTACTGGAGTAAACAGTATAGCCCTATGGCTGGAAAGTTTGGAGACCCCTGTTTTAGAAGATATATCTCAAATGTGTGAGCCAAGAAGAAGATATAAAAATATGACCAGAAGGACACAGGTAGATGAAGCCACACACAACGGAGGGGAAAGACGAGTTCCAATTCGCATTCGATGCGCGTCGCCGGTTCGAATTCCGGAATGAACGAGTCGCCCACATTCTGAAAAGGAATGCTTTCCACCCTGAAAACGAGAAATATGCTAATCGCTCGACCCAAATACTCCGCATTCCTCCAATGTTTGTAAACAAAGAGCGACGACGCGCATCGCTGATTGTTCTGCGCGCGGCCGCGGTTACAGTTGGGAAAAGCTTAATCTTTTCGACTTTGGCAACATTTCTCCGCTGATGTGCTTTATTGGAACTCGCTCGTTACGTTGGGTTTTAAAATAAGAGTGATGTAATCGCATACGATGAATGCGATTTGGATTTACATAACATAATGAAACCAGATGGCGTTACAAAAATTTTCGACTCCTTACTCTATGTCGTAATTTTATAAAATATGTTACATTGGATTTAGAAAATTCGTGAACTAAAATTGAATGATTTTTATTGAATTCATACATATGTATATTGTTTTCGTTTTTAGCAAAGTATTTTTATAATTTTAAAGGTCTCTCTCAGGAAACATTTTCTCCCAATTTGCTTACAAAAGATATGCATACCTCCTACATATTCGTAGGGGATTGAGCAGTACTCAATCAGCAAAGCATTGCGGAATGACTGAGAAAAGCAACAGAAAATGGCGCATTTGAATCCCAAAGATGCTCACATTATTTTTTTTTTTTTTTTTCTAGTGCAGCTGGCAAACAGTTAGACAATTGTTTTGGATGCCTTAAGGCAAGCTCTGCACAGACGTTACTTGCTTAGCACTACCCAGGAGGTGCGCGTAGCTTGAAGATAAGCTACGGACGCGGAGCAACACTACCTCCGCAATGCTGTACGATCCTGTTAGACCGGTACCTACGGTTTAAAGTGGATTCCGAACCACTACAAACATCCATTTCACCGCCGGGACTCGAACGCGAAATCTGTGGTACCCATTCAGGCCCAAAATTCGTGAACTAAATTGAATGATTTTTATTGAATTCATCTGTACGATGTTTTCGCATAAACGAAGTATTTTTTACAATTTTAAAGATCTTTCTTATGAGACATTCTATCAATTTACTTACAGAAGAATACGTATATCCCCTATAAATAGCAATACTTACTCAATTAGCAAAGTAGTGCGGAATAACTGAAGAAAAGCAACAGAAAATGATGCATTTGAATCTCAAAAGATACTCACATTAAATTCTCAAAAATATATTCTCATAAATAATTAAATTATTCTCATTAAATTCTCAAAAATATATTCTCAATTCCATTCTATATTCTGCATATACTATATCTATATATTCTCAATTTATATCTTCTATATAAAAGGTCTTTTCTTGTAAATCTAAGATTGTTTTTCTTATAAGTCTTCCAACGCTTTGTAAAGCAGTCTTTGCTAGTGGTTTTTATTTTGGAAGGCTGCAATTGAATTAGCAAGGAGGATTAATTCTCAGAATTTTGACACTTTATCGAAAAAAGAAAGAAGTCTGAGAAAAATTATTCGTAAGCGTTCAGAAGTATGTGTAATAAAATACGATCTTAGAAACGTGTTGTTTTGAGGAAGCACGTGGAGGAATAAATGAATGGCAATGTTTAATAATTTTCCTATTTTTAAAATGGAAACGTGGTTCTCCATTTCGTTTGTCTGAAAATCAGAACCAAATGAAGCCTGAAAATGTTAACACGGGCATTTGGACGTAGATCTTATTTTATAAATCTAAGGAATAAATGAATGGCAATGTTTAATAATTTTCCTATTTTTTTAAAATGGAAACGTGGTTCTCCATTTCGTTTGTCTGAAAATCAGAACCCAAATGAAGCCTCAAAATGAAACTATTAACACGGGCATTTGGACGTAGATCTTATTTTATAAATCTAAGGAATAAATGAATGGCAATGTTTAATAATTTTCCTATTTTTAAAATGGAAACGTGGTTCTCCATTTCGTTTGTCTGAAAATCAGAACCAAATGAAGCCTCAAAATGTTAACACGGGCATTTGGACGTAGATCTTATTTTATAAAGCTAAGGAATAAATGAATGGCAATGTTTAATAATTTTCCTATTTTTCAAAATGGAAACGTGGTTCTCCATTTCGTTTGTCTGAAAATCAGAACCAAATGAAGCCTCAAAATGTTAACACGGGCATTTGGACGTAGATCTTATTTTATAAATCTAAGGAATAAATGAATGGCAATGTTTAATAATTGTCCTATTTTTTAAAATGGAAACGTGGTTCTCCATTTCGTTTGTCTGAAAATCAGAACCAAATGAAGCCTCAAAATGTTAACACGGGCATTTGGACGTAGATCTTATTTTATAAATCTAAGGAATAAATGAATGGCAATGTTTAATAATTTTCCTATTTTTAAAATGGAAACGTGGTTCTCCATTTCGTTTGTCTGAAAATCAGAACCAAATGAAGCCTCAAAATGAAACTATTAACACGGGCATTTGGACGTAGATCTTATTTTATAAATCTAAGGAATAAATGAATGGCAATGTTTAATAATTTTCCTATTTTTAAAAAATGGAAACGTGGTTCTCCATTTCGTTTGTCTGAAAATCAGAACCAAATGAAGCCTCAAAATGTTAGCACGGGCATTTGGACGTAGATCTTATTTTATAAAGCTAAGGAATAAATGAATGGCAATGTTTAATAATTTTCCTATTTTTAAAATGGAAACGTGGTTCTCCATTTCGTTTGTCTGAAAATCAGAACCAAATGAAGCCTCAAAATGAAACTATTAACACGGGCATTTGGACGTAGATCTTATTTTATAAATCTAAGGAATAAATGAATGGCAATGTTTAATAATTTTCCTATTTTTAAAATGGAAACGTGGTTCTCCATTTCGTTTGTCTGAAAATCAGAACCAAATGAAGCCTCAAAATGTTAACACGGGCATTTGGACGTAGATCTTATTTTATAAAGCTAAGGAATAAACGAATGGCAATGTTTAATAATTTTCCTATTTTTTTAAAATGGAAACGTGGTTCTCCATTTCGTTTGTCTGAAAATCAGAACCAAATGAAGCCTCAAAATGTTAACACGGGCATTTGGACGTAGATCTTATTTTATAAATCTAAGGAATAAATGAATGGCAATGTTTAATAATTTTCCTATTTTTAAAATGGAAACGTGGTTCTCCATTTCATTTGTCTGAAAATCAGAACCAAATGAAGCCTGAAAATGTTAACACGGGCATTTGGACGTAGACCTTATTTTATAAATCCAAGGAATAAATGAATGGCAATGTTTACTAATTGTCCTATTTTTAAAATGGAAACGTGGTTCTCCATTTCGTTTGTCTGAAAATCAGAACCAAATGAAGCCTCAAAATGTTAACACGGGCATTTGGACGTAGATCTTATTTTATAAATCTAAGGAATAAATGAATGGCAATGTTTGATAATTTTCCTATTTTTTAAAATGGAAACGTGGTTCTCCATTTCGTTTTGTCTGAAAATCAGAACCAAATGAAGCCTCAAAATGTTAACACGGGCATTTGGACGTAGATCTTATTTTATAAATCTAAGGAATAAATGAATGGCAATGTTTAATAATTTTCCTATTTTTAAAATGGAAACGTGGTTCTCCATTTCGTTTGTCTGAAAATCAGAACCAAATGAAGCCTCAAAATGTTAACACGGGCATTTGGACGTAGATCTTATTTTATAAATCTAAGGAATAAATGAATGGCAATGTTTGATAATTTTCCTATTTTTAAAATGGAAACGTGGTTCTCCATTTCGTTTGTCTGAAAATCAGAACCAAATGAAGCCTCAAAATGAAACTGTTAACACGGGCATTTGGACGTAGATCTTATTTTATAAATCTATTCAAATGAAGGAAAAACGAAAAGAATATTCAACTATGCTTTTTCTATTTTTTTAAATTTGTATAAAATTAATAGTCTTGGATAATAATACTGCAAATTGTGTATTACTTATTGGAAATTGTACAGCAAAATTGTTGCAAATTGTGCATTTATTGCAAATTGTGCATTTATTGCAAATTGTGTATTTATTGCAAGTTGTGTAATATTACAAATGGTGTATTTATTGCAAATTGTGTAATATTGCAAATTATGTATCTATTTAAAATTGTGTAATATCGCTGCAATTGATGCACATTATATAATATTGCGCAATTGGTGCACAGTATGTAATATTGCACAATTAATGCACATTATGTAATATGGCACAATTAGTACGAATTGTGTAATATTGTGCAATTAGTGCACATTATGTTATATTGCACAATTAGTGCACATTATGCAATATTGCACAATTAGTATTTTGAACTGTGTAATATTGCACAATTAATGCACATTATGTAACATTTTACAATTAGTGCACATTATGTAATATTGTACAATTAGTACGAATTGTGTGATATTTCACAATTAGTGCGAATTGTGTAATAATAACATTTTGTATTTATTTGCATTAATATTATTGCAAAATTGTGTAATTACTGGATGACAGTAAGTTAATTTCAACATAATTAATCATGATACAGGTTTTGAAATCTTTACAATAAAGATTGAATTTATTTAAAACTCATAATTTGATCTTTACACCAAAGTACAAATTGTTTTGAGTTGCAAGATGCAATTAGATGAAAAGACAAAAAAACACTTGTCGTAGTTTTTGAAAGGATAATAATGTATTGCTGTTGTCTGTTGTCGACGAAAACTCAAACGACTTTCTGATTTCAGTTGTCGTTTTGACATTTTCGAAACGCAATTACAATAATAATCCTAATAATAATAATAATACAATAGTTTTCCTAATTCAAAATGCAAGACAAAATAATTACTAATGTGAAGAAATGAAAACTTTTGCACTTCTTTAAAAAATCTGAAGAATTTTTCAGTGCCTGAGGATATTTTAATTATTTTTCGATAATCTTAAAATGGGTGACGTTATATGATCTGTTATCAGTTACAATATACATATACGTGCTTGTACATGGCTATGGGTAATACATTGGATCCTAATGAGTGCTTCCTAAATGCAACCTTGTTAACTGTAGAAATTTAGATTCAATTAAAAAATAATAGACGAGGGTCATCTTTTAAATGTTTCATTACTGATTTATTCTTTTTTCTTTTTCAGTCTGATTTTCTCTTCAACTCGCAATCAATCTCAATTTGAATTTTTGCTTATTCATGTCTATGCATTGCTGAAATCTCCTCCTGCCTCCCCCCACCCCCTCGTGCAGTCATTGCTTTCGGAAGGAATGTTCTAGATTTTAGAAATAACTGCCTCGAATGTTTTTATCGTACAAACGAAAATCTGATGATCAAATTTTTCTAATAGAGTCATAACGGAAAAAGATACTGCAGTGCCAGTTTGGGACAGACATATATCCTCACGTGGCTTTCACATTGTAGCTTAACAAATGCCATGATAGCTTGGCAAGTAAAAAGATTTCATACACTCCTATGATGGTACAACTGATTCATAATTAAAACTAAATACATTTTAATAAATCTGGTATGAAATAGTGACAATTTGTTCTAATCATCACTGCCTATCGAAATACGACTTAATGCCATTTTCATATTCCTAACTGTACACAGCAAATACCACAAGATTTATACTTTTCTCCATGAGAGATTCTGTTGTGATTAATTTAGAATCGCATTTTTGTATTCTTTTTGTTAATGATAGTGACTGTAAATCTTTACATATGTGTTCAAAGGTTCAAATTTCTATTCTTTTTGTTAATGGTAGTAACTGTAACTAAATATTCACATTCGTGTTCAAAGGTATCGAGAGTTTAAAAGGTAACCACTGATCTTCATGACAAAAATAAACGTCGTTAACATTATAAATAAAAAATATTGGAAATTATTACACACAGTTGCTGTGACGACAGAAAGAAATGATATATGATACACGTTGAAGTGATATGATAATGATACACGTCAGAAATTATATGATGTGAATAATTTCTGACGTGTTCTAAACAAGTAATATAAAAAATAATTTCCTACTTTTTTTCACTCTATTGTAGAAAGTCCTTTATAAATAATTTTCACTCATTATTAAAATTTATCGAGCGCCATCTATTGGTAGATATATGCAACTTAGATCTAAAAAACCTAAAATGAATGAATTAAATTTAATTTAATGAATTAATATTTGGAAAAACTGTATTAGCATCCAGTGTCCACTACAATTTCAACAAAATGCATTTGAACTCGAGTGGGTGAGTAAAAGTATTTTATGAAAGATTGAAAATGTGAACAAGATATATAGAGGGAAAGTGTGAGCTAATAGAAGGAATTGAAAAAATGTCGTTAAAGTTACGGTTAAAAAAAATTGGAAATTAGTACACGCAGTTGCTGTGATAACATAAAGAAATGATATACGATACACGTCGAAATGATATGAAAATGATACACGTCAGAAATTATATGATGTGAATAATTTCTGACGTCTTCTAAAAACGCTTTGGAGAATACTTGCATACTTGCATTCACCTTTATCTGCAAATATTGGGAGACTTTTTTTTGTTTCCCTGCCTTTTTGCATATTCCATGCAGAACAGTCGAAGCAGACATGTTTATGGTCAGGAAAAACCCTCCCATTCATGAAGTGGACGAACGTGCTGACCGTTCACGTGCTGACTGCGAGGGGGAGGGCGTCACGTGCAGATGCGACAGTAGAATGAGTTTTTCCTGGCCCACTTCGCGTTTTTCAAATGGGGCCCTCGCGTGCACACCTTGCACGACACTCCCACTTCACTGCTCCATTCTTTGGCGCGTTCCACAAAGGAAGAGAAGGAGACCTTCAGCCAGCTTGTTTACATTTCGACTCAGCCATTGTTTGTTGTGGCATTCAGAAATTGCAGTGGATTACGGTTTTCTTTTTCCTTCTTCATGAGATAATACTGCGTCGCGACCTTTGACGATACACTTTCACGTATAATCTATAAGCCAGTTTTTTTCCCTCATTTCAGATAAATATTCTAGTAACAAGACTCTATGTTAAGACATCTTACACTTTTTTTTTCTTCAGAAAGTTAAACTCTTTTTCATGTCTATGGGAAATGGATTGTGGCGGTATAAGGCAATATAATATGTACTATAATGAATCTCAGCAGTATAATGTCCACTATATACATATATGTCCACTATATATATATATATACATATATAAATATATATATATATATATATATATATATATATATATATATATATATATGTACCTCAACAGCATAATATGTACTATAGTGGATCTCCAGCAATATAATGTCTACTATAAAGAACCTCAACAGTATAATATGCACTATAATGGATCTCAGCAGTATAAGATCCACTATAAAGAACCTCAGTAGTATAATGTCCACTATAATTGACCTCAACAGTATAATGTGTATTATAATGGATCTCAGCAATATAATGTCCACTATAAAGAACCTCAACAGCATAATGTGTACTATAATGGATCTCAGCAGTATAACGTCCACTATAATTGACCTTAGCAGTATAATGTCCAGCATGATGGAGTTCTGAACATAACATTCTGTCGTGAGCCATTAGCGTTCTTACCTAATGTTGTAAACGAACTTTTCTTGGTGCGCAATTTTGAGAGTATAAATGACTAATCAAATCTCAATGCTCAGTGTACAATACAAAACTCTGTTTGTCTCCAGAAAATAAATAAATAAATTCAAGGAGCAAGGATCCACTCCACAAATAACAAAGCTAGATTCTAACAAACAGCAGAATTTCAGCCTGCTTGTTTACATTTCGGGTCTGCCATTGTTTGTTGTGGCATTCAGAAATTACAGTGGATTACGGTTTTTTTCTTTTCCTTCTTCGTGAGATAATACTGCTTCGCGACCTTTGATGATACACTTTCACGTATCCTCTCGAGACCTTGTTTTTACCATAAGCCCGTTTTTTCCCCTCATTTCAGATAAATATTTCTAATTACATTAAGACACCTTTCAGTTTTTTTTCAGAAAATTAAACTCGTTTTCATAGTTCTTTTTCTTTATCTAGTAGAATGGATTGTGGCAGTTATAGTACATATTGAAGGATCTCAGCAGTATAATGTCCACTATAAAGAACCTCAACAGTGTAATGTGTACTATAATGGATCTCAGCAGTATAATGTCCACTATAAAGAACCTCAACATTATAATGTGTACTATAATGGATCTCAGCAGTATAATGTCCACTATAAAGAACCTCAACATTATAATGTGTACTATGATGGATCTCAGCAGTATAATGTCCCCTATAATTCAGCTCAACAGTATAATGTGTACTATAATGAATCTCAGTAGTATAATGTCCCTATAATTGACCTCAGCAGTATAATGTCAACTATAGTTGACCTCAGCAGTATAGTGCTAACTATAGTTGGCCTCCATAGTATAAGATCCAACAGCATAATGTCCAGTATGATGGAGTTCATTTCTTAACATAATATTCTTTTGTGAGCCACTAGCATTCTTACCCAATGTCGTAAACAAACAATTCTTGATATGCAATTTTGAGAGTAGTCTATGCAATTTTGAGAGTATAAGTTCTGTTTCCTGTTTAGTATCCAGAAAATAAACAGGAAAGCAGCAAGGATCCCCTCCACTAATGACAGAGCTGGATTCTAACGAACTGCAGAATTTCAATACTTAAAACTTTCATTCATTTTTCTGCATGCAAAAAAAAAATAATAAAATGATTGTGGCCAACAGCAAGGAAGTTCAATATTACATCGCGGAAATCCTGTTGTATTACATCATTAAAATTCTGCTATATTACATCACGGAAGTCCTGTTGTATTATATCACAAAAAAAATGTGATATCTTAAAAAATAGTTGGTTCCTTATACAAATAATTCGTGGCCAGATGTTCCTCAATCCTTTCAAGACAGCCGATAGCAGGAATGAACAGGATGTGATGTTCTTGCTGTGATATGCTAACAAGAAACCAATCTGACCACAGCATGATGCATCGCATCTGCAGAATAGTCTTGCTAATAAATCACGTTGATAATCAGGCGAATCACGCGGCTAGGTGGCAAATAAAATGGATGCTGTGATGGTGGTGGTTGAATCAATAGAGAGTTTTTGCATAACGTTTTTTTATCGTCCGATATTTCTTTCTCCCGAGCTCATAGGAAACATTGTACCTAAGAGCGCATGTGTATTGTAATACTGCACTACTGAGCTATTCCTATGATCATGCGCGCTAAGAAGAAACATATCGGACGATAAAAAAACGTTATGCAAAAACTCTTTATTGTCTCAATAATGACAGTTAAAATCGTGTAATGGGAATTTTTTTTTTATCATATTGTACCGACATGCTTAACATGCTTTAGGCCCAGAAAATTCACTGGACAATTCCACGGATATCCTCTTCCTCCAGAGGAGTTGAGTTTTGTGTTGTCTGTGATTCTGAAGCATGAATAAATCTTAAAACACATGTTAAGAATCAGTTCGTGTTCACCCAATGTATACAAGTCCTCCCAGTAGTTTTTATGAATAGCCGTATCAGAGAATAGATAGAGGAATTGACGTACACAGCAAAAATGATGTTGAAGTACGCTGTTTTTACTATAGATTTTTTTTCGTATGCGTGCCAGAAATGCAGGTGATCTATCCAAATGGGAGACGACCAGGATATTCCTTGGTTTGAATTCTTTTTTCGAAAAGGTGTATGAATCCATCATGATCGTGTCACTCACTCACGTGGCAATTATTCGATTTTTTTTTTTTTTTTAGTTCATGAATTGTCATCTATTTTGCTGGTACATAAAGAATCAAATCTCACAATCTCAATGCACACATCTCAAAACCGGTTATTAATCATTTCAGTCTGGCCTACCAAACACCCCAGAAAAGTTTTAAAAAATAATGTACTTAAAACTGAGTGGAAATAAAAATTACTTTATATAAAGTATTATTTTTCATTATCAATAATTATATTTCGCAAAGATACGTGTCAATATAGACCCATTTAATAAGTGTGGACTACTAACTCCTTCCGAATGAATTCTGTTTTAGCAATTGCACAATTATAATAGTTTCAGCTACTTGACTCTCGACCTGGCTTAGGCCTCTTGGCTAACATATAAAAATTAATAAGACTAGTTCACAAACAAATGTGTATACTTTGAAGAAGGCATTTCCCAGAAATGAGGAGACTCGTTGGCGATTTAGATAAAGTTTTAAACCATCTCGCATCAATAGTCTGGCTACCTAGTGAGATTTTCCTGATTTTTTTTTTATACCACACGCAAATGCTGCAGCAGGTGCAACTAAAAATCCTTCCTGATGGCACTGTTCTCACGCGTCGGTGGGAAGTTCATCCACTGATGTTTTATTCTCACCTTTCTAACTGGTACAGGGGCTACATGGCCCTAAGTATTAGAATGAGCTGTGGAAAAAAAAAAAAAAAAAAAGAATAAATGAAATGATTCGATTTCAGAAACAAAACAAAAACAAAACAAAAAAAAAAAACTCTATAAGAAATTTAAGATGACTCATTTCGTGGGTTACAATAAATTCAATAATTTGTATTGATTTGTCTGAGTGTAAAATCGAGACAAATAAATACAATTTATTGCATATCTTTGAAGTAATAGTTGTAACAATTGGATTTTACACAATGACAAATGTATCTCTTATCATCAAGAATAGCAATAACTTCGAGAGATAGTGTCTTTGTTGAAATATTTTGTCAAGAAGGTACTTGATTTTTCATTTAGTACTTTATTGATATCATATTTTTTGTTGACATAGAACACAGTTAATTGAAATTGTTTACAAGGGAGTGAAATCGAAGTCATTTACCTGTCGCTTCAATTTTCCTAAACTGATTCCACCACTAAGCCCCAAGGGATCGAGCAAGTCATCTCGCTTCAGATTAGCTGGCGAGTGAAGTATTTAAGGGGCGGGGCCAGGCGATGAATTCCTCTCTGTTTTGAATTTCGATTGGTACCAAAGCGGCGTTCAGACGAGGGTGCGAGTCGCTCTCATGAACCAATTATAAACCGTTTGTCTCAGTGTGGACAAAACCCTCGAAGAGAGTCAACTGTCTCGGATCCATTCCAATCAGTGTTGGTTTTTCTTGTACATCAAGGGGATTTCACTCTGACGCAATTTTCGACTAGATGTCACTTACTGAGACACATAACGGCGCTTGTTTATCGCGGTCAGTCAGAGATGAAATCGACTCGCCTCTCTCGTACTCTCGTCTGAACGCCACTTAACGGGCGTCGAGGACATAACATTGTCACGAAGAATGCCATAGTACAACGCTATTTGCTGGGAAGTGGCGGAAGATTGCACAAAAACGTCAGTTATGCTTGGTTAGTCAAAGTATACAGCGCCATTTTGTAGTGAGTAGCAAGCAAGAAGAGATCAATTAACTGCAGGACAACAAGCAAGTAAAATCACAGTCTCCGGTTTCGATGTGTGCTCCATTCAAGACCATTGAGACCAGCAAAAGCGACGATGTTACCATGTAAATGCGTGGTAAGCAGAGAGCAATTAATTGCAAGACAACATGCAAGTAAAATTACAGTCCCCAGTTTCGATATGTGCTTCATTCAAGGCCATCAATCCCAACAAATGCTGCGATGTTGCAAATTAATGCGTAGCAAGTACAGATCAGTCGTCAACAGTGGACAAAATCAACAGGCAAGCAAAATCAGTCTCCAGTATCGATGTGTGCTTCATTCAATACCATTGAGACTAACAAATGCCGCGATGCTGCCATGTATATGTGTGGTAAATAGAGAGCAATTAACTACAAGACAACAGGCAAGCAAAATCACAGTCTCCAGTTTCGATATGTACTTCATTCGAGACCTTTAAGATCAACAAATGCCGTGATGTTGCCATGTAAATATGCGGCAAGTAGACAGCAATTTACTGCAGGACAACAGGCAAGCAAAATCACTGTCTGCCGTTTATAGGTAATTAATATCAGTGTCTCTCGTTGACAGACAACCAAAATCATTGTCTGCCGTTTCGATGTGTGCTTCATTCGAGACCACTAAGAACAGTAAATACAAGAGAGGTTGTATAATGCATGGTAAACACACATCCATTTTCTCCAGGAAGAACATTTCCAGCAGACCTTTTCGGAGAAATGCTTTTCCCCCTCCCACCGTGACAGCTGGCTTCGCGAGAAATTATTTATTGGGTGTTATCTCCCACGCTGATTCGGGAAGGATGATACTGCAAGTATGTTTGTAAACATGGTGTCTTCGGAGGAATGCTTTGACTCTTCTTGCAAAACGGTTGTAGGCCGACAATCTCTCTTGGTGTTTTATGTGATGTTAAGAATGTGTTGAAAGAAAAAGTTTTAAATGTATTTATTTTTTAAGGGACAAGTTAAGGGCATTTATGTTAAAAAAATTACTTATTTTATTTTTCCTCTCAATGAGACAAGTGGCGATCACTCAGCTATACTTTAGAAGAGTTTCATTATTTTAGTGTAACACACGCATAATACATACAATTTTATAGGATATGTTTCGCATTGTCTTTTAGTTAAGAATGTGTCAAAAAATACACTTTTTCGTTCGTTATTAACAAATGTCAACAAAAACAAATTCATGTGCATAGATTAATTTTCATGCTGGCCAATGTTTTATAACCGTATTGGAACAATATCCTAAAAAAATTTCCATAAAACATTTTTTAAAAGTGGCTCTGAATGGGATCGGTTATCTTAGGAATCATTTATTTAAAGCAGTCAAAGGTTGCACCCGGGTAAACGGGTGAGCCCAGAAAGATTTCAGGTGTGCCCCGCATCATTTCCAGACATGTCCAGATATAAAAATAAATATAGTTACAATTTTTCCTGTCACTTTTCCCCTTTAAAGATAGTTTTAGTTACAAACAACTGATCTTTCTGATTTCTTTTTTATTTACATAAAAAGCTGTCAAATAGAGATCATGCGCCAAGGAATGTTTCGAGAAACTAGAGACACCGTGAGGAGCGGTCACCGTGGTTGCTAGTGATGTTCAATGTCAAACAAATTTCCATTGCAGCCTATGAGATTCCGTCGTCTGTAAGTAGTACTCTGTGGACATTAACTGAAGAAGATGAAATACTCGTTCGCCTCACAGAAGTACTTTGGAATTGCCTCATGAAGCCTATTGGATTTCTATAAAGAAAAGAATGCGTGTCCAACTCTTAAAAGACTTTGAACATTTTATTACAATGTTCGAAAACATATTTATGTCTATTTGGATTTTCTACCCCCACCACAAAGAACAGAGGAAATCTTCAATGTATTGACGGGGAAAGGAAAGTTTGTCTTTCATATAAGGCCACTGTTTGAAAACAAAGGCCCAAACATTAAGATATCGCTAGGACAGTTCAGGATCCGGTTTTCATAATCACAACAATAAATAAATTTGGGCCTGAATGGCCAAGTGTGTAGGGCTCTGGCGCTCAATACCACAGGTTTCGGGTTTGAGTCCCGGCGGTGCCATGGATGTTTGTAGTGGTTCGGAATCCACTTTAAGCCGTAGGTCCCGGTTTCCTATGAATGTAAGAGCATGACGGAGTCAAAGTCAGACTTCTACCTACGGGTGCTCCATCACAACAGAAGCTGCTTCCTTCCTCTTCAATCCTGAGTACATATGGACTCGTGGGCTTGGCCTAGATGTCTGCCAAGTGGGATAAGAAACAACAACAACATAAATAAATTTGAGGTGCCTTTCTTCTTTTTTTCTGTAATATTTGGCTTAATTATTATAACATATTTCTCAAAATTTTGTACAGAATACTCCCTCAATTATTTGTAAGTTTTTAAATGAGCCCCAACTTCAGAAAATTTGAGAGAAACCCCCAGATTTTAAAGGAAGGAATTAGAAGTAATTTCCACAACAATAAATAAAACTTGGGGGAGAGTTTCACTTTTTTGTTATCTGTAATATTATAACATATTTTTTATCTCTTTTTATTATAACATATTTTTCAAAATATTGTATAGAATGCGCCCTCAATTATTTGTAGGTTTTTAAATGAGCCCCAACAGAAATTTTGAGAGAAAACCCACCGATTTTAAAGGAAGGAATTAGAAGTAATTTCCCATTTTTGCAAAGGATGAGTGCGTTTATCTGTTTCGAAAGTGCGACCTTAGAAACTATTCGATACGAATGCTGCCAGACGGTGGAATGAATGGCACCGAACCTCCCCGTCCCACGTGACGCTGCCGTGCCGTTCGGTACCCGTACACCGGAGGAAAACCACAACACACGAAGACGCGCGGTTTTTTTTCCGTCAACAAAGTCTTCCTTCTTTTGTTTCGCCGCGAACAATCGGTCACTCGCACACGGTCGTGTCGCCTTGGGAGGATGAATGGCGGGTCTGTGTTTTTTTTCGCCAACTCACTGCGGGCTCTCATCTGAGGTGAAAAGGTTTCCTTGTGCATTCAGACATCCTTGCAACTCAGATGTGGGGGCAAAAAAAAAAAAATTCTGTGTTTGTTATGATCACAAACCACATTTATCTTGGCATTAATTTTCTAAAAGCTTCTACAATACACTATATAAGTCATATTAAGCCACATTAAGTCACATTACTATTAACACTATATACGTTATATAACTTTCTAACTCTTACTATAACATATATTAAGTCATTTTTCAAAAAAAAAAAAAAAAATGTAACTTTTTTGGGATATATCCAGCATAATGGACTTCATTTTGTTGCGAGTCAATAGCGTTTCATACATTTTTTGCAGCGCCATCAATGGATCAAGTCCCAGCGCAGATGACACTGCAGATTTTTCTTAAAAACATAAGTACAAAGAGCAAAAATATTTTTAAATTTATTCATTAAACATTCAAAATTATCTATTAGCTATTTTTGTACCAAAAGATTCATGCAAATAAAAAAAAAACTAAATTTACAATGCTTATCTATCTAGGAGTATCTTCGTAGAAAATCTATATTTTATTGCATAAATATAATTTGCTATCTTTGAAAAAATATGCGTCAATCGTACTTAAAATTGAATACAAAGAACTTAAGTTTTGCAGCAGTGTAAACGACAATTTTGTAATGAAAAAATGAATATTATTAATAACAAAAAGTTAAAATGGTTAACTTTAACGTGAAAATAGAAAAAAAAATTTTCTGCAACTGTTCAAAGAAATGACCCCCCTCGAAAAGCTTGTTAATATGAGGGGAACATGCTTTGGGAAAATCCTGAGGACTCTTAGATATCTCACCCTCTGGAATTTGGAGCGCCCCCACTCAAAAAAGACTAAAAAAGACTAAAAAGACTAAAAGACTACACTAAAGACTGAAGCAGGCTTCCCGCAAGAGATGTTGAAACTGAAAGACTCTTATAACCTTAATATCGAGCTTGAAAATTTGTCACAGTCCTGTAGACTGTCGAATTTTTAATGTGGTCACAGATCTTGTTCCCGCTGTCCGAAAATTAAATACTAGCTGTGATGATCTTAGGAGTATTTCCTATGCAGCTATTAACAGGCTATACCCTTAAGTGGAGTGGTTGAGAATCTAGTATACCGATGGCTCCCGGATGGAACAGCGAATCAACGCTGCGGCAGGGGATTCTGTGACCTTTTTTGTTTATGACCCTTTCGACCGTTTTGCATATGCTTACAACGGTGAATTCGAAGCTTTATGTATTGCCCTAATTCAATTACAGTGCCGAACAGAACAATTTACTAGAGCAGTCCTCCTATCTGACTCTAAGGCAGCACTTTTGGCAATTAATTCCTCCCTCGCACCTCAATCTACTTCCATCGAAAAATTCATCTCTTGTCTTGAAGATGGGCAAGGATATATACTCAAAGGGCAATGATATTGTTTTTCAGTGTATCCCAGACCATTGTGGGATCTTGGGTAATGAGAAGGTGGATTCTCTTGCCAAAAAGGAACAACCATCGCCCAAACATTTTGTAAAGACATCTGTTTTCACTCGATGAAAAGGATGATCCGAGACTTTTTCCAGAACATTCTATCTGATAAATTACGCGAAGGCAGCTGATCTAAAACCTGGTTTAACTGTAATCTAAACATCCCTGTTTCATTCCATCAGCCCAGATTTAAAGCAGACTCCTGACAGGCCATGATTGTTCAATCATCTTTTTCGAATGTGAAAATTTGCAAGCCCAAAATGCATGCTCTGCAGTCTTGGAGAGGACATGGATTCCTCCCACCTTCCTGTCTGCCCTGCACTTGTTTCCTCTACTGTGTACTACTGTACTACTGGGTGGATAGGGCTCTCATGGGCTAAACATGTCACTATGTCATTTCCTTCGATTCTCGTTGTTGTTTTCATGTTCCTTGTGTTCTTTTCATTTAATTGCTTATTACATTATTTTATTGCCTTTACAGTTTGGGAAAGATGCAGGTGAGAAGAAGTCTGATTGGAGTCTGTGTCGCTCTACGGTCATATGAATCCTAAACCTATGGTACTGAACGCCAGATCGCTTGCCATTCGCCCATAAGAACCCACGCCAAAGGGACGGGGTAAGAAGAAAAAAAAAGAGTGCATCCGATACCGACAAAGACAGCCAATATCGAACAGTAACGGACTTTTATCTCATTCGCCATTACGAGTTGGGAATTATATAACCTCTCAGATTAATTTGATAAATATTCAAGAATTCATCACATTTACCAAATTAATGGTGATTAATTATAATAACCGGCAATTATATGTAATGATTAATCACCGGATTAATCACATTTACCGTAAAAAAAAATATACATATACATAACTATATTTTTGTTGTTCTAATGCAATTGGCAATACAGAGACAGTTAATCTTTATGCCGCAAGCAAGGGATGCACCGTTACTACTCATTTAGCAGTACCCAGGGGGCTCGTATAGCTTGAAGATAGGCTACGGACGCGAGGACATAGAAGATAGGCTACAGAAGATAGTCTACAGACCCCACAATGCTCTATGATCCTATTAGACCGGGGCCTACTATTTAAAGTGGATATCGAACCACTACAAACATTCATGGCACCACCGGGATTCATACCCGAAACCTGTGTTACCGAGCGCGAGAGCGCTAGCCGTATATATGTAATTATATGGAGTACAATATTTAAATTGTCTTCGTCTTAAAAGATACGTATTTGCAAAAGTTTGGCTTCCTAAATGATTGACCTGCTAAACCATTTGTTCTAAATGGGGCCAGAAGCGGGCCGTGTCGGTGGAGGAATGGGAGCTATTTCGGGGCCATTCTCAAGTAGGTTCCCGCCGAGGCGAGGGATGAGCAGGTATCCGCGGGGTCCACCGATGCTATTTTTGCGCGCGTGGCACGGCTCCAGAGAGAGCGGTGGCGTCGCAGATCCTCGCGGCGTGCACCTGTTCGTCTGCGACCCGTTGACATTTGGAGCGAAGTGGTGACATTGGCGAAGGGTCCCCTCAGACAGCATCGCTTTGCAGAATGCGATGCTCGGTGGCCGACACCTCGCTCCTTTTAAAGGTATTAATAATAAACTAGAGCATGGCCAGTTTTTGACAAGCATTATCCTCACGTGTACCCAGAGCCGGATTTTCCTATAGGCTAACTAGGCCTCAAGAATTTCCATTATTATTATTATTATTTTAGTCTATCATAATTTCTTACTTCTCGAATGTCTTTCACTTCTCTAACAACAAGAGGCGATTCTTCTCGAATTCAAAAGGACTGAATAGTTGTAAATGGACCTTGAATTGAATGTGACTGAATGACCTAGAAGTTACCTAATCATCTATGGAATGAGTAGTTGTTCTGTCTGGCCCTCAAGAAAAATATTCTGTAGAGTTTAAATGCTCCTGAAATTCACTGAGATCAATTTCTTCATTGTGTATTCATTTGCCCCTGGTCATCACTTTCTAAAGGTCGACCCATGAATCCGAGAAGATTATCGCCTACCATAATCTTCTCGAATTCAGAAGATTAGTTGAGCATAATCTTCTTAACGACCACATCACATGTGAACATCCACATTGACCCTTCGATAGAGATGCTATTGCTGGAAGCCAGCGCGAGAAGCATGGCGACTCCATAGTTTGCTTTGGTTTGTCGCTCTACAGTCATCTTGTGCACATGAGGGCTAAACAGATCGGGACCTATAGTTAGGACTAGATTTTCCTATAGACTAACTAGGCTTCAGCCTAGGGCCTCAAGATCAAGAGGGGCCTGCATTCAAATTGTTAGCAAAGTTAGAATTACACTTAGAAACACTAAAACACTGAATCGAAAATAAGGAGAAATTCTACACACATAAACAAACATAAAAATGTATTGGTTAAGATCAACGCGTTCGGCTCTTTGGGTCTGTTCATTTGTATAGACTAGATTGCACCAAAGTAGAGTTCATAAGTTCACTGATTGCTATGGCTATATGTTTGATTAGTTATTGTTACAAGTACTATATAGGGTGCTGAGAATAAATGTCCAAATAAGTGTACTCGACTTGGCGTGTAAGGTAAAGTTCTAATTCCTCCTCCATCAACACGATCTTTTAGGAATCCTCAGAAACAGAAATCACAGGAATTTAAGTCGGGTGAAAGCGGAGGCCAGCCATCCGAAAAAGCTCTGGATATTATGCGATTCTCGCCAAAGTTAGCACGAAGCAGTTTTTTGAATTGGCGCTCAATGTGAGGAGTTGCTCCATCTTGCATGAAGACAATGGTCTGCAAACATGCAGTGGCTGTTGGTGCAGTGCATCTCATATGCCGCAATTATAATTATTCATAGCTTCATCTAAAGAAAAGCGATCCTCATCTGACCATAGAATTTGTCAAGGCCATGAATCATCAAAGTACATTCTCGCCAAAATCAGCAACCAAATTCATAGCGCGTTTGGTGGTCTTGAGGTTGCAGCATTTGTACCACGTGGATCTTATACGGATACATTTTTAAAAAGGATCGCAGAATATTTCGTACTGTTGACCACGAAATCGCCAACTCACGGGACACATCGAGTACTTGCTGAAGAATAGCTGGAAGTGGAGGCTCTTTCAATCACAGCAGTAGCGACTTCTTCGATAGTTTCATTCGCAACTCGTTTCCTCCCTCTTCCAGGCGATACACCTGTATCCAGTTTCTTCAAATTTCATAACCATCTTCTTCACATCATTCTTCGACATGGGCCCTTTCGCAATTCCTTTAAACAACGATATTCACGCAGTGAAGCTAAGCTATTGATGACGTTGTGATGAAACAGTTTTACCAGTAAAACTCGATCTTTCTTCTGTTAGGCCATGATTAACGATGACAGAGGCACGCAGAATGATTTTCTTGCTTTGCCTGCGAATCTTTTATAGGTTTGTCTAATTTGCATAATAAATATTTGAAAATTGCCCCCTGGTGGTCAAAATATGACTATTTTTATTGCAGAAATCTTTTCCCCTTTAATTTTTTTTTTCTTTTTAGGTTGTTGGCACTGTTCTTAACGTATGAAGTTTGACGTCAAAATATTCATTAGTGTTTGAGTTACGTTTGGTTTTGTGAGATGCTAAAACTGATTCCGGCGATTTTTGAAATTGAGCAAGAGATTGCGTTCAATTTTGTTTGCGGAAACGTATAGAATGTTGCAGAAGGCATTCGGTGAGCATTCCTATATCGGAAAGAAAACGGTATAAACAGTTCAAAGAAGGCAGAGAACGCGTTGAAGACGAAGAGCCCTCTGGTCCACCTCAACCGACGAAGCAAAAGTCAATTCACAATTATAAACCTTGGTGATGATGTTGGAATTTCAAAATTCCATTTGAAAAGATGTTTTTGGCCTCAAACGCATCAAATCTTCCATTGGTACCGAAAACACTGAACGCGCCAGCTCACACTGCATTGATTCTTCGTACTCGAAAGTGGAATTCTTGTGGAGAAAAGGTAAAACGTCGTGAAAAAGGCCAAAGGATCACTGGGGAGAAGTATAAATAAATTTTAGCTGACCAGGTCCATCTTATGATGCAAACTTTGTTTCCTGCAGGAGATGGAATTTTCCTAGATGATAATGCACTCATACATGCAGCGGGTTCTAATCCTCACACGAGGATGAAGTTAAACATCTACCTTCGGCCGCACAGTCACCCGCACTCAATATCATTGAACCGTTATGGTCTATTTTCGAGCGTTCAATACGGAATCGATATCATCCACTGGCATTTCTCCCAGAACTTTCACACTATCTCCATGAAGAATGGTGCAATATTCCTCTGAGCACTATTTAGCACTTGTATGAATCGATTCCTAGGCGAATCCAAGCTGTATTACATGCCAAAGGCGGTCCTACACCATAGTAATAAAGGATTATTTATACATATATGGTGTTTGCATTATTTTCATAACCCCTGTATAAAAATAATATATATATTAAATTATTAATATATATATTATAATTGGTACAATATTCGTCTAAACACTATTCAGCACTTGTATGAATCCAAGCTGTATTACATGCCAAAGGTGGTCCTACACCATACTAATAAAGGATTCTTTATAAATATATGGTGTTTCCATTATTTTCATAACACCTGTATAAAAATAATATATATATATTAAATGAATGGACTTATGAATTAGATGTAAATGGACTGCAGTCGTCGAAAACAAACAAGAAGCTCTCACGTGTCATTTTTTAGAGAAAACAAGTGGCATTCAATACCATTACCAGAGAGATGGTATCCATGCCAAACAACAACAAACGTAAAACGGTCTGACGTCCGAAGCAGTTATTACGGGCTGTTTGTTGACGGTCCGAATCCTTCTAGAAAGAAACGATCGGTAAAACCATTGAGCGAAAAACAGCCCATTCACATGTCAATGAGGGTGGGATGGGAAAAAAAAAAAAAAAAAAAGGAAAAAAGTGGCATTAATTAATTCTAATGGCACGTGCAAACAGGTTGTTGCGATGCCCCGATTCTGAGGAAGGCAGAATATAGAAACTCGATTGATGATGGGGAAGATAAAGTTGCTTTTTTTTCGAATCAACAAGGAAAATTTCGGCAGACGTCTAAGAGGTGAATCTCACCGAAAAGGTGAAGGCAGCAGCTCTTTTCTAAAGTAAAATTTTTGTGGGGAAAAGGTAAAAACGTCGTCTACAGTGGTACACAAAACCTGGTCGATTGATAAGTGGAAGAAAATAATATGGTCTGACGAATTGTCTTCCACATTTTCCTCAGCGAGTTCTAAACATCACACGAGGATGAAGTTAAACATCTACCTTGGCCCCCACAGTCACCCGCACACAATATCATTGAACCGTTATGGTCTATTTTAGAGCGTTCAATACGAAATCGTTGTCCTCCACCGGCATCTCTCCCAGAACTTTCACACTATCTCCATGAAGAATGGTACAATATTCGTCTAAACACAATTCAGCACTTGAATGAATCGATTCCTAGGCGAATCCAATATGTATTACTTGCCAAAGACGGTCTTACACCATACTAATAAAGGATTCTTTATAAATCTACGGTGTTTCCAATATTTTGATAACCTCCCGTATATATATATATATATATATAAATGAATGGACTTATGAATTAGGATGTAAATGGGCTGAAGTCGTCGAAAACAAACAAGACGATCTCACGTGTCCTTCTTCGAGAAAACATGCGACATTCAATACCATTCTGACAGCAACAATCATCCCAGAGAGATGGTATCCATGCCAAACAACAACAAACGTAAATGGTTTGACGTCCGAAACAGTCATTACGGGATGTTTGTTGACGGTCCGAATCTTTTCTAGAAAGAAAGAATGGGCAAAACCATTGAGCGAAAAACAAGCCATTCACATGTCAATGAGGGTGGGATGGGGAAAAAAAGGGAAAGAAAGTGGTATTAATTAAACGCTAATGGCACGTGCAAACAGGTTGTTGCGACGCCCCCGATTCTGAGGAAGGCAGAATATAGAAAGTCGATTGATGGTGGGGAAGCAAAGTTGCTTTTTTCGGAATCAACAAGGAAAAATTCGGCAGCAGACGTCTGAGAGGTGAATCGCACCGAAAATGTGAAGGCAGCAGCTCTCTCGAATTCTTGTGGTGGTGGAAAGGTATTTTTAGCAGGAAGGAAAAAGGTGGTTTTGCCGCACTTTCTACTCTTGGAGGAAAGAGTGCAGCTATTTTCAGAAAATAGTAGATTTTATTTTATTTATTTTCTTTTTAATTTGTATTAATTTGGTTCTGGGAGAAAGCTGCTCAGTAGAAAGAGTGAAATACGTTGTTTTTATTCTGGAGTGGTGGGAAGTAAAAGATAACAATCGTTTATTGAAATCAATCATCATCGCTGTACATTCCATGCGTATGTTTTTTTTATATGCTTTTTATAATAAGCAAAAAAATAAATTGATTTAGCTAGATAAGTTGAACAGACATAACTAGATTTTAAAATTCAATGCCCTCTGATCACTTAACTTAATTTCAACCTGTTGTTCAAATGCAGCTGGCAATATAGAGACAGTTAATCTTTTTACCATAAGCAAGAGCTCATGTTACTCATTTAGCACTAACCAGCGGGCCAGGTGTAACTTGTAGATATGTTACGGTCGCGAGTAACAACATCTCCTCAACGCTCTACAGCCATATGTGACCAGGACCTACACTTAAAGTGGATTCCATGGTGCCGCCGGGATTCGAAACCGAAACCTGTGTTACCGAGCGCCAGAGAGCTAGCAAGTCGGCCATCAGACACCTAAATATCAACCCGCAGTCCGAAACCCTTACTGCAATCCACTGTAACTCAAGAAACTCCGCCATCTAACGCAAATGGCCGATATCGAGGGGTCAAAGATTGAAGCGCCTAGACACTACTCTAACGGCGAGAGACAGTAATCCAATGTCAGAATCATGGTTGCGATTCAGTCTTGTCAAAATGTCCAGAAATGTAAATCACTTCTGAGTCATTTATCGAAATGAAACATGGGCTTGATGGCAGATTGGCTAGCGCTCTGGCATTCGGTACCACAGGTTAATAAAAACTCGAGTTCACTCCTGATATCTGGCAGCCCCTTTGTCGAGTTCAATTTCTGTTCATGCAAACATTGGATAATGTCTTTCATGGATGGTATTTCGATAAGTTCGGTACCCAAAAGATGGCAGAGGACTTTTATTATTTAATCAATTTCATTTTCTTTTGTCAAGTCCATCAAGTCCAATGGCTTGGGACCTGATGACCGAGTGGCTAGAGCTCTGGCTCTCATATCACAGGTTGCTTTTCGAATCCCATCGGGGCCATGCATGTTTGTGGTGGTTCGAATCCACTTTAAACCGTAGGTCCCGGTCTGATAGGATTGTAGAGCGCCACAGAGTCCAATCAGACTTCTTCTCGCCCAACTCAGCTCTAGGCACAGTGATGTGGTGTATTAGTAGTATCCAGATATAACAAAGTCGTTTAGAGTTGGAATTTTGATAATTGTCTAAAATGGGTCAAAAGCGATGAATATTCTCACTTATAAGGACATGTGTACTTTGATTGACACTCAATTCGGTCTGAATAAATCTTCATAGCAACCAATATTGGCCATCTTACAGCTAATGTATTGTCATTTCGAAGACTCTCATTAAAAGAGACCGATTGACAAAAATGCTTGTCTTTGTATTTGAAGACACAGTTTTTAGCCACCACTGGGAATTAAAAATACCGCCTTTTATTCAATTTCTACTATTAGCTCACACTTTTCCTATATATATATCTTGTACACATTTTCAATAGTTCATGAAACACTTTCTATTCATTCCACCCAAATTCAAATAAATTTTTTTTTGAACTAGTAGTGGATGACACTGGATGTGAATACAGTTTTTCAAATATTAATTCCTTCATTAAATTGAATTGATTCATTTTAGTTTTTTTAGATTTAAGTTGCCTATATCTACCAATAGATGTAAGAGGAAAATTTCAACTTTATTTGTAAAGGACTTTTCTGCAATATCATAATTGGCGCAACAGCCTAGTGTGGGCCTAGGCCGTCTACGTACTGGCAGATTTCGAGACAGGAGATGTTTTTCTTTTTACGGGATAAGGTTGTCGGCTCTTCGTCCAACGCTCAACAGTCATATTAGACAGGGACCCACGGTGTTTAAAGTGGATTCCGAACCACTACAAACATCCATGGTACCGCCGGGATTCGAACCGGAAACCTGTGGTACCGAGCGCCGGAGCGCCAGCCGCTCGGCCATTCAGGCTCCTTTCTGCAATATAGTGACAAAAAAAAAAATATTTTTTATTACTTGTTTGTATTACATAATATCGTACAATATAACACAGTTTTTTTTTTTTTTTTTTCTCCTTTATCCGTTAATATCTGCTATTTATTTTAAAAATAGTTTTTTTTTTTTTCGTATTCAACTACACATTAGGAAACTTAACTAATTAATATAAATAAATCAAATTATGTATTTTATATAATCAATTTATATATTTTATAATAATGATTTTGATACTTATAGGTTAAACTAAAGGAAATATAGAAATAGGTTTGGTTTTTGTCGCTCTACGGTCATCTTGTGCACACGAGGGCTAAACAGACCGGGACCTACAGTTTAGAGTGGTTTCCGAACCATTCACTAAACATCCATGCCTGACATGACATTTTGCTACTTTGGTAAATGTCTTGTTTAACGGTATTTTAATGGTAAGAGGCAGAAAGAATGTTGTCAACATTCCCACGCTGCAATGGTCCAGAGATGGGCGTCGTTAAAAGGAATTCCTCCCGATTCGGATATTGAACCCCTGATAAGGCAGTCCACCCTCGCCTGTGCGTGGGAGGACGGTTTTTCGGAAGGTCCTTCTCTGGACCGGATCCAGGAATCTATTCTTACGCCTCTGCTTCGACTGATCAGTTGGCGACTTCCGACTGAGTCACAAATGACTGGGGGAGTTAATAGGCGGGATTCTCTCTTTTGTTAGTCAATGCCGTGATTCAGCACATGGCTGCCAGATGTGGCGGATTTAGCCATTTGAGTTGAGCCAAAAATTACTGTCTTAAAAAGTAGAAATGTTTTCAGCCACTCCTATTTGTATAGCGGCCTGGTGCCAATTGGCTAGCGCTCTGGCCTTTGATGCCACAGGCTCCAGGTTCGAATCCTGGCGATGACATGGATATTTGTCAGTGGCTCAGAATCCACTTTAAACTAACTGTAGGTCCCGGTCTGTTTAGCCCTCTCGTGTGCACAAGATGACCGTAGAGGGACAAACCAAACCTTCAGTGACAACTTTGTAGGCGTCCTACGGGAGACCACAGCTATCCTATCCACCTAGGAATCTCCTCCTTTACGAAAGCAGATTTTATTTTTTTGTTGACAAGATTTTTTATTGAAATTTAACTTTTTGACAACTATTTTCAATTCAAATTTTCTTTAACAGGAGACAATTTTCGGTGCAAATTGAACAGGCGGAGTTTAAATGAGAATGGAAGTTTGCATTTTCATATCGGAAAACTCCATCCTCTGGTTCCCTTAACAAAATATTAAGAATCCCAAAAGCATGATTCTGAAAGTGGCCAAAGAAGGAACAATTTCCTTTTCAATAATCAGAACGACTTTAAGTGAGATTAAATGGTTTTTAAGCGATCACTTTTAACCATTTACGCAAACACACGCATGTAAAACAAATGGTATAAAACATTTTAAATCTCATGAAATTTGTCTTGTTCATATTTTGTCAACTGAAGTGAAGGATTAAAGTGGCAGATAACATAGACCAGTGGTTCTCAAAAGATGCGCCATGGGAGAAGTTAGAGTGCATCTGGTGGTAATTCAGAGAAATATGGGCCCAGATATAAAAATAAATGTTACTGTTTTTCTCGTCAGTTTTACCGTTCAAAGATAGTTTTCAGTACAAACAACTAACGTTTCTGGATGATTTTTCTTCTCATAAAAAGTCACCAAACAGCAAAGAATGTACCAAAAAATGTTGCCGTGAAACTAGGATCGGTTATTTCCATGGCTGGCTACTTGGAAAGCTAGAGTGTATGTGATTTTGAATGTTAAAAAAATTTCCATTGCAACCTCTGAGACTCTGACGTTTGTGAGTAGTGGAATGAATCATCTGGATATAAAACTCTAAGGCATTAGAAGAGCGTATAGAGTGCGCCTACAATTTTTGCGTGCTTACAAATTAGAAATTTGTATAGAGTGTGCATAGGTTTTTAAATGCCCTCCAACTCAAAAAAAGTTTGGGAATGCAGCACGTGGATACATGCTAAGTAGTTTATTTATTTATTTATTTTGCGGTCATTAATTGAAAGAAACCTATAGGGTAAAGCACATGATTCAGTCCATTTGAGCGGATGGGAGAAGTGATTATGCGTGGGCGTGACTCAATCGTCGCGGCCATTCATGCATCTAGGAAGTGCTTCTGTAACCACTCATTCACAGAAGCACACTTCCATTCAGAAAAACGACCCTTGCAGTGATTTCACTTTTTTCTCAGGAAAATGAAAGCACACTCTCAGAAATTTAAACGTGCGAAAGGAAATGAATATTACTCACTAACAGTTCCTTCAAAAATAATTTCCATTCAATAATAGCAAAATACTTGTATGAATTTCTGCCAATACGAATTGAATGAAATTCTGGTAAAAGAAACAAACAACATATCTGTTGGTAGAGGCTTAAACAACAGGAATGGTGAATGGTGGAGTGGCTAGCGTTCTGACTCGGTACCACAGGTTTCGGGTTCGAGTCCCGGCAGTGCCATGGATGTTTGTATTGTTTCGAAATCCGCTTTAAGCCGTAGGTCCCGGTCTCCTATGACTGTAAGAGAGTCACGAAGCCAAAGTCAGACTTCTACCTTACGGGTGCTCCATCACAACAGAAGCTGTCCCCTTTCCCTCCTTCCATGAGTAGATCACTCATGGGATGTCCGTTCCGCACTGCAGGACAATGAGGATTAGTCAACAAGCAAAAAACAAACTCTTTTACGACAAATAACAGATTTAGTTGGAAATCAGGGATCATGAAGACAATTGCTTTTTCCCTTCATCCAAGCTCCCCCTTTCCCCAAGAATCTAGCAAGGTTGAATCTGCTACCTATCTATCGTTGGCGAATGACTTCAATGTACCCCTCCTTCGAAAAACATATTATTGACTTCAAATTATGTAATTCAAATTGAACAATTCCATTCCTCCCAACTTTGACCCATTCGAATTTTCCTGGCGTTTTGCAACTTTGAGCAATTCCGATTTCCAGTGATTCTTTGCAATTGTGAGTCATTGAGTGAGGAATGTCGACTGTTGCATAGAGCGGGGATTGCCTCGCTGCACCTGAAAGAGCCATCCTGGTGATTTTTAATCATCTTTCATTCCTCTTCACTCTTGAAAGAAGTGGCAGCCGCCTGATGGCCAACTGGCTAGCGCTCTAGCCGTTGGTACCGAAGGCTTCAGGTTCGAATGCTGGCGGTGGCAGGGATGTTTGTGAGGGGTTCGGAATCCACGTTGAACTGTAGGTCCCAGTCTGTTTAGCCTAAACTGTGCGCAAGATGACCGTACAGTGACAAACCAAACCAAATCAAAGAAATGGTTTTTAGAATGGGAATCTTGACACTCAGTGAGCGAAGGAAAAGAGGCATTTTTTTTTTTTTTTTTTTTTTATTGCCTCATTAAAAGATACCTTTTTCACTTTTTGTTATTAATACTGTTTATTTTTTTCTTTTGGTTTAATTTTTTTGATAAGTACTTCAATCCAATAAGGGACTATTCCCTTTTAGTACTACAGTCCCTTTAATTCAATTTTTAAATTCTTGCAATCAGGACCGTATTTTCCTGTAAGCTAACTAGGCTTCAGCCTAGGGCCTCAAGATCAAGAGGGGCCTATATTCAAATTGTTAGCAAACTTAAAAATGGGAGGTGAAAGGGCCTCCTAAGTGGAAAAGCGGGCCTCTTTTCATCTAAATTGCCGGCCCCGTGATCTTGTGATTTTCTCAAAGATGACTTATTGCATTTGTGTAGTGAGATATGGATTTCAAGCAAACTTTTTTGCTTGTGTGTAGGAGGAGAGAAGCATTCCTCTCATAAGCTCCCACCAGAGTTGCCCGTTTTCTCCAATTCTTCACGAGGGAAGAATTCCTATTTCAATTCTCACAAATATTTTCCAACTTGACAAACGCCCTCACTCAAACGCAAACAGGTTTTATTTTAAATTTTCTTCTGCTCTGTGTGTTCTGTTGGAGTGAAACAACTTATTCTTATGGTAGCACTAAAGACTGGACTACAATTTCCATATAAGGGTACCTGAGGACTGATGGCCGAGTGGCCAGCGCTAGGTACCACAAGTTTTGGGTTCGAGTCCCGGCGGTGCCACGGATGTTTGTAGTGGTTCGGAATCCACTTGAAACCGCAGGTCCCGGTCTAACGAGATCGTAGAGCTTTGCGGGGGTATTGTTACTCTGCGTCCGTGGCTTATCTTCAAGTTACAGGCACCCTAGGTAATGCTAAGTGAGTAACGTTGGTGTAGCACTTGCTTTAAGGTATCAAAGACAACTGTCTAAGTGTTTGCCAGCTGCATTAGAAAGAAGAAAAAATATAAGGGTAAATTTGAATTCAAACGGAATTTTTCCCCAACAACTTTATTTCAAGCGTTGGTTTTTTATTTCAAAAATGTTTCGCAATCTTAGGTTTTTGTCTAGTTGAGGGCCCGACTCGTGCCAACATCCAGGACGTTCGAATCCCATGGTGGTATTGCTGTAGCCACTGCTTTCAGATTCTCTGGAAATTGTGACAATATGTCCAGCATCGATAGTCGGGTTTCCTGGTGGGAGTTATCTGGCTTTTCTCCCATACGACAAGCAAATGCTGGGCAGTTACTTCTAAAAGAAAGGCATTGCCCGAAAGGAAGGCATTGGAAAGTTCACCGACAGGCACTGCCACCTGTCGGTGAGCTGTTCGTGGTATACGCGATGCCCAACGTTGGACCTTTATCTTTCTAACTACATAGATCTAGGTATGGGATTCAGCAGTGAAAAAAGCAAAAAGCTTGTTGAGGAAAAAGATACACACGATTGTTATTATAATGTGAAATATATGTTGTTGTTGTTGCTTATCCCACTTGGCAGACATCTAGGCCAAGCCAACGAGCCCATATGTACTCATGGTTGAAAGGGAAGGAAGCAGCTTCTGTTGTGATGGAGCACCGGTAGGTAGAAGTCTGACTTTTTGTTCCGTGACGCTCTACAGTCATAGTAGACCGGGACCTACGGTTTAATGTGGATTCATAACCACTACAAACATCCATGGCACCGAACCCGAAACAAGCGGCACTGAGCGCCAGAGCGCTAGACACTCGACCATTCAGTCCCTGTGAAATATATACATATATTTATTTATTTCACATTATAATATACATATTTGGGCTATGTCGTAGTTTTAGTATTATAACTTAAAATTTTCCCCGTCTCTGTTATGATTTTTACAATGTTGCCAGTTTGATTTATGTTTTCAATAAAAGATATTCATCCGGCCGCCCTGATGCTACTTGTTGCGCCTGCGTTTAGCTCTGTTTCATTTACTTCTGATACTTCATGCTGCTACTTCGATTGATGCCTTTAAATCCCGCTGGAGCGTGTCACAATGGCCATAATCCTAATTCAAAACGAGTGCACAAAAAATAGCCACAGATGAACTGAACCTAAATCATGTCATCAAAATGGAACGAAGTAGAAATTGAAGCACAAAAACGATTCGCAAGTGTTGTTCTTAAAATTGCATGTAAATTCCATGTTATCAGGGCATAATGTGTTCAAGAAATTTTGAGGTGGCTAAAACAACAACATTTACAAACTTTTCAGAGATATTGACATTCTAAAATTTGTTAACTGAAGAGAATGAGATGGGCCGGTCATCTCGTGAAAATGGAAAGTGACAGAGCTGCTTTGGGGATTTTCAATGCAATCCCTTTTGGACAACGACCCAGGGGAAGACCGAAAAGAGATGGGTCGACTGTTTAGACTCTGATTTGAATGTTATTAAGATAAAAAACTGGAGGTCCACTGCCGAGAGGAGAACAGCCGGGCTGGATCTTTTAAAGGAGGCCCACAACGGGCTGTCGAGCCTGTTGATGAAAACAACAACAACCATTAAAGAGTAGATAAGCATTTAGTTTTAAAATACCTAAACCAACTCAAATGTGAGATAGGAAAATATCGAAAAATAACAATCACTGAACATTCTTTGAAAATTCGATTTATATATCTCTTCTATTTATATATATTTCATCGAATCGCAAATAGATTCATTTATGGCATAGTGTTTGTAAACTTAAAAATGAGTTTTGCAATTCTCTTCGTTTAAAATCCCAAAAAAAGTAATAGAGAAAAAATGCTGACGTCATGAATCTGGCAATGCACTTGAAACCGTTCTTCGAATCGAATGAAAATCGTTTGCTCCGTCCCGACGCAACCGTCGAGGGGCGTGTCCTGCCGAGAGGTAAACAAACAAAGCGAACATTTTTTTTGTATCTATGAACCCGAAGAACGAAAGAATCGATACCAAAACGGAAATAGAACAAAATAATACATTTTTTTTCTTTGTTTAATGACAACAAAAGGATTCGCTTATCAACAGCGCCCGTGTGTGTCAACACCAAACGATAAATGGCGCAACGATCCTTTTTCGCCAAACGATGTTTCGCGATTGAGTCACCCTCGCCTTTCCCGTGAATGGACCACCGGTTGCACCAGACCTCCTCAACCCTTTCCTCTCGCGTCCACCCACGTTCGAATACCACGCATTTCGAATTCGGTGACGTCACGCCAAGCGCGGCGCCGTCGTTTCCGTCTCCGAAAAACCCTTTAAATAATCGTTTGGCCCTCCCCACCACCCCGCCGATCCTTTCGGGACCTCGTGATCGCACGTGCCTCATCTCTATTTACGTCGCAGAAGACGATGGCGTTTTCGTTTTAACACACTCCCCCTTCCGTCCTTCCCTCGGAGTTCACGGGCCGCAGATAAAGACATCAAAACGTTCTTTTTTTTTTCCCCCCTCTCTGAATAAAAAGAACGTTCGAATCGCAATCGGCGCGGATTGGAACTGGATTCACATTTCTGGACGGGTTGGCTTTGGGATTTCGGCTCCAAAATCAGATCGGTGTGACTGTTGTAAACATGGAAAGGAATCTCCTCTCTCACTAATATATACATTAGGTTTAAAATTGAAAAATAGTAGGAAAATGCGTACGTACTTCTAGCCGTGATTAAAAAGAAATTTAATTGTTTGTTTTTTGCGATTTCATTTTTTCAATAAAAAATAAATTTTATTTTTTCAATAAAAGAAATTTTACATTTCTTCCTTTAAAAAAAATGAAATTTTTTTGCGAAACAACAGAAAAACTACAGAAGAGTAAATAATATTAGTCGGCATGGACAGTTAGTAAATAAAAAATTATTTTTTGACTGGTTTGGTTTGTCCCTCTACGATCATTTTGTGCATACTTGGGTCCGCTAATTAGACCTACACTATAACGGGGATTCGAATCACTCCCAAACATCCATAACGCCGCCAGGATTCGAACCTGGAACCTGTGGTACCAAAAGCCAGAGCGCTAACCAATTAACCATCAGTCCACTTTTTTTTGACTGAGTGGGCAGGAATTCCGATGAGATTTCAGATTCAAGATTTTACTGATTGCACAAATCTGAGGAGTGTCTTCGAATCCTTTGCATCATGAAAGTTTTTTAGAATTCGTTTGAAATAGAGGTTTTTAAACTTTTGGACAATCGACTTCCACTCGTAACACTACATTTAAACGAGCATAATGAACAAATAATAAGATGCAGTCTTAACACACGTGCCGTTTATTCTTAATATGAAAGGCAGTAGGATATCAGGTTTTGTTGAGTATTCATCAACAGACTTTGTATTTTATCACCTATATAAGGCGAGTTGCAGATTCTTATCTGTTCCAAAACAAAGCGTTTACTGAACATCACATTCGATTTAATAAAATGTTTGTTCGAATTCGCTGTAAGAAGAACGAGCGATTTTTCGAGGAAGACATCTGCACCGCGGAGTAGAAAAATAAAATTCAGTTCTCGAAATAAAATGGAGGGATAATTGTTACGGGATGTAAGACTCAAATTTTCTCTGTTCAAAAGTTATTCGCTAAAAGTCGCATAAAAAAACTTAATCGTTTGTGGGAGAGAAATAAAGTCTCGCTCTCTTTACATTTTAATTGGGCTTCTGAAAGTGTTTAATGCATTGGATATTCCTTCCGTTTAATCCTCAATCCAACTAATTATTACTGATTATAACTATTAGTTTTACTACTTCTCAACCTACACGTGCCCTCTAGGTAATGCTAAATGAGTAACAGAGGTGCAGCCCTTGCTTATGGTATCAAGATTAACTGTCTCTGTAGTGCCAGCTGCATTACAGCAACAGTTTTACTACTTCAGTTAATGTTAGATGATTCACTCCAGAGTACTACTTGCAGACGGCAGTGTCTCATAACCTGCAATGAAATTTTTAAACATTGAAAATCACTTAGATGCTAATGCTGCTAGTAGCCAACCATGGTCATGATAGCTCGCAGTTTCTCTGAAACATTCTTTGGTGAATGATGCAAAAAGCAACCAGAAAGGTTTGTAATGAAAGCTGTCTTTGAATAGGAAATCTAACAAAGAAAGATAGTAACTGTATTTTTTTTTATCTCTCGAATATCACAGGGAGCACCTAGATCTAGTGTAGAGCACACCTTTTCAGAACCACTGTGTCATTGAAATAAAACATTCAATGGAGAAGTCCAATCAGCATGTACTCTACACGCAAATGTACCCCCTACTATCCCTGTTATGAGGTTTCTGCAACAAAACCATGTACCAGCCATGAAGATACTAAAATGGAGCGCCTCCATACTCTAAGAAACAAAACGAGCAGCCTGATATCCAAGTGGCTAGCGCTTTACCGTCGGCACCGAAGGCTTCAGGTTCGAATCCTGGCGTGGCATGGATGTTGGTGAGTGGTTCGAATCTACGTTAAACTGTATGTCCCGGTCTATTTAGCCTAAAATGTGCACCAGATGACCGTAAAGCTACAAAGTAAACCACCCGCACATGAGGATGATTGATCACACCCTGCTTTTGCCAATGTATCGCGAAGCCGAAAAGAACAGCACCCCTTAACCTCATCATCTTAATTCCTAGATAAAATTTACAATTTTAATTGGCTGCTTAAGTGTTAATAATGTAAAAATAACAAGGTTAAAATTTCTAAAATTAAATAAATGATACAAAAAAAAAAAAAAAAAAATTAATTTTTAAATTAGTTTATTTAAAAAAATTTTTTTCTTTAAAATTTTAATTTTAATTTTTGTATTTTACTTTTATTTATTTTTAAATAAAAGTAAAATACAAAATTAAAATTTAAATTAAAAAGTTAAAAGATTTTAAGTTTAAATTCGGTGCAATTAGGGACCAGGTTGTCGATGCCACAAAACCATTGAAAAAGTAAACAAACTCTTAAGTTTTCCTATTGAAAAAGTAAACAAACAGTCGAAAGGGTTCTGCCGAGCCGCAATGATGAATGGGAGGGCGATTTTCTTGGCGAAATGCGAAGGGTGAAGTCTGAGTCCTCTTCGAAAGTTGCGCAACGTGGTATGTAACCGCGCGGCGACTCCAAGGCGGCGCCGAAAGAGGAAACCGAGGCACGTGATGTGACACAGCGTCATCGTCTGCTCTGCAACACCCCGCATCCGCTTGGGTCAGTGGTACCAGAAACGGTGGGCGCGCCCACCCTTCAAGCAGCGTGGATCCACAACTTTTCATTGAACTGTCTATAGATAGATATAAACAATAGAATAGATATAAACAACACAAACGATACAGCATATTAAAAATAAAGATTTTTTAAGGCTTGTTATCAAACGGGATTTAATAAGAGATATTAGAGAGTTTTTGCATACCGTACTTTAAAAATACTGCATTTTTATCTCCATAGCGCGCATGCTCATAGGAAGTTGCGCATGCGTATCTGTAATAATGTTTCCTATGAGCATGCGCGCTAGGGAGAAAAAATGCAGTATTTTTAAAGTACGGTATGCAAAAACTCTCTATTATTGGGGATTTTTTTTTAATATTCATTCCTAAAGATTTTTGTTATAAATCTGCCTGAGGTGGCCTGATTTTCCGAGTGTCTAGAGCTATAGCTCTCGGTACCACAGGTTTTGGGTTCGAATCCCGGAGGTACCATGGTTGTTTGTAGTGGTTCGGAATCCACTTTAAAACGTAGATCCTTTGACTGTAGAGCATCACAGAGCCCAAACAGACTTCTTTTTACCCACATGCTACCCAAACTGTAAAAAGGAGCAACTTAGCTCTAGACACAATGATGCGGTATGGCATGGTGTAGTAGTATATTTATCCGTAGTAGTATATTAATACATTGTTAATGTAGCTACCAAAAGTAAAATCACTCCCCATAAATATTTTGACATGTACATATTTAGTGTGTTTATGTGATGTGGTGTAGTATAGATCCAAACCAACATCATCTAGAGATAATCCCAGCTACTTTGTGTACTCACTTTTGAAACGTAACTCGTGTTTGGTTTGTCGCTCTACGGTCATCTTGTGCACACGAGGGCTAAACAGACCGGGACCTACAGTTCAAAGTGGATTCCGAACCACTACAAACATCCATGGCACCACCGGGATTCTGAACCCGAAACCTGGGGTACCGAGCTCCAGAGCGCTAGCCACTCGGCCACCAGGTGCCTCAACTCGTGTTTGGAGGACACTGTGAACCAATGTCACTACGGATGACGTGTTGGTAGAAAGGAGAGACGTGTTAGGCAAAGAAACGAAATTTCTTTATTTTAGATTTTCCACGTTTGAATCCTTCGTCAAATTTAGAAAGTCTTGTTTAAAATAAATCCGATGACTTTTCGCAGCAATGTTGACACAGACGCACGTGAGTCTCCTTCGTTTGGCGGACCTCCAATCCTCTTACTAAAAGCCGCTCCGTTATTCTAAAAGAGGGTTTGAAAACATTAGCATGTCTCATCGTTCTTGCGGGAACAAACTGTTCAGCTATTTGAGTTCAGAATTAAAACAATTATGTTCTGTGAATTTCTGATCTAACAGATCAATCTATATTTACGTATTGGGGGCGTGAATGGCCGAGTGGCTAGTGCTCTGGCGCTCGGTACCACAGGTTTCGGGTTCGAGTCCCGGCGGTGCCTTGGATGTTTGAGTGGTTCGAATCCACTTTAAACCGTAGGTCCCGGTCTAATAGGATCGTAGAGCATTACGGAGCCATTGTTACTCCGTGGCTTATCTTCAAGTTACACGCACCCCCTAGATAATGCAAAGGGAGTAACATCGGTGCAGCGCGTGCTTTAAGGCATCAAAGACCAAGCTTGTGGATCCTTTTGTGTTAAAATCAGTTTATTTAAAATAAAATTCTGTAAATATAAATTTTGAACGCGAAGCATCACCAACCTCTTACGATATGCATATCAAATTGTTTTTTTTTTTTTCTAACGCAGCTGGCAAACACTTAGGCAGCTTGATCTTGGATGCCTTAAGGCAAGCTCCTGCACAGACGTACTCACTTTGCATTACCCAGGAGGAGCGTGTAACTTGAAGATAAGCCACGGACGCGGAGTAACAATGCCCCCGCAGCGCTCTACGATCCTATGAGACCGGGACCTACGGTTTAAAGTGGATTCCGAACCACTACACACATCCATGGCACCGTCGGGACTCGAACCCGAAACCTGTGGTACTGAGCGTAAGAGCGCTAGGGCACTCGGCCATTCAGGCTCCTGAGAAGGAGTTATAAAAGGAAGATTTTCTTCCTGAAAAACTTTTAAGGAAATGCATTTCTAAAAGCACATTCAAGCATTGAAAGAAAAACCTGTTACTCTTGGTTTTTCCCCTTTTTTTATCACTATGTAACTATGCTAAGTGAAACAAAAAAAAAAGAAGAGAGCTTTTTAACGAGGCGAGTTATTGTAGTTTGTTTGATAATTGCATGTATAATGTAGGATGTAATATTATATCGCTTTAACGTAAAAAAAGATAAGTGTATTTAGTTTCTGATTGTCTTCTTAAAAGTCACATGTCAGATAAGAAGGATACATAGATATGAAATTTAATTTAGATAGCAGAATTTTCTTTTTATTTTTTTTGGCGAATATCCTGCTTTGAAGTGGATGGAGCTGTTTTCTGTTTTCACTATCTCATTACATCTTACTGCGTCGTCATTGTGAATGGAGCTCATACGAATTAACTGAATTTAATCTGTCCCATTTAATAACATTTTGTACTTTTCTATCGCCCCCCATCCCCTTATAAAGTTTTATCGGCGTTTTTATGCCTAATAGACCTGCTAGAAAGTTATATCAACCCCTTATGTTAGAAATTAGAAATCGACTTCTTAAAGAGTTTTTTTTTTTTTTTTTTTTTTTTTTTGTAATGCAGCTGGCAAATAGACTGTGGTCTTTTTATGCTATAAGCGCTGTACCGACATTACTCACTTTGCACTACCCAGGGGGCGCGTATAACTTGAAGATAAACCGCGGACGCGGAGTAACAATGCCCCCGCAATCCTCTACAATCCTATAAGGACCGGGACCTACGGTTTAAAGTGGATTCCGAACCATTACAAACACCCATGGCACCGCCGGGATTTGAACCCGATACCTGTGGTACCGAGCGCCAGACACTCGGTCATCAAGACCCTACTTCTTAGAATGTTACATCTACTCTTTTATCTCAAGTTGACCCCTTCTAAACTTTTATCACTGTTCTTGTGCTTAACAGACCTGTTAGACAGATATATCGTCCCCTTAAGTTACAAATCGACTTCTTAGAAAGTTATATCTATTCTTTTATCTCAAGATGACCCCTTTCCAAAGTTTTATCTGCATTGTTATGTCTAATAAACCTTTTATACAGTTATGTCGACCCCATATGTTACAAAGCGTTATATCTACTTTTTATCTTGACCCCTCATAAAAGTTTTATCTGCATTCTTATGCCTAATAGACGTGTTAGACACTTACATCGACCCCCTGTTACAAATCGACTTCTTAGAAAGTTATATCTCCTCTTTTATCTCGAGTTGACCCCTTGTAAAGTCTTATCGACGTTCTTATACCTAATAGACCTGTTAAAGAGTTATATCGGGTGCGCAGAAGATCTACCTCCCCGTGGTGCACCTGGTAACACTTTTAGTGGCTAAAAGATCTGCAACTTGGCATTATTGTTAGATTAATGAACTCTGTTTCCACATGTTTTGTTGTATGCGTTGTGTTGTTTTGTTGTTGTTGTATGTTGTATGTTTTTTTTTTCTTTGTTCTTTTTTTGCTGTAACTGTTCATAATCTGCCATTGGAAATAAAATAAATAAATTAAAAAAACAGTTATATCGACATCCCCTGATACCGAATCGACGCCTTATATCTCTCCAGTCCTTTCGAGCAGACCTTTTAAAAGGTTTCTCGATCTTTTTAACCCGACTCGACCCTCGAAAATGTTGACGCCCGTATTCGATCTCCTTGTAATGTTATATCGACGCCCCCTCCCCTGAGTCAATTCTCTTGAAATGTTTTGTCGGTTGGATACAAACTTGGATACAAAACCCTTCCGGTTGGATACAAAAACCCTTCCTTGTCTGTATTTCTACAGTTGCCCTTCTTAAGTGAGAAAAAAGGGTGACATCCGCAGAAAGAAGTATATATTTAGGCATTTTAGTTGTATTTCTGCTTTAAAATTGTCTAATATATATATATATATACAGGGCCGGATTTAGATGAAAAGATACCCTAGGCTATTCCACTTATGAGGCCCTTTCACCTCCCATTTGTAAGTTTGTAAATTACACGAGAGCACTTTATTTATCGTTGCAACAGTTTTTATTTTATGCAAGAACATTATTTATTTTTAATTAATTTTTATTACAAGAACAAACCAGAGCTTAGTAGCATAAGGCACGCCAATATTTGTCATAGCAGTCAGTGAACGTATGAACTATACTTTGGTACAATCTAGTCTATACAAATGAACAGACGCAATGAGCCGAACTCGTTGATCTTAACCAATACATTTCTATGTTTGTTTATGAGTCATGTGTGTAGAATTTCTCCTTATTTTCGATTCAGTGCTTACTGTTTTTAGAATAGTGTCATTCTAATTTTGCTAACCATTTGAATGTAGGCCTCTCTTGATCTTGAGGCCCTAGGCTGAAGCCTAGTTTGTAATAGTTAGTATAGGAAAATCCGTCTAGTTAGTATAAGAAATATGCATATACATGTATATATATATATATATGCACAGTCCAGTCTCATGAATGTGACCACCACCTACTTTCGACGTCAACGTGAAATAACCCACCCCAAAAGGCAGGCGGCAGCCCATTGCAGTGGAATGTATAGAAAGAATTCCACTTAATACCACTTAAATACCACATTCCACACTAAAGCCAGAATATACAAGAGTGTCTATCCTGGCTTTTGATAGGTGGTCAAATTATTGTGACTGGACTGTGGAGTACCTAGTTAATACAAGAAATATAGGATTTGTTTGTGTGGTAATAAGCAGGCGGCGACCCATCACGGTTGCTTGTCTTTGACAGAGCCTGTTTACAATGTGGGGGAGTATTCAACTTTGTACTCTGACCCCACGAGAAGGGGACAGGTCCCCGTAGATGAAGAAACAAGAGAAGGACGCTGGCGGACAACGAGAGAGGAGCGAGCCTGGGGCAGGCTGCGACAAGCAGCGAGAGAAGATGTTTACCCCTTAATTAATAACTAATGTAAATATCTTTGTATAATAGCGTGTAATTAAATGGCTTTATTCAAAGAAACATCGCATTACTTCATTTGCATGTCAAATCCCCTAGACACCCACTGCAAAAGTCCGGCCATTGTTAGACTGGTAGAGAAGTCTACAAAAATTGGGGGCTCGACCGGGATGAATCTATTGGAAGCGGTGGAAGTCTCTCTCTCTCTCTCTCTCATATATATATATGTGTGTGTATACATATACATACATATATATATATATATATATATGCTAGAATGATGCGCGCCGTCTATCGATCCATTGAAGAGGTTTACGTAAGCACCAACGCGCAACCACGATTGCCAGTGTTGTTCAACATCATCTGCCTGTTTACCAACACAACAGCCGCTGGCGCAAGTTTCGCTTTCACAACGGCTGTTCCTGTTCCGCTGGTTGCGAGAAGCGTTCGTTATCTTGAAGGAAGTTGCAGCCAGCAGGGAATTCCCCCTCTCTTATCGGGCGCGTGGCCGGTCAAGACACCCACCCCCCACATTATCATGTGACGTGTGTCTTGGGAATCTTTCAGAAGAAAAGGAAATATTTGAGAAACCATTCGAACATTGAATAGTTTCACTAAGTAGTGAGATAATTTATTGTGAATTAGAAGATGAAACCTTTCATCCAATGCTCGGCTTCGTATACACTATTCAGTTATTGCTGTTATCTAGATATTAGCTGTTAGTAAATGATACATTTTATGGGATTGCCAAAAGAACATGTTGTCTTTTGGAATGGCTCCCTACGTAAGGTTCTTGCATTAAAATCAGAAGTGGGAGGGGGATCGAACATTTATGAAGGAATCAAAATCAGGAGTCGGTATATAAATCCGATTGCAGACATTTTCATATAAAAAAAAAAAAAATTCCGGAATTTCAAGAATTAAAATTAAAATAAAATGTTAAGCATTTCAATTGTTACTACAACAATACTTGGCTGGTTGTTATCAGTAATACAACCACAAGCAAAACAGTGACTGCAGCAGCATATACCAAGTTAAAGTTGAGAAACTCTTCGTAGCACAAATATTTTAAAAAACTTATCATGGATCCACCATGAAAGAAGATCTTATAGAAGCTATTCTATTATCGAGCCCATATAAGTTTGAACACATTACAAATACAGATCTTATCTTGTCATTAAAATGCACCCTTTTCTTTTCCTTGCCTTCAGCTTTTCTATGAGACATCTTTATGTGTTCATTGGACAGAGTTATGCTATTGTAGGATATGTGTATTGTTTGTAAGCACAGAGTACAAGGATGTCATTTCAGTGAGGGCAAATGCTACAGGTCTAAAAATAGTTTGTTATGCAAAAACTGTTTTTATAGATATAGTACATAAAATCATAGTACATAAAATGACTGTGAAAAATCGGAAGTCCGCATAAAAATTTGACACAGGAGTCGGGAGTAACGCAAATAAACAAATTGACCAATCCCGTGCAAATGAATGGCACACCGACCCTGAAAGTGACAGATTCACTCCTGACAATAGTTTGGTACCACAGGTTCCAGGTTTGAATCCTGGCTTGTGGATGCTTGTGAGGGGTTCGGAATCCACGTTAAACTGTAGGTCCAGGTCTGTTTAGCCCTCGTGTGCACAAGATGACGTAGATCGTCAACCAAACCAAACCAAACTTGACAATAGATAATCTAAAAATCGCATGAGGTGTAAGATCACATGAGGATCATGCTTGCCCCAAACTGGCAACCCTAAGTGTCGTCTATTTTATTACCTCTCGGTGTTCTCACGTGGTTGATAAAAGTTGTTGTATTTTACTTCGTAACACAGTCGAATGTCCTTAATAGCGAAATGCTGACTCATCTGATCCTATTCCACTTTCTTGAATATTTCGACGAAATCAAAGGAACAAAAAAAGTGGAAGACTACCTGAAAAGAAATAGGTGCGCATAGGGTTACCAGTTTCAGGATAACATGACGTGATTTTAACAACCGGATGGCTTACACTGTCATGGATGTTTACTGGGCTGGACTGGTTACTTGGTATAACTGATGCAATGATATCTTGGCTAATTTTTTGGGAACTATCAAATTACTCAGGCCCTGAAGGTGGGGGGGGGGATAACATATGATGATTTTCAAGAATTTTGTTGGGTTTTTTTTCTCTGTCAATAAATGTAAATTACTTTTTCTGATTTTTAAAATTTTTTTTTTTTAATAAATAAAATGAGTCTTGATATTTTGCATATTTCAAGGAATTTCGTGTAATGCGTCAAGTGCATTTCACTTCATTTGTGTGAGGTCGAAAGCATCTTCGTGCCGTTTGATATTGTTGATGAACATGTATATGTAAATCAATACAAAATTATACATTTTTTTTTTTATGTATTTGGTTTGATTTGGAAAAATGATTTTCATTCATAAAGGCTATCCAATAGCTCACAATTTAAATTTTTTGATTATTATTATCTCATTCATTCCCACGCTGGCCTTTGGTACTACAGGCTTCAGATTCGAATCCTGGCGGTGGTATGAATGTTTATGAGTGATTTGGAATCCACGTTAAACTGTAGGTCCTGGTCTATTTAGCCTACAGTGTATAAATACCGTAAAACGACAAACCAAACCTCAAACCAGATTCCTTCTCACTCATTACAGTATTTAATTTTTGTAACTACTTAAAGGCGTCAATTCATTTTGAATAACTACGCGCAAGAAAAAAATGCCATAAAGCGCCAGTTTTAGTACTGTTGGAGATGTTCGCTTCAACATTTTGTTCCTTCGTAATGGGTGCTCATTATTGTATGACTATTCAATGGGAAAAGTCCCAGAAGAGGTCGTGTCCTTCACAGTTTTTTATTTATTTGTTTGTTTGATTCAATTCAACATAAGAATATATATATATATATATATATATATATATATATATATATATATATATATACATACATATATATATATATATATATAGCGTTGACCGATCACATAACTGAGCGTACGTCTGAGGTTTGTGATGGGTTGACGTGAGGTTGAATGACGTCCACCGATATTCGAGACAACAATAAAAGCAGTAGACATACATATATGGAAACAACAAGTTCTTAAATGTATAATTGCCATACATCAAAATAATATTTTACTGTTATTTATATTTACAATGCTTTATCTGGGGCGTAACCTTGTAACAAGACTCCAACAAGTAGTCATGCAGCGAGGATTTGAACCTTGTTGATAACACAACTCTTCCGCAAACAGAACATTCCTCAGCTTGTTTGACAATCAAACAGTGCAGGGGGTGTCTAATCTGAGCAAAGTTCCCGATGGCGTCAGACAGAGAATCTTGTGATTCCCCAACCATCCTCCTCACTTCCGCTAAACGCCAGTGACTCACTGATTTCCATAATGCGTTGCTCTTTTTTGGAACCGGCTTCCAGTGGTAATTGAAGCCAGCCAACCCTGAGAAGTTTGGTTCCAAAACAGCGTTTCAACTTTCAGTTCACTTGAGTATGTACACACTTTGTAGATTTGAAATCGTACGCGTAGTCTCACAACCAGAGGTATGAGAATTGGTTTGGTTTGTCGCTCTACGGTCATTTTGTGCACACTTTAGGCTAATTAGATCGGTACCTACAGTTTAAAGTGGATTCCGAACCACTCATAAACATCCATGACTTCGGCAGGGATTCGAACTTGAAGCCTGTGGTACCAAAGGCCAGAGTGCTAGCCAATTGGTCATCAGACTGCAGGGAATTTTTGAAGGAACCGGTATAAAAGGTCTTTCAAAAAAATAATTTATAAATTATTATTAATTTATAATTTATAATTAATTTATAAATTATATGATATTAAAATGAAATGTTAAGAAGGTTATATAATTGTGTCCTTCAATGCTGTAACCAGCAGCAACGACAGCGACTGCTACAGAAGCACACCTGTAAGAGTGGAGAGATGTTTTCCAGCACTGACGCTTGCACTCAGACTGAGATTTCAATTTTTGTTCATTGAATACGTTTGAATTCAATTCAGTGTTCTGCGAAAACATTCAACAGTAAAATGAGTCTGGAATGGTTTGTGGACTTGCAACACAGTTGAAAATCGAACACGTTCGATTGTTCTGCCGGAAACAGACTCCGCCACAATGGAAAATTCCTTTCTTTAGCGGCGAGACTTAAATCCAAAAGCCTTCAAAACATTGAAGCCTCTATATAATGCTTCAGTACATATAAGCTAGTTTCTATAGTTTTGTTTTAAGTAATTTCTAACCTAACTAAATATAAATTTTTGATTCCTAACACAAATTTGAACTCATTGTGACGAGTGGTTCTTTTTTTACAGCATTTTGATAATTATAATCACCCTGTATATATATATATTTTTTTTTTACCTTTCATTTGTTAAATTTATTCTAAAGAAGAGCCAATAAAATTTTCAGATATTCAATAAAGTTGTAGATTCTTATTCAATCATCTCGAATTAAGTTGTCTAAAGTCGTTATTGCAAATAAGTCCATGTCGGAGCGCGTGAGCCCTACCAATATCTGATCCCCCACTCACAGATGCCCAACCGATATTTTCTAACAACTTTCTCACATCATCAAGTAGTTTGATTTGGTTTGTCACTCTACGGTCATTTTGTGCTCACTTTAAGCTCATTATACCGGGACCAACAGTTTAACGTGGATTCCGAACCACTCACAAACATCCATGCCACTACCATGATTCGAACCTAAAGCCTGTGGTACCAAGGGACTAAAGCGCTAGCCAATTGGTCATCACGCCTCTCGCATCAAGTAAAGAAACTTTTAAGAAAAAAGAAAGAAAGCTGGAAAGTCAATCCAATACCACTTTAGACAACTTTATTAAAAATTATATAAAAAGGGAAAAGTCACATACACCAATTGCATCTCTTTTCAGACCTTGACTCACTACACTGAATTCCTGATACATATTTTTTATTTTTTGTTCTAATGCAGCTGGCAAACACTTAGACAGCTTGGTCTTGGATGCCTTAAGGCAAGCGCTGCACAGACGTTACTCACTTTGCATTACCCAGGGGGCGCGTGTCACTTGAAGATAAGCCACGGACGAGGAGTCACAATGCCTCTGCAACGCTCTACGATCCTATTAGAACCGGGACCTACGATTCAAAGTAGATTCCGAACCACTACAAGCATCCATGACACCGCCGGGAGTCGAACCCGAAACCTGTGGTACCGAGCGCCAGAGCGCTAACCATTCGGCCATTCAGGCCCCGAATTCTTGAGATATTAAATCAAAAATTTCTGAAATATTTCTCGAAAATTTTTGAAACAAAACATTCAAACATTTCTCGTGCTCTTTAAAACTTGATATTGTCCGCAACAGCAACGAATGAAACATTCTTGAAACAGAATCCTTTTGAAACGAACTCTTTCAAAACCTTGTTGCTCAACGAGCGCAGTGTTTGTTTGGATTCGCTTTGTCGGAAAAGATAAGGCAGAATCCAAACGAAAACAAAGCGACGATTAAAAAGCGTTTTTTCCTGTGAATGACGGATCTTTAAAAACAAAACAAACCCATAAAAACGCCTGTTTTATAATTTCCCACATAACAGGATATCGTTTTTCCGAGCGAGTGAGATTTTCTGTGCAAAGTTCGTGTTTTCATTCACAGGCTTCAAATGTCTCCGTCTTCATATTTCCGTGCAATTGCGGTTTCTACTTAAAGTGAAATAACTATTATACTGAAGTAGTGACCACATAAGCAAATAATTGCAAAATGAAACCTTTGTTTTGTTGACATCCAATCCATGCTCTGTCATTCAAACGGTCAAAGTGAAGGTTACTTGAAAACCTTTTTGAATATTTATGTTATTTTTTTTAAATAGCAAGTCAAAAAGTCTAAAAAAATAGCAAGCCTTCTTCTGAATGTTTCTGAATGTTCTGAAATGTTTCTCATTTCCATCCTTAAAATTGTCTAATTTATTTCAATATTAAAAATTTCAAAAAAAAAAAAAAAAAAAAAAAAAAAAATGTCTAAATGTAAAAAATAAAACTTAGTGTAAATTTTCTCTTTTTTTAATCTAAATACACGATGTAATGTTAATAATGTAAATGTAACTATATTAATGATTATGTGGAAGTATTCCGGATATATTTACCCCATAGGTACTCGAAACAGGTACGTCCGTTTCCGTTTATTTATTTCTTGAAAACGTAAGAGAATAGTGTAACTGTGCATCCGATGAAACCTCCATTTCGGTATAAAAGTTCGGTATTTCAACAATGTACGCTGTTATATTCACTTAAAATGTGAATGGAAATGGAATCCAGAAGTTTTGTATGCATTAAAGTGATTTATTTCGGAATAGGAGCGAAAAAAAGGTCCACTGGCATGTCTCAGTTCGTTGGAAGTTTAATCTGAAGTGGTTATGGAGCCAAATTTAACTTTTAAAATAAACCGCTTTCATATTTATATATACACTCAAGAGCCAAAACATTATGACCACCTGTCAATAACGAGTTGGCCCACCTTTGGCGCGCAACACAGCTTCAACCCGCCTTGGCAGGGAAGCCACAAGTCCTTGGCCGGAGAAAGATTGTACCAGATGTTTAAGCAACGGTCACTCAAATCCGAGATATTGCGAATTGGTGGTCTTTGAACTCTGAGCTGCCGTCCCAGGACATCCCAAATGTGTTCTATCGGATTGAGAACCGTTCAGTTAGGCGGCCAGGACATTAACTGGAATTCAGCACCATGTTCCTGAAATCACTCCAACACAATTTTAGCCTTGTGGCAAGGGGCATTGTCCTGTTGGAACATTCCGTTTCCAGCTGGAAAACAGAGGCCATGTAAGGGTGCAACTGGTCAGCGACGATGTTCAGATACCCTGTAGCATTCATGGTCTGCTCTATCACAACCACGGGTCCCAGAGACGCCCAAGAGAACGTCCCCCAAAGCATAATACCGCCACCACCGGCCTGTGTAAGACCTACTGTACATTGAGGGAGCAACTGTTCGCCTGGAAGACGGCGTATCCTGACACGGCCATCGGCGTGACGAATGACAAACTGTGATTCATCTGACCAGGCAGCTCTCTCCCACTGATCTGTGGACCAGTCACGATGTTCCCGGGCCCAGCGCAGGCGCAGTTGGCGAAGACGCTTGGTCAGCAAAAGCACACGAGGGGGAACGTTTGCTGCGTAGCCCCATATCCAACAGTGTCCACTGAGCAGTGTGCTCCGATACTATTCTACTTGGCCCTGCATTGTATTGGGCTGTCAGCTGAGCCACTGTCTGGCTCAGGTTTTGCTTCACCATGCAGGACAGTCTCCGACGACCTTTTTCTTTGATATCGTGTGGACGTCCAACACCATGTCGTCTACTGCTGGTTTCACCGTCATTCATCCACTTTGCATAAGTACTAACAACTGTAGATCGCGAACAGCCCACGAGTCGTGCAATTTCGGAAATATTTGTTCCGAGCCATTACAATCTGCCCTCTATCAAAGTCGCTTAGATCCGCAGCCTTTCCCATCACACACAGAAGTAAGTGAAAGAATGATTCTTCAGACGCTCCAGCAGCAGTTAAATACCACTTCCACCTGATCACGTGCCTTCCACGTCATCCAGGCGAGTTCATTGCAAAATGTAGGGGTGGTCATAATGCTTTGGCTCTTGAGTGTAGATATCAATGAGTTTATTTGATATTGTTTATTTGGTATTGTATATTTGATTGATTTACTGAGCAAAGCAGAGTGTTGGCTTACCATTCAGGTAGTATGCGACAACTTAATTGCCGACCTCTTCGTAAACAAAGTCCATTTAGTTCTAATTCATTTATTAGCAAAGAATACGTGCTCTGTTTGTACGTATTAATAACAGGCATCCAGCAAAGGACGTTTTAAATCTCCAATTGAGCACAACTGAATAATTTCGTGTAGCCAATAGCTGAGTTCATTTTTTTTTTTTTTTCTGCCTTTTTCTATAGCATGGACAGATCCCATTTAGGTATCATAGACCAGTAAAACAGTATAGGCGCAATGGGGCTGTCAGTCATCTAACGATTTTCACAACTAATGGTCCTTTTTTTTTTATTTGTAAATAAAGGTAAATTTTTTTCTTCTTCTAAATATTAGGAATTTATATTCTATTCACAAACTTTGTGTAATGTTTCCGTCCTTCTCCCAAAAATGATTCAAAACTAAAATATTCCTTTTTATGAAATTTATGCAATATTTTAGTGTTATCTCATACAAATGAGTTATAATAGATAAAATAGCATGTCTCGTATCTATGTATCTTGAGTAAGCGCACAGATATGTGTCACCTGAGACGAAGAATGCTCAGAATCTCTTCGTCACCTATGGTATATCTTAGATTATATCTTATGTTTCCTGAATAAATGAGCGCTGGGAAAAGAAGTCAAGCGGCGATGAAGCGCCAAATCTGGTACAAAAAAGACTGGAGATGTTTGCCTCAACTTTCTGAACTTTTCAACAACAACTAGAGTATGGTTTCGTTTGTGCACACGTTAGGCTAAACAGACCGGGACCTACAGATTAACGTGGATTCCGAACCACTATAAACATCCATAGCACCGCCGGGATTCGAACCCGAAACCTGCTGTGAAGAGCGCTAGAGCGCTAGCCACTTGGCCATCAGGCCCCACTAGAGTATGGAGACACTCTATATTATTATGCCTTCGTACATGCCTGGTACATGGCTTTGTTGCAGAAACTGCATAGCAAGGATAGTATTGAAACCGATTGTGTGATAAACTGACAAGCAGTTGAGCTAGAAGATTCAACCAGAGCGGTATAATAGGGTTAAAAGTTCATTCGGTGGTAGCCTATATTGCAATAAAAAAATTTCATTTTTAATCATTAAAATTTTAAATTACATAATAACAAACTTAAACTGTCAATAACAAATGAACTTTTTTTTTTTTAATTGCTTTGTGCCGCGTATATCTGACAGCACTCCTAACGAGTGATCGATTCGTTCGTTACCCCTTTTAAACCAAATATTACTATACTCACTGACCTCACAAAGCTCTAAAATTGTCGAACACCTCTAAACAAAATTTTTAAAAAAATGAAGAATTGGATACGGGTTATTGCATTTATTTATAAAACTGCAGCAAATAGTGAATTCTATTTTTCGTAAAAACTAAATGCGTTCAGTCCATTTTATGTCGATATTCATGGCAAAAGCTGAACCGAAATCGCCCCCGCACATTTTAATGCATCAACGACCTCTATTTCGTTGGGCGCAATTTCAGAATTGTGTTTATTAGTAATAACATCCAGTGCCTTATTTACAGCCACTCATAAACAGAATTGAGTATTTTTGAAGAAGTCGAAGTCTCGGGTTGGTTCAAACATCCGACTCTTTCCTAAAAATAATTTTTAATTTTCCAAAATTCTAGAAATCAATGTTAAAATGAGATGATAGGGAGGTGATTCAATAGCATCTTTGAATAAATATTTTTCCAATGTGTTTCTCAATTTCACTAGCAGCAAAGACAGTGACAGCTTCAGCAGAAAACCGAGTCAGTACCGAAGAGACTTTTCTCAGCACTGAGGATTATCAAAAAAAGTTATCTTGGATCCACCATAAAAGAAGGCCTTATGCAAACTGATCTGCATTGGACATCAAGTCGGGGAAAATTTGCAAACGGGCCAGACAAGGCGGACTTGCAGTAGGAACTGGCCAATGTTACTCACGAAAACTCATTGTTGTTAACTACAGTATTGTTATTCGTGTAAATATCGGTGTATCGGTATATGTGTCGATCTTTCAAAAACCAGTGTTCGAAAGACGAGTCTTTACAGAAGTGTGTGCAAAACCAAGTGTAATCTTTACAAAATCAAGTGTAATTTGGATGGACTTTGATATGAACTCACTCTGGATTATCAAGTGATATGAAACGAATGTATTGCAAACAGAGCTTCTTCGTTATTAAAAAGTACAGTTTTCTTTTTGCTTGTCTTCACTTTTTTTCTATTATGCTTTGCTACCTGTTGATTGAGTATCGTTATTTTTATAGGATGTATTGTTTGTAAGAAAATTTAGAGTGCAAGGATATCTCTTAATATTTCTTATCTCTCTCTCTAACACTACATTTTTTTAGAGTTATAAAAAATACATTGCAAATGCTGTTTCTATTCTAGTTCAACTTATTTCATACATTTTTGCAAACCCATCCAGTAAAGATCGTAATACATAAAATTAAAAATTAAGAATATTAGTCTGGAGTCGATATAAAATATTCGACTCCTCAGTCGAATATTTTATATCGATGAAAATATTCTGCCCAGCTCTTCACCCCTGCTTGTAAATCTTGTCCAAAGTGTTCCAATAGAAAGCGAGAGCGTTTTTAAAATGCAGACGAAGCCTTCGCTTGGAAGCAAACGATTCGGATGAGGAAATGGAGAAGTCGTCTGCGGAGACAATGGAGGCGACCTTGGGAGGCGCGCATTCCTCCTCTCCCAAACGATTATGAAGCTGGAATTGTTTCGTGTCGTCGCCGTTCGAATTCTTTCCCTCTCGTAGCTTTTTGGCAGACGTTTTATTCCTAGCTCGATGAAAAAAAGTAAGAATGTCGCATGTTGATTTGATAATTCTACAAGTCTGTTCAGGTTGACTGTCCACAGAGTAGCAAAAAATATGTCGAATTGAGATGCAACGCATCAAAAAATATTTTGATTAAATTCGAATTTTTGCGCCCAGTGATTCTTCGATTTTTTTCTCTGTGGTCTTACCAAACACCAAATACAGTCTTACAACATGCCAAATACAGTTCTACAAAACTTACTTACCAAATACAGTCTTACAAAATACCAAATACAGTCCTACAAAACTTACTTTACGAAATACCAAATACAGTCTTACAACATGCCAAATACAGTTCTACAAAACTTACTTACCAAATACAGTCTTACAAAATACCAAAACTTACTTACCAAATACAGTCTTACAAAATACCAAAACTTACTTACCAAATACCAAAATATAGTCTTACAAAACTTACTTACCAGATACAGTCCTACAAAACTTACTTATCAAATACAGTCTTACAATATGCCAAATAGAGTCTTACAACATGCCAAATACAGTCCTCCAAAACTTACTTACCAAATACCAAATACAGTCTTACAAAACTTACTTACCAAATACAGTCTTACAAAAACTTACAAAACTTACCAAATACAGTCTTACAAAATACTGTGATCTTACCAAAAGTATTATGTTTCTGTTTTTCAGTTTTTGATTCCCAAGATGACAATATATTCTTTAAATCGATAAGTTTATGTTTATTCATCACGCACAAAGTTCGTTGTGAATTGGGCAATCTTTTTCATCTTGGGAATCTTTTTTATCATCGAACTTGAGATGAATTTCAAATTCGACAGAATTATAGAATTGCATAATTAGAATTACATAATTAGAATTACATATAGAATTACATAATTAGAATTATAGAATTCGACAGAATTATAGTATTACGGAATCGACACTAGAGATGAATCTCAGTTTTAGCCACCAATTTCATGATTCATGCTTTATGCATCACTCTATTTGTCCGTTAGTTGGTATGGGGCACCACTGAATATTATTCTCACACTTCTTCCTTTTTACGAACATTAACAACACATCAAATAGATCATATGCCTATAGAAATATTGACATGGTTACAGTTACATAGTTAAATATTATCCTGATTTTCCACCCGATGGCCTCCTACATGTTGCCTTTCGATCTATATCTACCCTCTCTCGAGACACCGGATTTCCTTGATATCGAAAGGCCCCCACTTTGACTTGGATTCTCCAGAGAGGGTCCATATCATCAAATTACGCTTGGATTCTTAGAAGATTCTTCTGTATAGTCTTTCGAACACTGCTTTTTGAAAGATCGGCACATCCAATAGACATATGTGTCCATTGACATATTTATGCGAATTACAATATTGTAATTAAAAATTATTTTAAATACAGTGGGTTTCACAATAATTACAATGTAATGCATAAAATTACAGTGAGTTTCCGTACGTTGTCCATCTACGACTGCGAGTCCACCTGGTCTACCCCTTTTGCAAATTTCCCCTGACCGGATGTCCGATACACCAGATTGCCCTGAATTCCTCCAGGTGATGTCTATCTCATCCAATGGCATTTAGTTTCTTTTGTTTCTTAGAGTGTCCACAGACTTATCTTCAAAGCATGCCTTAGGCCAGTTTTCAGCAGGAACATGTAAGATGGTCCGGAATCCTTTTAAACTGTAGATACCGTTCTTGTTAGCCCTAGTGTGCACAAAAAATGACCGTAGGGCGGTTAAAAAAGAAAGCCGAGTACTTACATATTCATTTCACGACACTTTGCCCGATATAGGTTTAAAAAAATGCGCCTTTTCTTCCTACCATCTGTCGTTAATGATGACATCATTCGATGTGCCCTCAATGCTTTAAAAATTACTGACATCTCAGTGGACTCGTGAGCAGACAATGTGCATAAAGGCCTTTTTTTTTTTGTTCCGTGTGTAACATCGATGGACCACATGTACTACTTATGTATGCCAAGAACAGGTCACTGAGGGTTTATAAGTGCAGGTCAAAGGCTTCCAGAAGTACTTTTACGGGGTAACTTCCCCTCATTTCCGTGGGAAGACAACTCTTAAAACTTCTATTATGCAGCCCGATTATTGATACTATACTTTTGCACATGTTGTCGCGCGCCCTTTTGCGCTATCGAGCCACCTCTTCTCAAAGCAATAACTACAACAATGTAGTCAGCCAGTTCGAACCTAGGGCCGCGAAAGCTAAGCAATGCTTAGCTTTCGCGGCCCTAGGTTCGAGCTCGAGTAAGTTTTCAGAAAAGTTGAAGTTCGAAAACGGGAAGCAAGAAGATTCGAGGGCAATTGTGACAATGGGTCGAATATGCTGGCAGCATTGTTGCAGTTACTGTTTTCAAAAGCAAGGAGACACTGTGTGTAAAGCATCTCGCGTCGACCGTCAGACAGCCTGATACAAAATTTCCAGTATTCCAATGCGGAATTATTATCCTAAATGTCCTTCAGAAGGCACTATCATTCCATCGGTGGGCTGATCTATACGAAGCCCACAGATGATTTAACACTAACTTTCTAACGGTTAGGATGCCCTAGGTACGGGGGATGTAGTGTGGTGAAGAGAAAAATAGTATAATTTGCAATGCGCATCTCTGTTGATGGGAATTGTGTGATCATGTCGGTGATTATTTCTATTAGAAGATGTGAACATTTGGATACTGATTATGTGTGAACAAAAGATAATGAACATATTTACGAAACACTATAGAAAAGTATTATTCGAGGTTGTCTACTCTGTAATTTCATTTTTTATAGCATGCTTCAAGTAAATTGGAGTTACAATTTCAATGTTTTCAATGGTGTCTTCATTAATCCGGCAAGTTCGGGACTATGGTAATGGCGCATGAAAGATTTGACCGGATCTTCGACCGCCATTATAGCGATACCAAATCTAAATCAGCCTGGTAAAAATTGAAATGATTAAAATATATACAAATTCAATGCGTTGAATTCAATGAATTGACTACTCTCGTATTGATAAAAAAACTGCAATATCAAAGAAAAATTGAGTGCAATGACAAAACAAGTTTGTTACCTTTAAAAGAGGAATAATAGCACCTATTTCGCAATTGGTAGGATTTTTAGTCTTCTGAAGCATTTTAAATGCGCATAAATAAACGTTTAAGCAAGCTAATGCTTCCAAAATGGCGTCTATGGACAGCCTATAAATGAAGATACTCAGTGGGCATGTGCGGCAATCACTAAGGTGCATTGTACACACTTCGAGAAAAAATTACACAAATAGCCTTACTGTTGTAAAAAAGTGTCTGATATCGTGCCGCTTCTGTGATTCGGTTTTTTTTTTTTTTTTTTTTTTTTTTTTTTTTAAGTTACGAATTAAACACAAAGTGATGAGATTTACAGATGTGTGTTTTCTACGCTACACTGAAATAAAAACTGGCAATTAGTCAACAACTGTTGGCAATTAGTCAATTATGCAATTAGTCGAGAAACACAGGGAGAAAATCCGACCACCGCTGTCTCACAACTCAGTGTCAACAAATGCCTGAATCCACACGAAAACACGAGAAAACGAGCGGCTCATTCGGCACCGAACCATCGAATGCCGGATGAAATAGATCTTACTGTGATTCGGCTATAAATATGTTTTTTATATTTAATATTCAATGTGTTTCAACGTCCAACAGTGGGTTACCTAAAATTTTTTGCAGTGTGATGCATAAAAATAATTCAATTAAAATGAAACAGATTTTATTTAATTAAAACATTAAATATAATTTAATTACTATTATAATTACGGCAAACTTTAAAAAGGCATTTAAAGATGGGTAAAAAGAATGAACAAAGCAATTATCGAGACAAGAATCGAAAATTATTTACAGAACGCAGATAAAAACGTACAATTCAAATACTACCTCACCATTCCTTAATTCTAAATGAAATTTTACTTCAGAATTTACAAAGTGGGCAGAAAGACTATGAAATAAAAATAAAAATAAAAATAAATCTATATTAATTTTACAAATTCTTTTGATTCATTATAAGTGTTAATTAAAAAAAATGCATACTACTTATTATTTGTCTTAAATCTTATAATAGGAGCAGTTTTTTTTTTTTAGAATAGAATAAATATGAATGCAATATTTCCGTCATTTGCTTAAATAAAAAAATTACAGAAATTCATATGAGTTACGCAAACAGTTATGTCATCGTCTGCGTATTAAAAGGTTTGTGAAAAAAGATCGCGTCGCAGTCGTCATTTGCTTAAAAATAATTAAAGATTCTTATTTCGCAATGGTCGTTTTAGAAACGCTTTTGTCCGCAAACACCTTTGACACGAACTTGATGCTTTGCATTTCTATTTCTGTCTCCAACAAGAACTGAATGGATTCGAAACCTCACAAAAGCCTTCCTGTTTGGAGTACGGCACTTTAAAGCACTCCTAGGGAAGCAAAATGAATGGAAATGAATTCAAATTAATTTTCCTCATTTTTCCAACTGTTTCAAAGGCACTTTTGAAGGTTTTAAGAAAAAAAGTTTTATAATCAAGTATCATTTTGAGTTCTTAAAATTGAATGACGCCATTTATTTTATTTGTTTATTCATTTATTTCTATTAGTTCACACTCTCCCTATATATATCTTGTTCACATTTTCAATCGTTCATAAAATACTTTCTATTCATCCACTCGAGTTCAAATAATTTTTTAAAACTTGCATTGGATGACACTGGATGTGAATACAGTTTTTTCAAAATTCAGTAATTAAATTTAATTAATTAATTAATTTTTTTAGATTTAAGTTGCATGTATCAACCATTAGATGGCGCCAGATGTGAGAGGAAAATTTCAACTTTATTTGTAAAGGACTTTTCTGCAATAGAGTGGAAAAAAGTAGGAATTGACTTTTAAATTTTTTTTTTTTTTATATATATATTACTTGTTTTTTAAGATGGTAACTTTCCTACACATCATTTATTTCAGAATCCTTATTTTTATTTTTTTCATACAGCAAAATATTTTCCGAAATCACTCAAAGCAGATTTGGGTCCATTTTGAATTCCAGTGGTTCTCAAACATTTGTAAGTCGGGGCTGCAAAGTAAGTCTAAAATTAATTGTAAAATAATTAATCCGTATCTCTATTTCTGATATCCGTATTTCTGATTCAAAAGCATCCGCTACTAATGCCTCACAGTTTTAAATCTACATGACCATCGCCACAGGCTAATACTTACAGACGGGGAGTCTCAGAGGCTGCCAATGGACATTTTTTAAGATTGGAAATCACATAGACACTAGCTTTCCCAGTGGCCAACCATGGAAGAGACAGCTCTTTCTCGGAAACCCTCTTGGCACGTTACTGCTGTTTGGCGACGTTTTATGTGAAGGGGAGGGGAACTCTATCAGAAATAGTTGTTTGCAATGAAAGGTGTCTTTGAAACGAGAAAAAGGACAAGAAAAAAATTAACTGCAAGGTACAATAGGTGCTATTTAACAAGACATTCGATGTACTCATTGACTGTCATTTTTCCTTCAACAGGAACCGGTAGTGAATTCGAATTTCCACTCTTTTGGGCGATATCGTGGGGAGAAAAACCTCACCAGCTGTCTATGATCTGAAGGATGGTCTCAATAATCTCCTTTTTAAAGCAGTTATTAATAGCAGATTCACCAATTTGTAGCCTTCAGCTAGCCTGTCTTCGTTGAACACTGATATTTCACTCGTGTATACGACTAACAAATGGCCGACGGGAAAAGAAAGGAAGATACTGCTTTCTGGGAAAAAGTTTTACGGTAACTGCCAAGCATTTAAATGTCATATGGAAAAAAAAATCAGAAAACTCCCACCACCAGAGTCCTGACTACCGGTGCGAAATGCTTTACACACGTTTTCACAATCTCGACTTCTTTCTGATAATATTGATTGCAGCCACGGGATTTGAACCTAAGCTATCCAGTGAACCTTTCACAACAGTTTTTCACATTTTGCCGATCCCGGAGCTTGGATTTCTCAATTGCAAGTTTGGTTTGGTTTGCCGCTCTACGATCATTTCATGCACACAAGGGCTAATTAGATCAGGTCCTACAGTTTAAAGTGGATTCCGAACAACTCACAAACATCCATTCTAACTCCAAGATTCGAACCTGGAGCCTGTGGTACCGAAGACCAGAGCACAGCCACTTGGCCATCAAGACGGTAAAAGCTTTCCCAGGATACACATATCTATTGTGTTACACATGGATGGATTGTGATTACATCTGGCAGCACTAGATATCGATATTATTTTTAGAATACAGCATTGGCTTACCAATGGCTAAGCAATGGCTTACCAAAATTAAAAATTACATGTTTAATATGCTGATGGGTCGATTAGGCCGGGAATCTCACATGCTGGGAGTATTCGTTCCGAATTGCTGAGGCACCAAGAGGTCAAGAGCCTTCTTCTAAAGCAAACCTTCTTGCAAATGCAAACCTTCTTCAGCGACGAGTCTCATGGAGACAAATCATCGCCGTTCGATCTTCGTGATTTACTGCCGTTTGCTATTTTGTTGTCGTTTTTTTTTTTTTTCCAGCAGGGAGGAGGTCGGAGTTTACAAGGGAAGGGAAAGTTGGTGAAGGATGCTGACCCGCATACCTGGCGAAGGGCGTGTGTGGTCACTCCCCGCCCCGTGGGTGGGAACTGCCCCACATTGAGCGACGGTCAAGCGGACCGGTTCCTTTCCGCAGCCAGCCAAACACTTCAAAAAGCGAACGGAACCGTTGTTTGTTGAGAAAGGTATCACCATCTCCCACCTCATAGGGAAGATCCAGTTCATCGGTCATCCTCACTGATTCGTCTTCTTGTTGCAACTCACTGAGTAATGGGGCATCGAACGTGGAACCTTTCTGTCTGAAGAAAGGTTTTAATCTTCTGTTTCTGATAAATTTTGTTTTAGGAGATAGAGGTTAATTACTTATTGGTACATCTAAATTTATGTAAAATCTAATATGAACTGATTGAGTTTACGAAACATTTTTTTTTTTTTTAATTTAAACGGTCAGTTTAACATAGTTACAATTCTTGAAAAATTCTGACTCATTAAGAAAATCAAAAATAAATAAATAAAATAAAATAAAAATTAAATTTATGATCCTAATTTACACATTTTTGCTATTTGTAAAACTAAAAAAATAAGTAAGAAGGGAAATGTTATTCATTTAAACGTTTTCACATTTTTTTTTAGCACCTATAGAATTGGAATTGAGAGGCTAAGCCTTAAAATAGTTTTACTTTTTCAGAGCATTATAATGAATACAGCTATCTTCAGGATTCCATTTTTTTAATGCTTTTTATTATTATTCATACATTTCAGAATATCTGAACGACTTTTTTCTCACCGTGTAAATGCATATTTTCTATAGATGGAAATTTTCTTTTGGGTCCACATCCTTCCCAAACTGTAAAGGGGCAACTCAGCTGTAGGCACAGTGATGTGGTGAGGTGTAGTAGTAGTAAATGAAAACACAGTTACAATCACAGAAATAGAATAAATCCGGAGTGCCACCCAGAAAACTTAAAACTCTTCACGTGACGGGTATCAGTTGGCTCATTGTGCCTGGTTGTTGCGTGAAATTTGTAAGTGTGTTCACTCCTCAACGCGTCACTTCCGACCCTACAATCTTGAACAAAAAATGTATGTCTCAATAAGAAGTTCTTCCCCTCAAAGTGTGTCCCATGACCATTGAATATGCGGAGCCACTGCATATATATATATATATATATATAGCCTGTATCCTACTTCTGCATATATATATATGACCTGTATCCTGCATTCTGTTGTTGTTTCTTATCCCACTTGGCTGACCAAGCCCACGAGCCCATACGTACTCATTATTAAAGGGGACGGAAGCAGCTTCTGTTGAGATGGAGCAACCGTAGGTAGAAGTCTGACTTTGGCTCCGTGACGCTCTTCTACAGTCATAGGAGACTGCGACCTACGGTTTAAAGTGGATTCCGAACCACAACAAACAGCCATTGGCATCTCCGGAATTCGAACCCGATACATGTGGTACCGAGAGCCAGAGCGCTAGCCACTCGGCCATCAGGCCCCATTCCCACTCCTGCCTTCTGATATATATATATATATATATATATATATATATATATATATATATATATATATATATATATATATATATATATATAACCTGTATCCTGCATATATATATATATATAACCTGTATAAGACTCGTGGGAGAGTGAAATAGTTGGCTTCTGAAAGGACTGATATCGCAATTTTATTTCAAGAACACAAACTGCAACACTTCAAGTTGGATCCCAGGCAGAAACAAGGTCGCATCTGAGGAGTTTACAAGCACTGAAAGGCTTCGTGCTTCTTTGAATAATGAAATGCTTCAACAAAAGAATTCCTCCTTCATCAGAGTGCGCACACCCGCTCCTGAATGACTCCTGAAAGAGAATCATTGTATCGATCGACGCAATTCCAGCACCTGTTGTCGCGTCTCCGATTTCCTTGCGAAGAGTGGAGGGAATTAAGAGTTTCCATTGAATTCAGCCACTATTGATGAAGAGAGGGCGTAGTGTTCAATCCATGTAAAAAATACTGTCGGTTCTCTTTTCATCTCAAATAATGCTTGGACACATGCAGGTGCATTTTTTGGAGGATTTTATTCATAGATTAAAAACATGTAGATGGTATAGAATACAAAGTTGTAAATAGTAGTGTATTATTTGAAATTAAAAATGCCATGTATCGCGCCAATATGAATTATTATGCCAATATCGCGCCAATGATGCGGCCTATTGCTGATTGGTCTCCGATTTCGTTGCGAAGAGAGGATGGAATTCAAGTTTACATTGAATTCAGCCATGGAAACCATGCTGAAGAGAGAGCGCTATGTTAAATTAATTTTAAAAAAAACTGCCGGTTCTTTTTCTCAAGTAATAATGCGTGCACATATTTCAGTGCAGATGTATTATTAACTTATTCAATTCCTTTCATTAGCTCCAATTTATACTCATTTAAATACAGATTTAAATGGAGTTTTGAAACAACCACAAGACTTCATTCAATTCCTTCTATTAGCTCACACTCTCCCTATGTATATCTTGTTCACATTTTCAATCGTTCATAAAATACTTTTTATTCATCCACTCCAGTTCAAATAGCATTTTTTTTTTTTTTTTTTTTTTTTTTTGAACTTGTAGTGGATGACACTGGATGTGAATGCAGTTTTTTTTCAAATATTGATTCATTCATTCAATTTAATTAATTCATTCAAGTTTTTTTTTTTTTAGATTTAAGTTGTATATATCTACCCATAGAGGGCGCTGGATAAACTTCATGAAAAGGATTAAATTAATGAAAATTAGTTATAAAGGTACTTTCTGCAATAGAGTGAGAAAAAATAGGAATTGACTTTTTTTTTTTTTATATTATTTGTTTTTCTCAAATAATATGTGCACACACGTATCTTCAGTGCAGATACATTATTAATATATTTTAGAAGGATTTTATTAATAGATTAAAAACATGCAAATGATATAGAATACCAAATTTTAAAAAGTAGCGTATTATTTGAAATTAAAACTGCCATGTATCGCTCCAATAGGCCTTTATTCCACCCATATCGCGCCAGAGCGTGAGGGGGCACCAATGCTCAAGTGCCCATCAGCTAGCGCGTGGTGTGAAGTACTGTCTCATTTGCCAGCCACGCGTACGCGCGAGAAGAACTGCTTCTCAACATTTCATCTCCTCTTCAATCTGCAGCGGTCTGGTGGCCTCTGGCCTTTGATATCACAAGCTTCAGGTTCGAATCCTGGCGGTGGCGTGAATGCTTGCCAGTGGTTCGGAATACAGTTTAAACTGCAGGTCCCGGTGTATTTAGCCCCTCGTGTGCACAAGATGACCGTAGAGCGATAAACCAAACCAAACCTCTTCAGTCTACAGCGGCCTGGTGGCTAGCGCTCTGGCCTTTGGTATCACAAGCTTCAGCTTAGAATCCTGGGGGTAGCATGGATGTTTGTGAGTGTTTCGGAATCCAGTTTAAACTGTAGGTCCTGGTCTCTTTAGCCCTCTTGTGCACAAGATGACTGTAGGGAGACAAACCAAACCAAACCTCTTCGATATATATTAGGTGTGTCCTAATAATGTCAAATCGAAGTTAAGCAAAAGTTAGAAGCTAGTTGTAAAGGATTCTTTTTCTCTCAAATAAGGCGTGCACACATTTCAGTGAAGATGCATTATTAATTATATTTTTAATTGATTTTTAATTTTATTTGAATTATATTTTTAGTAAGATTTTATTAATAGATTAAAAACAAATGATGCTCTAGGCTGTGGTTTCGAATGCATAGCTTTATTAGTTATTTAAAAACACCTAGTGGAGATGCTAGTTCTGCAGGGTCTTCTCCCAAAAAAGAAAAATTGCAATCTAATAAGCTACTAACAAATGTTGAAATTGCAAGTGGGTTGGCTGAACTTTCTGACGAGTGATGTGAGTTATGACAGCAATGAAGAATACATTCCTCCCCAAGGTTTGCAATAATATCAATTTATCAACCAACTTGTAATAATTTATTTATATTAAATATTTGGTGGTGATAAAGTATCCTACAAAAAAAATGCATTTTGTCACAAGTTGTTATTAGTTTTTTTCATTTTTACACACCATACATCAAAGCGTAATACTGCATTTAAGAAATAATTCTACCTCTAGTGCCTATCACGCTCTTGCGCGTATTCAAAATATTCTTTCAGGAAAGTTCTAAATATGATTTGACAATCAGTACGATACATACAGTACTGTTTCATGACCACTTATCATTGCTGTTTGTTCTAAAAAGTAAGTCGCCTTCTAGGAAAACCCTTTTCCACGGCGAAGCAATAACTATCATCACATCCTCAAGTGAGATGTAGCGAAAGTGTTAAAATGGATTTTTCTTTCAACACGTTACATCTAAATACGCTTTAGACCAGAGGACATAGTACCCAGAAATTAAAATTCTTATTTAGAAATTTAAAAAGTTTGAATGCAAAAAAAATGTGGAATATTTTATTTTCAAAATACCCAAAAAAAGAATAATAATAATAATGGAAAATTCAAATAAGAGGTTTAGAATGAATGCCAGTTTCTCATAAGAAATTAAAATTATGAAAAGAAAAAAAAATAATTAAAAATAACTTCATCCGACTGCTAGAAAATGTTTGCCTGTATTGACACAAGAAATGTTATTTCTTTAGTGCAATCGGGGCTCATTCAAAAACCTACAAATAAAAATATATATTAATTTCTCACAAATAAAAATGATTTTCTAACGTTTAACATTTTTATATCCAGATGGTCAAACTACTAGGAATAGAAAACTACTAATGGCCAAATAGGTAGAGCTCTATTCATAGGATTCAGCTTCGAAGTGTGTGTATTTTTTTATATCCACTTTAAACTGTATGAACATTTTTTATGTAAATGAAAATTTTTTTATGTTCGAAATCCACTTTAAACTGTAGTTCCGGGTCTAGTTAGTCTTCATGTACTAGATCGTAGATCGACAAGGCAAATCACAGACTAATACTTACAGATGGATGTGTCTCAGAGGCTGCAATGGACATTCTTTAACATTGAAAATCGCGCAGACTCTACATGTAAGTGATCTCTTCTAATTTTACGGATACTGTATTTGCATTATTACTATTTGGCGACTTTTTATGAGAAGAAAGAAGAAGAAAAAAAAAGCAACCAGAAAGGTTAGTTTGTCGTAAGGAAAGCTGTCTTTGAACTTCAAAGCTGACGAGTAAAAGAGTAACTGCATTTATTTTTATATTCGAGCACGTATTTCTCTCGAATACCACACGGAAATCTTCTAGCACCCTGCCGCAACCTTTGACAGTCACACCTTTGAATTCCATACCGTAGCCACTAATTTTATTGCATTCCAAACTAATACAAGCATTGTAGGTTCAAACATGTCAAACGCAAACCTTTCGGACTAATGCGAGCATTTCTAAGTAGAAGTGATTAAAATAACTTCCGAAAATTTACGAAAGGTCTTTGACTCAAGGAAAAATGGCTTCGCGTGGATGCGCAAGATAACAGGTGTAAAAAATTGAAGCGAAATACATTTTGATCCAGAAATATTTCTAAACGAAAATTACTTACATTTTAAATGTTCCAAATTAAAAATGCTTTTTCAATAAAAATGCCAAATAACTGAATTCAAATAGCTTCGGGTCAGCCGGATGTTTAAAAGAACAAACAAAACTAATGCTTCCATTCCTACTACACCGAATTATACACTTTCATGCTTTTATAATATTTTCCCAATGAAACTCTTCTTTCGAAGTTCTCATCCATTTCTAGTTAAGATAAACAATAACAGAAATAGGTAAATTTTCAATTGAGTTTATTCCTTCAAATTGAGCTATAATGAAGAAACGGTTTAAGTACATAAAGGCATCATTTTCCTAAATGTTGACATACAGTCAGTGATTCGCACACAGTAGGTCAAGCAGCGACAGTGCAAATCACATGGTAATTATTAATAATGCATAACAGTACAGGGAATTTGCAAAGAAATTCATTTTTTTCTTTCTTCACAAAAATAAATAGCATGAACTACAAATTATCAATCATTTATTTTTCTCATCCTTGTGCCTCGCTGAAGGCACTGCCTCTGCTGTCTGCCCTCCGGAAGGACTTTTTATTAGTTATTTAGTCTTTTTCTTTTATTCTCGATTTTAACCTCTTTTTAAACATCCGGCTAACCCGAAGCTATTTGAATTCAGTTATTTGGCATTTTTATTGAAAAAGCATTTTTAATTTGACCATTTCATTTGAGTCGTCGAGTCAACTTATTTTTGAAAGCAGTGCCTCCAGCTGATTTGAACCTCAGACCTCCTGCATGCTAAATTTAGCTTACTGCTGATCCATACAAATTGAAAAAAATCCTAATTCATTTCATTTTTCGATGTCTTTTTCTGCTTTACCTTTCACTTAGATCTAGAATATTCTATTTGGTAAAGAGCACATGAGATCAATTCTAGCAATTTTGTAGTCCCTTTTTTTTTCTACAAAGTCTTGCATAAGATACTGAATAATAATTTTTTTTTTTTTCTGCTTTGAGCTTAAATCAGTTCAGTACCTAATTTTGCCCTGAAAATGAAAATCATTAATACATTTGTATAATTTCCTATAATATATATATATATATATATATAGTATTACACATAACCAATATTCAATTAATCATCTATAGGGCCACCTTTCTTTTCAATATCTTACCGATTTATATACATATTAATTCAGTTTAATCAGACCTTGCACGGTAATGATTGTTCGAAAGGTGTATCGCACGACGAAATCCCATTGATTACTCATTCGTAGAAAAGCCATCCACGCGAAACGATCGCCTTTGCATTTCGCGTGTGCTTTGAGGCGTTCTCTTTTGCGTCGCACGCCTCCGACGCGCCTCAAATGGATTTCTCTCGTTGGTAAATGTCTTTCGTTATTTCTTTATTGGATGAGCAAATAAACGGGATCCAGTTAACACATGGGGGTCTGATGTGCGACCTTTTAAGTCCGGGTGAACCCAGGCTTACATTTTTTTTTTTTTTTTTTTTTTTTGAAACACCACGATTTGGTGCGAGATTAGAATTAGTTTTTATTTCTGGATACCAACCTTTAGGAAGTTAACCTTTTTCTGGATACTAACTTTTAGGAAGTTAACCTTTTTCTGGATACTAACCTTTAGGAAGTTAACTTTTCTCTGGATACCAACCTTTAGGAAGTTAACCTTTTTCTCGATACTAACTTTTAGGAAATTAAACTTTTTCTGGATACTAACCTTTAGGAAGTTAACCTTTTTCTGGATACTAACCTTTAGGAAGTCAACCTTTTTCTGGATACCAACCTTTAGGAAGTTAACCTTTTTCTGGATACTAACTTTTAGGAAGTTAAACTTTTTCTGGATACTAACCTTTGGGAAGTGAACCCTTTTCTGGATACTAATCTTTAGAAAGTTAACCTTTTCATGGATACTAACTTTTACCTGGTAGTCTTTTAACCTACCTTACAGTATTTAATCTAAGAAAAGCACGAGCTTACTCGTGATATCTGGCAGTCCATAGAGTCCAATTTGTGATTACACAAACATTGGATAATGTCTTACATGGGTACAACGTCTGGTGTTTCGATGACTTCGGTACCCAAAAGATAGCAGAGCAGTTGTATTATTTAATCTAAGAAAATTTCGACTTTCTAAATTTCGATTTTGATATTTGCCAAAAAAAAAAAAAAATCTCTTTGTCAAATCCATTGAGTCCAATGGCTTCGAATGACTTATGAACAGGTACCAAAATATTGCAGAATAAGCAAAAGAGAAATGTACACTTAAAAGCACAAATATGCTCCATTTTGCAAATATGCTTCTTCTTTTATGTTTGATGCAAGATATCTTTTTTCTATAAGCATCAGCGCGGATAAAAGTTTCTCTGACTCTGACAGCTGCTCATTCAGTCATTGTCTTTGCCATTATTATTGATGTGTTATTGAATTAATACAATTGAATGGACTCCTTAACATTGAATTTTAACATGAATACCTAGAATTTTGTGGAAAAATTAAAATGATTTTCATAAAAGAGCCAAAAGAAGTACTCTAATATTATAGAATAGCCGGCCAAAAAATGGTGCATTTTAATCATAAAGATTCTTTATATGTAATAACTTATTTTTCCTTATTACTAGAATAGCTTCTATAAGATCTTCTTTTGTTGTTGATCCAGGACATCTTCTTGTAAGCCTCAGTGCTGAGAAGAGTTTCACTGACTCTGATCGCTGCTAAATCAGTCATTGCCCTTGCTATTATTATTGATGTGTTATTGAATTAATACAATTGAATGGACTCCTTAACATTGAATTTTAACATGAATACCTAGAATTTTGTGGAAAAATTAAAATGATTTTCATAAAAGAGCCAAAAGAAGTACTCTAATATTATAGAATAGCCGGCCAAAAAATGGTACATTTTAATCATAAAGATTCTTTATATGTAATAACTTATTTTTCCTTATTACTAGAATAGCTTCTATAAGATCTTCTTTTGTTGTTGATCCAGGACATCTTCTTGTAAGCCTCAGTGCTGAGAAGAGTTTCACTGACTCTGATCGCTGCTAAATCAGTCATTGCCCTTGCTATTATTATTGAAGGTTGTTATTGGTGAGTTATTGATTAAATGCAATTCAATGGCCTCCTTAACATTGAATTTTAACATTAATACCTAGAACTTTGTAGAAAAATGAAAGGGATTTTTATAAAAGAGCCAAAAGAGGTACTCAAGTATTATAGAATATCCGGCCAAAAAGGGGTACATTTTAATCATAAAGATGCTGTATGTGGGGTAGTGTTACTCGCGTCCGTAGCCTATCTTTAAGCTGCACGTGTCCCTTGGGTAGTGCTAAATGAATAACAGCGGTGCAGCCCTAGTTTATGGTACAAAGATGAACTGTCTTTGTATTGCCAGCTGCATTAGAGCAACAACAGATATGCTATATGTAATACAAACTTATTTGTCATTATTAATAGAATAGCTTATTTGTCCTCATTAATAGATCTTTTGTTGTTGATCCATGGTAGATTTCTGCAAGCCTCCATGCTGAGAAAACTCTGTCAACATTCGCTTGCAATGTCTCGTTAGCAGTCACTGTGTCTCTGGTTCTTATTGAAGGACACAACTGAATGTCCTCCTTAACCTTTCATTTTAACATGGTGATGATGATGTTGAAGATTATTGGAGTTCACTGACCCCGTCAGGGGCCTCATCTCCTGTGGTTGGTGACAAACATAAAAGAATGAAAACATCGACAATGCCCAGAGATGAAAGGAAATCGTGAGGATTGGAAAAGTCCAACACTTCAAAATTGAATTTAGGTAGGTTAGAGCAGAATATTCCTGGGTCTTTTAAAATTAAAGTGGTGTTCGATCTCCTGAATAGCTAGATGTAGGTGGTTGTCAATATTATTGAAGAATATTTCTGAAAGTTTTTTCCAGTACTTTTCAGAGGTAGCAGGGAGAATAATTGAATAGCAGGAGAATTTTTGAAATAGATTTAACACGAATGCCTGGAATTTTGGAAGAATAGAAATTATTTTTATAAAAGAGTGCCACTGACTTCTTTTCTGAGGATGGCTCTTATCAGCTGGTCACTGAGGTCGCCAGCGACGAGTGAGCCGAGACAGGCACTAGGACACGCGCGCGACCTTTTTTTTGAGAGATATTGTCGCCATTCGAGTCGCTTTGCAAACACGGTCACTCGCTCGGTTTGAGGTCAATCGCGTGTGCACAAAAAGTCGTCTTCGGTGTTTTGTTTCAGGTGGGAGGAAAGTGAATCAGTTGAATGTCAGTCGTTTTTCTTCGATTCAAATAGACACTTTCCAAAAATAAACAAATATATAACATACAATAATGGTCAATGATAACATAATACTGTGTCCAAAAAGTAAGACCCATTTTCAATTTAAAATTCCCAGGGCTTATGGAATTTCAATTTTTTTTTTTTTTTTTAAGTTGTTGGCACTGTCCTTGACATCTGTGAGAAATTGGACATCAAAATATTCGTCAGTGTGTGAGTTGCACTTTTCTTTGTGTGACACTAAAACTGATTCCGGCGATTTTTGACATGTTTGAATTAATTGACCAAAGAACTTGCATTCAGTTTTCTTTGCGGAAACGTATAAAATGTTACAGAAGGCATTCGGTGAGCATTCCTATACCGTAAAGAAATGTTTAGAAGTGGTATAAAGAGTTCAAAGAAGGCAGAGGAGACCTTGACGACGAAGAGCCCTTTTGGTCGACCCTCCACCTCAACCGACGAAGCTCACGTCCAAAAATTCCTTTCCGCCCATTGATACTTAGTGACTTTGTCACCGAAAATGAAACCCATATCATTCCACAACCACAGTAATCACATCGTCCGATTTCTGGCTATTCCCTAAACTCAAAAGACCTCTCCGGGGACACCGCTTTGAAGGCCATCCCTGCCGATGAATTTTTAGCATGCATTGAGTATTGGAGAAAAAAAAAAGTTGGCATAAGTGCATTGTGTCCGGAGGGGATGAAATAAATTTGGAAGAATGAATAAAAAGTTTTTGAAAAATAAAAATTGGTCTTACTTTTTGGGCACAGCAGTATAGAGGGTCTATATATAGATAAAGTACATTCAATTACACGTATTGGATAACACATAGAAGAGACATTCTATAACTACATTCTACAATCTGAAGATCCAACAAAAGTAGCAAGATCCAACAAAATGATTCCCAGTGTAGATCCTTCCTCGATAAAAAAACAAAACAAACGAAATTTCAAAAGGATAATGCATCGACGGTGTCAACACTTTTTTGTTGCAATTGCAGCAGCAGCAACAACAACAACAACAACAGGAAAAAAAAACTCTCTCCCGCTATCTCTTACACGAAAGGAATGATTCTTCTGCAACGGTGTTGTTTTCCCGTTTCAATTCACAACACAGAGTCAATTAAGTGGTGGGTTTTCGCTGCCAATCTCCACTCATAACATGCGAATGGTTCAAGGCGAAATGCTAGTTGTTTATTTTAAAAATCGAAGGTATGTTCTGGAGAGTCGTTCTCAAATTTATTGGTTCTCTAGACACTCTATAAATTTTTAACGATCTCCCAACAACAATAACAAAATTATAAGATCATTATATAAGCTAAGAAGACCCAGCAATCTACTTCATTATATAACCATAATAAATCCTCCTTGAAAAATAATAAACTACACTCATGTCCATTAATTAAGGATAATGACGTTCAGGCAAAGAAAGAGACAGAAGCAAAACTAATTTGACTTATTTGTAAAGTCTATTTATTAAACAAAAGGTAATGAGCAAAAAGATGCTATATGTTTGACATAATTAATAAAAATTGCGATTTTTACTCCCTGGAGCAAATTTCAAAAAAAGAACCTATTTACAAAAAACAGTATAACATGGTTAGTATGATGGTTAATATGGAGTATGTCTCCTGGACGATGCAATACAGGCCTTACAACGCCTAGGCATGCTGAGTATCAAATTATCTTGAATATCTTGGGGAATATTACACCACTCATCAAGAAATGCCCTCCGAAGTTCCGGTTGACAGGTGGGAGGGGGTAGACGGGCTGCAATTCGTCGGCCAAGCATATCCTACACATGCTCTATTGATTCAAGTCCGGTGAGTATGCTGGCCAATCCATACGGGTGATATCCTCCAATTGAAGGCATTCGTCTACAATGTTTGCACGGTGAGGACGGGCGTTGTCATCCATAAACAGAAATTCAGCACCCATGGCGCCTCGAAACAAACGTACATGTTGTTCCAGAATGACATCCCGATAGATGTGGCCTGTCATCGTTACACTCTGAACATGCAGGTCAGTTCTGGAACCAAGAGTAATTCCTCCCCAAACGAGCCATCCTGCACCACCGTAACGGTGTCGTTGAATGGTGTTCTCTTGGTGGTAACGGGTACCTGGCGCTCTCCATATGAAAGTCCGGCGAGAATCAGACTGCAAACTAAACCTGGACTCGTCGGAAAACATCACACCAGACCACTGTTGCGGTGTCCACAATGCATGCTCTCTACTCCAGGTTAATCGCAGGCGACAGTGAGTTGCGGTAAGACAGTAAGTTGCGGTAACACATCTGACAGGCCTACGAGCATATAGACCAATGTGCCCTAAGCGTCTGTACACGGTCTGCCTTGAAACTGTCGTACCGGTAGCTGAAGAGAGCTGATGAGACAGGTCTGATGCTGTGCTCCGTCTGTTTCTTTTGGCAGTAACTGCTAAATACCGGTCCTCATTCGGCGTTGTAACTCGGGGGCGACCTGTGCTGTAACATCTACTCACATTACCATCATCTTGGAATCGTTGCCAAAGCCTGGAGATGACACTATGGGCGATTCCAAGTTCCTCGGATACTTCCAGCTGGGTACGTCCACATTCCAGTCGTCCGATAATTCTACCACGTAAAAAATCATCCAAATGCTTCCTTTGTGCCATAACTATGCGGTTATTGCACTGAAAGGCTTTTAAAGCGCTTGTGAACAATTTTACTTCTTTGCCACCATTCCTTATGTACCCCTCTCTTACACTCTCGTCATTGTGACGTACTATCCGCGCCATCTGGTGGTTTCCTGTAATTTGCATATTCTTCTTCAAGATGTGTGTGATAATTCTACAGGTGAAATTTTTATTTTAGAGTTCAATTTCTGTGTGATTCTGAATTATCCTTAATTTATGGACATGAGTGTATAAAGACTGCCCAGGTTATGTTCGTCCGTGTTATAGAATGTTCCCCTTACTTGTCAGTCAGTAAATGCTATAGAATGTCTCCATAAGCCATCCAGTATATGTTTAGAAGGCAATTGCAGTAACAACTTTCTATGTATACTAATAATATTAACTTTCTATAATAATATTAACTTCCTATGTATACTTTTATATTTCCTGTATATACTTAATAATATTAAAAAAATATTTTCTTTTATTTTGTAATGATTTCTTATTAGTTTGCAGTTGTAGCATTTCACAACATAGAGTTTCAATTCACAACACAGAGTCAATTAAATGGTGGGTTTTCGCTGCCATTCATAACATGCGAATGGTTCCAAGGCGAAATGCTAGTTGTTTATTTTAAAAATGGAAGGTATGTTCTGGAGAGTGGTTCTTAAATTTTTTGGTTCGCTGGGCATTCTACACATTTCTAACGATCTCCCAACAACAACAACAAAATTATAAGATCATTATATAAGCTAAGAAGACCCAGCAATCTACTTCATTATATAAGCATAATAAATCCTCCTTGAAAATTAATAAACTATAAAGAATGTCCAGGTTATCAGTTGTTTATTTGTTTATTGTTATTGTCTAGTTGTTTATTTTAAAAAATGGAAGGTATGTTCTGGAGAATCATTCTAAAATTTATTGGTTCGCTGGGCATTCTACACATTCTATAACGATCTCTCAACAACAACAACAAAATTATAAGAAGTCTATGATTCATTATAGAAATGGAAAACAATAAATTATTCGATGAATGTACTACGGTGTTTGGGGTAATAACTGCGCTTATGTGTAGTAGTATTTTTTCTCTGAGTGGACTCTTTGGTGTTAGGGTAAAAACCTTGGCTCTTAGGGTAAAAACCATGTTTTCAAATTGGTCAGACACTTTTGAACTCTAGTAAAAACCGCGTTTTCTAATTGGACACTTTTGAACTCTAGTAAAAACCACGTTTTCTAATTGGACATTTTTGAACTCTAGTAAAAACCACGTTTTCTAATTGGACACTTTTGAACTCTAGTAAAAACCAAATGGACACTTTAGAAAATGGACAAAAAGGACACCAACCAAACTGGACAATTTAGAAAATTTCCTGCTTTCTAATTGGCCACTTTGGAACTGTAGTAAAATTTCTGTTTTCTAATTGGACATTTTAGAACTATAGTAAAAATTTCGGCTTTCTAATTGGACACTTTGGACTGTAGTAAAATTTATACTTTCTGATTGGACACTTTTAAACTCTAGTAAAAACCAAATGGACACTTTAGTAAATCGACAAATGGACACCAACCAAACTGGACAATTTAGTAAATTTTCTGCTTTCTAATTGGACACTTTGGAACTGTAGTAAAATGTATGCTCTCTAATTGGACACTTTTGAATTCTAGTAAAATTCCGCTTTGTATCTATTTGTATCGTCGCAGTTTCTAAAGTCGCAGTCGAATCCGCGTTAAAGATTCCGGTGGAAAGCGACGGGGCTCCACCCATGAATCCCCTCCATGAGTAATCTACTCATGGAGGGTCCATGAGTAATCTACTCATGGAGGGAGGGAAAGGGGGCAGCTTCTGTTGTGATGGAGCACTCGTAGGTAGAAGTCGGACTTGGTTCCGTGACGCTTTTACAGTCAAATGGGACCGGAACCTACGGCTTTAAGTGGATTCCGAACCACTCCAAACAACCATGGCACCGCCGGGACTCGAACCCTGTGGTATCGAGCGCCAGAGAGCTAGCTACTCGGCCATTCAGGCCCTTTTGAAGAGTAGTAAATTTCCTGTTTTCTAATTGGACACTTTTGAACTGCAGTAAAATTTGCGCTTTCCAATTCCCCACTTTCGAGTCGCAGTCGTCGGGATTTCGAGTGGAAAGCGTCGGGGCGGGGGCCGCTCCAGTTGTCCCGAGGAATGCGGTCGCCTCGCATCCGACCTGCTTTCGCCAGACGCATTCAATGTCAGGCCTTTCGTTTTTTCGCCGCCTCCGACTTCGCGCTCTGCCTCTGCAACAGAGAGTGTGGCCTGCTTTTCTGCTTTGTTTTTGTTTCTTTCCCGCTTTAATTATCGGCGAGACCTGCGCTCCACTTTGAACAGTGCACTGGCGGGGATCAGGGCGGTGACTTGGCGTGCGCACTATGGATGCGAGACGTTTTTACCACGATTTCAATAGAACCCTTACAGCAAACTTAACAGGTGAACTGAAAACTTCGTAGGCTCACACATAGATGGCGCTACTAGCATTAAATCAATATGATATTTAGTTAGCCCTAATCTTCAAAAGACACGTATATAAATTTGACAGCTGTTGCACTATTAGTATGTGAGTAATAGCATTTTTAGTGTTCATCCCGAGCAGTCCACTCGGCTGACTGTCGATTGGACTCCGGTGTGAAATGATGGAGCCATGTTTCATCCATTGTCACATATCGACGCAAAAATTCGAGTTTATTGCGATTGAACAGCTCCAAACATTGCGTAGAATCATCAATTCGTTGTTGTTTTGGGTCGATTGTGCTCTCGGATTGAACAGTCTTTCGCATATCCAGATATTCATTCACGATATGTCCAACACGTTCCTTTAATATCTTCAGGGTCTCAGCTATCTCAATCAACTTCACTTTACGGTTATCAGAAATTATTTTGTGGACTTTTTTGATGTTTTCGTCGGTAACAGCCTCTTTGGGGCGTCCACTGCGTGCATCGTTCTCGGTGCTCATTTCGCCTCGTTTAAATTTAGCAAACCACTTCTCTACGGTTGACCAAAAAGCAATGCTTTATTAAACACACGAAATTCCTTTTATCCATCTTTTCAAACTAACAAAAGTTGCTTCACTAAAAATACTATAACTCACATACTAATAGTGCAACAGCTGTGAAATTTATACACGTGTCTTTTGAAGGTTAGGGCTAACTAAAAATCATATGGATTTAACACTAGTAGTGCCATCTATGTGTCAGCCTACGAACATGTCAGCCCATCTGTTACAAACTCCTTACTTTTTTTTTTTTTCAATTATCTTATTATTATTATTCAAGGGTGCAACAGTTCCATAGTGAGTCATGGTCATCTGCCTATTGGTAGATTTCCAGACAGGAGACGTTTTTCTGCAGTCTTGGCAATTTTTTGTACACCTAGTGATTGCTTTCTTAACAATCTTCCAGCCAGAAACAATTGTATTGAATTGTTTCTGGCTGGAAGATTGTTTTTCAGTGGATTTCCAGCCATTGCGTGGTGCATGGAAATGAAAACGTCGACCTCTTTGTCAAAAATAGTTGTAAGTTACCACAGTCACAATTTCCTTTAACCTTTCATCAACTTAGTTCTGAGGTAAAGAAGAAAATAAGCAGACCCTTAAAACAAACTTACAAATCCCTTACAACTGATAAAACGTGGAATATACTTGTTTCATCGCCCATCCCAATGGACTTGCTCCGTGCAGTTTTTACAGCACATTTCCAACTCTCGACAGGACACGATTTTCTCAATAAACACTTGCACCGCATGGGTGTAGCTACTAATGATTGATGTCTGTCCTCTGTGCTCGTCAGGTGAAACCATGGACTTTCGACATTTGACAACATGCATTCCACTTGATTTTATGGCTTTTTACTCTAACAACTTTACCGAGACTTTTAGTAACTTACCAAAGCTTTGAGGCTAAATTTTATTGGGCTGCTACAATTCTTATGGCGGATATCGCTACAGTTTGATGTAGGAAAAAAAAAACAAAAAACATTAGAATGCAACAGAATGGAAAACAAAATATCTCAATAGAATCCCAGAGGATTATTTTCTCCACACCTCACCGTTTTGCCCCCTAACAGTTAGAAGGATGAGGAGGCAACATCGGCATACCCCGAACAGTCCATAAGGACTTTTAGGCGTAATTGCCCGCATTTTCGTGGAAAACCGGGAAAATTCCACCAGAATATTAGTGCTAGAAACGGTTTTATACACATTGCTCCAATTGCCATAGAGTTTCCTCTTTTCTGAAAGAAGTGACTACAACTATGCCACTAGAGCATTCGAACTTACACGCTTGCTCACGTAGCCATTCCGCGACGAATCTGTCATACTGTGGATTCACAATCTCAATAGTGTCTCCTCGCAGCGGCCAATTGGCTAGCGCTCTAGTCTTTGGTATCCCAGCTAGGTTCTAATCCTGGATGTAGCAGGGATGTTAGAGAGTGGCTCGGAATCCACTTTAAACTGTAGGTCCGGGTCTGTTTAGCCATCGTGTGCACAAGATGACCGTAGAGCGACAAACTAAACCAAACCTCGTTTCAGCAGCGAACCACAACAAAAGATTCAAAGCTGAACCCTCTCATGATAACCCTGCATGCCAATTTTGAGCTGAGAATCTTTGAGCTGTCTTCCCCCTTCTAAAACAAATACTCATTGATCACTTCGATATTTATTGCCAACGTCTAAAACCACCCGACAAGAAAAGTTCATAAGTTACTATGAAAGTGAATAGGCAACTCCACGCGCACAAAAATTCAAATAAATTGATTACGAAACCATTGCCTGAGGGTACTTCCATTGCACGAGTTCGAAGAGCTGTTTAGATGCCTTGAATTGAGTGACCCTGAAACATCTAAACAATCATTAAAGTTCCTCATGATCCTCTGCTGTTTCTGAATCAAGATACTTTTCTTTCGACCAAGGTTCTATAAGTACGCAATGCAACATATACAAAAATCAAAACTGAACTGACAAGGAATGAATTGCAAACATCTCGCACAACATTATCCACTTCAAACAAATCGTATAACAATGCCACCTTAGTATGGAGTTCTGGGTGGTTTAAACAAAGTACTTTGGTTGCGATGCAACCACATACTTTTATTTTAATGTTGGAGAAGTGTTGCCTTAAATAAGCGTTGCGCAAAATATTTTTATGGATCATTGAAATATTATACCCGAAATGTTTCCTTTTTATGGAATATTCATACTTGAAATGCTTGTCACAAATATGAGTTGAAAAGGTTAATTTTTAAGGGTCGTTTTTTTAATGTATTATATAGCAACAGGAGTTCTGGGTGGTTTAAACAAAGTACTTTGGCAGCTAAGCAGCCACACACTTTTATCTTGACGTTGGAGAAGGGTTGCTTTAGGTCAATGCCCATTGAAATTGTATGCCCCACATTTTATATCTAGAAATATGTAATTAATAAAAAAATAAAAGAGAAAGGTAATAGTATAAATTAAGAGAGAGAGAAAAAAATTTTTTTAAGACTATAAAAATAAAATGTATAAATAACAAATGAGAAGCAACGATGATAGATGAAGGCCCATCATCCGATGGGTCTTGCAGTAATGGCACTTCAGGTGAAGGGGAAAAACAAAGGATTATATGTTCAGAACAGTACGCGGTCTTTTTCTATATTTAAACAAAGAAATGCCATACCTAGGAAGAGAATTTAAAACCGAATTACTAGTGTGAGGAAAATTGTTGTAGAAATTTTAAGTATAAATTTGCGAATGTTTGGGAAGTTCTCTCTTTAATATTGGGAAGTCCCCTTTAATATTCACAGCACAGAAATCCTGAAGTTGCCTGACATTCAATTTACCTCAAAAAAAAAAAAAAAAAAAAAAAAAAAAAAACCACCAGCCATCTGAAATTTACGTATCCTATATATCTATATATACATATATTTGTTAATATATATATATATATGCATATATCTTCAACATTCTTTGAACGACCAACGATAAAATTCAAAGACATCGAGTCGCATTGAAAAGAATGCATTTTGTAGCAAGAGAAATAAAACGTAGCATATTCTTTCCAGACATTCATGGACTGCAGTTTTGGTCGCGCTATTCTAAAGCTCCAAGGAATGCCGTTTCTGCGAAAAGGCCTTCTGAAAAACCTCACGTTTTTTGAGGAATTATTTCATTTTTTTGACTACTGAGCAAGCGTTGCCACCTGCCATTCGCGCGGAATCGTTTGGCAAGGGTGTAAACACAGAGGCTGGCAGGAAGTGACGCGACGGCCCACTTTCGACTCGTTCGCGCATCGAGGTCGACCGAAAAAGTCGTTTGGCCTTCGCAAGGCCACGCGCGCACCAGAATGGTAAGTGAGGATAATTAAAATAGTTTCTGACCGCTCACGCGCTACTACCAACACAACAAACGCCCCTCCCCCTCCCTTACTCCTTCCCCTGTAACCTTCTTTGGCATGACATGTGGCAAAATTCTTTCTATCTGTTTGTATATATATATGTATTTAATGTGTGTGTGTGTTTGTGTACACCACTCGATTTTAAATGTTATGGAAGCAGTCTAAGAAATATCCCATGGCCCGCTTCTAAGATAAAAATGGCTCCCAGAATATCTCTTGCTTGAATAAAACATTCATTCCAAAGTATTGGATGAATTGCTCGTAACATCATTTGTTTAAACCACCCAAAACTTCTGTTGCTATGTAATACATTAAAAAAACGACCCTTAAAAGGGACCTTCTCAACTCCTATTTGAAACAAACATTTCAGGTATGAACATTCAAAAACTTGATCCATAAAAGTATTTTACTCATCACTTTGGACATGATTACTACAAAGCATCGAACCAACTAATGAAATAGTTACTAAATTCCCACATCAAACTATTTATTTCAAAATATTATTTTTTTTTTATTATTATAATTGCGAAATACACACACACACAGGGCCGGATTTTCCTATAGGCTCACTAGGCTTCAGCCTAGGGCCTCGAGACCAAGAGGAGCCTACATTCGAATTATTAGCAAAATTAGAATGACACTATTCTGATAACAGTAAACACTGAATCGAAAATAAGGAGAAATTCTACACAATATGACTCATGAACAAACATAAAAATGTATGGGTTAAGATCAACGCATTCGGCTCGTTATGTCTGTTCGTTTATATAGACTAGATTGCACCAAAGTTTAGTTCATACGTTCACTGATTGCTATTATGGCATTTCTTATAAAGATTAGTACCCATCACAACATGTTTCATTTAACCTATTGATCACAGTAATGATGTATTTTATTATCTCTCATGTAACTTAAAAATGGGAGTTGAAAGGGCCTCATAAGTGGAATAGCCTAGGGCCTCTTTTCATCTAAATCCGGCCCTGCTATATATATATATATATATATATATGCAGGGCCGGATTTATATATATATGTGTGTGTGTGTGGGTGGGTGGGTGGGTGGGTGTGCACGTATGTTTATCTATATGTATCCTTGTAAAAAGAAAGAAAAATGGTGCTGTGGTGATCTTGAATTATATAACATTATTTTTTTTTTTTTTATTATTATAGCAACGAACAGAAAGTGACACAAAGTGCCGCAACGTTTGCATGGTTTCGAAGCAAGAATCGCGTGACGTCAGCTCCTTGAGCAGGAAGTGTCGAGCCGCCTCTCCAGTCGAGTGGGCAGCGACGGCGGTGAATGGAGGGCGGCCCATTCATGAAGAAAGCATCACTCCCGAAATGGGCACCTCGCTGTTGTGCACTGGGAGAAGGTTACGCAAACAGGCCTCGACGGTTCCGTTCCGAACGGCATTCGTGGCCGATCACTCATCTCGTAGTATGTGGGTGAACGAATCGTCGAGATCTCCATCTATGCTGCTTTGTCTATGCTGACTATTGATCTCTGTTCATATTTCGATCGACGATTGTATGGGCAGGTAAAAGGTAAAATATTCGGAAATGGACAGGGTTGTTAGAGGTGCAAGTCAGATAGACGCTTCTCAGAACAGTTGTGAAAGGGGAAAAAAAAATAGAAAAAATTGAAATAGTTAGTGGGGAATTTTTTCAACAATTTTTTTTCTTTCAACATCAAAATTATTTAAAATTTTAATGAGTAAGCATTTAAAATTATTGTCCTTACATTATGTCGGAAAATACCTTCTTTTTTGCTTCCTTTTATTATGACGTTATTTTGTTTGAACCCTTCTGACTTGGCAGCCTGTCAGCTATATGTCATTTTTTTGATCGAATGGTCAAACTATACATTTTTTTTTATATGTGGTCGAAAATATGTCCTATTTCGAAATTCCATTCGAACAAGTCCTTTCTATACGTGAAAGCTTGTTCTGTCAACATAGATTCGGAATAAACATTTCCAACACTAACAAATACTTACTGTATTAATTTTAAAATCGCATCAAATTATTATTTTTTTTTATTAAAATAGTTAATGACTGATACACAGAAAAATGAAATGTTATCATATATATATATATATTATAAATGTTTAGATGCGCGTGTAATGATTCGTTGCAGTGCGTGCCTCACGGATGAGTTGCTGTGTTATAAAGAGCCGTCTGCGGAATGTCAGGAATGCTCACAATCAGTGGGATGGTGAGTAAGAGTGCTCAACAAACGGTCCATTGATGGCAGGATGCTGAGATAGATCTGTTTACGGACGATAACAGAACCTCTTTTCTCTCAATGAAACGCCTTCTCGAAGCTACGGGTGTCGTAAATTTTTTTATCTCGTGCGTTTCTCTTTTTCAAGAATGACGAAGATCTTCTGGAGTAGTTTTCTGGACTTCGACCCCCTGCGGCATAAAAAATAGTCGCATTTTTGTTGACTAAAGCCATAAATAAGACACTCAATAAGGAACTAGAAGACGTTTTAGTTACGATTAAGAGACGGAGTTTTTCGTTGTTGTTGTTTGTTTAAAGTCGGTGGGCTTCATGTAGATCAAGAACGGGTGTTGAAGGGAGAACAGCACCTTTCGGAAGAACTGCCCCACATAAAAGCATAAAACCCTTACTGCTACACTACACCGCGTCAACAGTGCCTAGAGCTGAGTTTCCCTTTTACAGTTTGGAAATAATGTGGGTGAGAAGAAATCTGAATGGCTCTGTGACGCTCCACGGCAGGGATGGGCTAACTTTTTTTAGGTCGCGGGCCAAAAAACGAAAAAAATGGGCCAAGATACATTTTTCTAAAATTTAAAAACAATATACAAGTATTACAATTTAAATATGTTAATGAGACGAATGAAATTGCGATTTCATTTTTAAAAGTTCCCTATATTGAGGGTTCGAAGTGAGATGGACTGATTCTAAGGAACGAGGATCAATGCTCATCTGTCAGTCTACTTCTGAAATAATTCTTTCTAAGGTTCATAGTTGAAAACACTTGTTCACCTATATAAGCACTAGTGCAAACATAGCACTGATTTTCTGGCCGTGAGATATTCAATTTGGGAAACTTACTTTCGATAATATTTAATCAAAGTAGAAAAGGAGATGGATATATAATACATAAATACATATTTCTTTTAATTTGCGTCGGACCGGCAAATTAAAAATTCTATTCGCGGGCCGGGCAGAACCTTCCGGAGGGCCGGAGTTTGCCCATCCCTGTTTTAAACGAAAGTCAAGTTGGGATTTCTTTCGACTAGTAGTTTTTTTTAACTAAACGATTACGAAAACGATTCGATTGATATAAAAATGCCAGAAATCTATAAAAAATATACGACATCATTGCACAAATAATATTTAATTTACTAACTTGGGTTACATAATGACAAAACAATCATGACCCAGATCTCCAAAAGAAATGAGGGAAAGGTCGAAAATCTGTTATCTAAATAAAATTGCATGCCCCTATCCAATATGTAATTAATGTTACTAGAAGATTCAAAAACAAAACTGTATTTATTTTTTTTTACGTTGAGTCATTACGAAATATTATACATTGTATTTTATATCTTATAAACACTTCACTATAAAGTAAACAACCTGAAAACTGTCTTATGCCCTGGTTTTTTTATATATTTTTTTTATATATATTTTATTTTATTTATTTATTTATTTATTTCGCAAAAAAAAAAAAAAAAAAAAAAAAAATTGTTTTTGTCCTGGAAGAAATTCGATAAAAAATTCGAAGGAATTAAACAAACAAATAAGAACAAAGGCATTTGATGTACCAATTTTTACAATAAAAAAAAAAAAAAAAAAAAAAAAAAAAAAAAAAAGAACAAGTGGATTAAATATACCAATTTTTGAAGGTTTGATTTGTCGCTCTACGGTCATCTTGTGCACATGAGGGCTAAACAGACAGGGACCTACATGGCTTAAAGTGGATCCCGAACCACTCACAAACATCCATGCCACCGCCAGGCATGGATGTTTGTGAGTGGTCGGTATGCCACCGCCAGGCATGGATTTGAACCTGGAATCCATGGTACCAAAGACCAGAGCCAATTGACTACTAGGTCACTTTTAACCTACTAGACCAGTAGTTTTCATAACCTACTAGAATAGTAGTTAAAGATATTATCTACCTATAATTCATTAGCCAATTTTGGCTAGTTTTATGTCGAAAAGAATATCTTGATTTGTAACTTTACAGTCACTTTGGGCACGCAAGGGTTAAACAGACCAGAAGATGTTTAACAGACCGGGGCCTACAGTTTAGCTGCCCCCCTACCCTTCATCCATAAGTAGACTATTCACGGGATGCCCGTCCCGCACTGCAGGACACTGAGGATATGTCAACAACAACAACAAACTATATTATAAGATACGTCTAGTCCTATGGGGATCAACGAACTATATTACATATTAAGTCTAGTCCTATGTACATCAACGAACTATATTAAATGATAAGTCTAGTCCTATGGACATCAACACACTATACTACATGATAAGTCTAGTCCTATGGACATCAACACACTATATTACATGATAAGTCTAGTCTTATGGACAGCAACACACTATACTACATGATAAGTCTAGTCCTATGGACATCAACACACTATATTACATGATAAGTCTAGTCCTATGGACATCAACACACTATACTACATGATAAGTCTAGTCCTATGGACATCAACAAACTATACTACATGATAAGTCTAGTCCTATGGACATCAACAAACTATACTACATGATAAGTCTAGTCCTATGGACATCAACTAGCATTAATAGAGAGTTTTCACATAACGTTTTTTTATCGTCCGATATTTTTTCTTCCTAGCACGCATGCTCATAGAAAACATTGTACCTATTGCGCTTGTGTATTTGTAATAATGCACTACTGAACTATTCCTATGAGCATGCGGGCTAGGAAGAAAAATATCGGACGATAAAAAAACGTTATGTAAAAACTCTCTCTAATATTGTAAGTGGAATAGGAATAATTCTCAAAATTTTAAAAAACAAAATATAATTTCATCAAAAAGACTCTTCTGCCGACTCCCTCAAAACGCTCGACTCCGACTTTCTACCTCTGTGTGGCTCAAGGTTTCGATCGAGAACGGAGGTGAGGTGTGAGAAGCAAAACAACAATCCTTCACCATTCATGAGGATTGTAAGGTTGCCTACTCCTCCAGAAACCACTAAGTCCAACAACCTTGGCTGCCGAAGGACTTGCGCGACTGGATTTATGGGTCGCTTTCGTAACACTCCGATCCGATCGCCCTCTGGTGGGTTATATAACTCTCTCTCGTAAATCTCGCTTTCGACATTCCGACTCAACAGCGCAGCAAAAGAAAAAAAGGGTTGTTAAATCTCGAGCTAATCCTCATCTGTCATTGAATTAAGATTCGACATGAAGTCAGTACACCCTCCTTTTTGATTCCTGGAAGTTTTTAAACACTTGCCTGCATTTTATCCTTGCTGGCAAAAGAAAGATTTTGTAATACATGCACAAATTTTCTACTGTAAAATATCCACCAGAAGAATTTTAAACTTAAAAAGAATTCAAAGAAATTAAAATAAGTAAAAGTCATTACAATCCATTCATTTTCAGAATTAATTACGTCTTCTTTTACAACTTCTTTTACAAGAACTTACAACAAGAACTTTTACAAGAACTTATTTACGTTGTCTTAAGAACTTAACGTCTTCTTTTACGTCTATCTTTTAAAACACTTGCCTGCATTTTATCCTTGTTGGCAAAGGAAGATTTTGTAATAGAAACATGAAATTTTCTGCAGTAAAATATCCACTAAAAGAATTTTTAAACTTAAAAAAAAATTCTAATGAATTAAAACAAATAAAAGTAATTATAATCCATTACTTTACAGAATTAATTAGGTCTTCTTTTACAAGAACTTACAACGAGAACTTTTACAAGAACTTATTTACGTTCTCTTACAAGAACTTAAGTCTTCTTTTACCTCTATCTTTTAAAACACTTGCCTGCATTTTATCCTTGCTGGCAAAAGAAAGATTTTGGTACAAACATGAAATTTTCTACTGTAAAATATCCACCAAAAGAATTTTAAACTTAAAAAAGAACTCTAATGAATTAAAACAAATAAAAGTAATTATAATCCATTACTATTCAGAATTAATTACGTCTTCTTTTACAACTTCTTTTTACAAGAACTTACAACAAGAACTTTTACAAGAACTTACTTACGTTGTCTTACAAGAACTTAACGTCTTCTTTTGCGTCTATCTTTTAAAACACTTGCCTGCATTTTATCCTTGTTGGCAAAGGAAGATTTTGTAATAGATACACAAATTTTCTGCAGTAAAATATCCACTAAAAAGAATTTTTAAACTTAAAAAAAAATTCTAATGAATTAAAACATGTAAAAGTAATTACAATCCATTACTTTACAGAATTAATTACGTCTTCTTTTCAAGAACTTATTTACGTTCTCTTACAAGAACTTACGTCTTCTTTTAAGAGTATCGTTTAAAACACTTGCCTGCATCTTATCCTTACTGGCAAAAGAAAGATTTTGTAATAGGTGCACAATTTTCTACTGTAAAATATCCAGCAAAGGAATTTTAAACTTGGAAAACAACTCTAATAAATTAAAACAAATAAAAGTAATTACAATCCATTACTTTTCAGAATTAATTATGTCTTCGTAATGAAGCCCATTTACAAAAATGTTTTTATCAATAATTTAAAAAAATTTATTCAGATTTAATTTTAATAATTACAGATTGCATTTTATTTTTAGCAATGTATTTGTGTCGCCAATCAATGATCTCAACTTAAAAATTGTGGAACTTTTTTCAACTCAAACTTTTCGAAGTCATGGCTCATTTAAAGTACTACAAATAATTGTAGACATAGATCTCTGAGAAATATGTTATAATAGTCAAATCAATAGGATAGGGAAATAATAATAAGATCACAAAAATTAAACCCACCTCAAGTGTATTTATTCTTACATTTATGAGAAACACTGAAGTGTCCCAGTGATTTCTTTAATGCTTATGAAAGGCAAACTGTTATTTCTTCGCCAATATATTGAGTTGGTCTGATGGCCAATTGGCTAGCGCTCTGACCTTTTTGGTATCACAGGCTTCAGGATCGAATCCTGGCGGTGGCATGCATGCTTGTGGTCCGGAATCCACTTTAAGCTGTAGGCCCCGGTTTCATATGACCATAAAGCGACACAGAGCACAATCAGACTTTTCTCACCCACATCATTCCCAAACTGTGTAGGGGCAACTCAGCACTAGGCACAGTGATGTGGTGTGGTGTTGTAGTAGTAGTGGTTCGGAATCCACCTTAAAACTGTAGGTCCCGGTCCAATTAACCCAAAGTGTGCACAAGGTGACCGTAGAGTGACAAACCAAACCAATCGTCAATACATTGAAGATATCCTCTCTTCACGCACTTCATTGTGGTGAGGGTAGAAAATAATAATTCACTTAGATATGATGTTGAAAACTCTAATAAAATGCTCTTTTTTAGAAGTTGGCTTGTATTCTTCTTTTATAGAAATCCAATAACAATCCCTTATGTTTAATCCTCAACCCACAATCTATGTCGACTGGCGTACCGAGTACGGAGCACCCATGGGGATAGACCCCCTTAACCCTCATCTTAACTCATAGATATATTTATAATTTTAATTGGCTGCTTAAAGTTAGTATAAGATATAAGATAAAGTTTCAAAAATGTAATATTTGATACTCTAAAATTAAAAAATACTAAAATAAAGAAATGTAAGATAAGAAATAAATGGAAAAAAAACTAGTTATTTCCACGATCACTGGAAATAACTACCAGTTCTTCTTCAGTTAATGCCCACAGAGTGGCCTGAACAAAGAGAGACGGAAGAGCCTCGTTGACAGCAATGGAAAGTTGATTTTTTTTTTTTTACATTGAAAATCACATAGATCCAGTAGGCAACCATGGAAGTGACTAGTGAGCCTACTTTAGCGCATTATAGGTATTAAGTGACAAAACTGTCAAGAAAAGAGTAACTGCCTTTATATTTATATCTGGGTGCGTATGTCTCTGACACCTCCTTTCGGAACCTCTGGAATCATCATCATCATCATTGGAGCAACAGCTTAGTGTGGGCCAAGGCCGTCTACCTACTGGCAGATTTCGAAATGAGAGATTTTTTTTTTTTTTTTTTTTACGGGGTAGGGTTGTCAGCTCTACGCCCAACTCTCAACAAACATGTGAGACCGGGACCTACCTATCCACTATCCTAAAGTGGATTCCGAACCACTACAAACATCCATGGCACCGCCGGGACTCGAATCTGAAGCCTGTGATACGAATGGCCAGAGTGCTAGCTACTTGGCCACCAGGCAGCTGAAATGTGATGGAGGTCAATTCATTGACTCCTCCTGTAATATACCCAATAACAAAGACAGTGGTGGCTTCCGAACCACTACAAACATCCATGGCACCGCCGGGATTCGAATGAATCTGAAACCTGTGATGCCGAGAGCCAGAGAAACACTGGAATAGACTCTTCTCAAATGTGACTCGTAAGCAATGTTACAAGTCAGTTAACTCGTAAGCAATATCGTATACAACCTTCTGAATGTGTTTGTTTTGAATGGACTTGGCTGTAAATTCTGTGAACTTGCGGGCTGGAGGTGGGGGAGGGAGGGAGGTTCAGTCACCCCGCCGCTTGTTTGTAAACGAAGCAGGAAAACAGACACCTGCAGGAAAGCGGGGGAAAGGAGGTCACCATTCCTTCGCGCCACTTTCGGCGAACAGGAAAACTGGGAGAACTGCGAGCTTATAAATAGAAATGGCGGTTTTGTTTTCCGAAAGCCTCGAGGCACAGCGGCGCATTTAAAAGAAGACAAAAACTCTGTCTACATCTTAAATATGAAATGGAAAAGAATTAAAAATTTCAATTTAAAAATTAAATTTAATTAATATATAATAATTATAACTTTATAATTTTAATAATATTATAATTTTAATAATATTATAATTTTATAATTTTATTATAATTTTAATAATATTATAATTTTATTATAATTTTAATAATATTACAATTTTATAATTTTATTATAATTTTAATAATATTATAATTTTAATTTTAATTAAATATTATAATTATATTAATATTTAATTAAAATTTTTAAAAAAATTTCAAAAATTTAATAATAATGTAATTAAAAATTTCAATTATCATGATTGATAGAAATTAAATGAGTTTATTTGAATAATGAAAGAGAATCATTAAGAGTAATACTTAAAAATAAGTTTTGCGACAATAATGTTAGCTATTATTAAATGAGGTATGTTAGAATGAAAACGTAACAGAAAGTGGAAAAAAAAAAAATAGTTTTTAATGTTCATATCAGATGCCACAATGTATCTACTCGATAGGAACACACTCAAAATTACCAAAATAAAATATATACATAGCAAATACAAATTTTCACTTTTTTTGAAAAGGAGCAAAACTGGAGCGTATTACGAACTTTTATTCTATCAGAAAAGCAAATAGTTTGAAAGAAATTTTTTTTTTTTCTAATGCAGCTGGCAATATAGACCGTGATCTTTTATACCATAACGGCTGCACCGACGTTACTCACTTAGCACTACCCTGGGAAGGGGCCTGTAACTTGAAGATAAGCCACGGGCGTGGAGTAACAATGCCCCGCAACGCTCTAAGATCGTGTTAGACCGTAACCTACGGTTTAAAGTGGATTCGAACCACTACAAACACCCATGGCACAGCCGGGATTCGAATGAATCTGAAACCTGTGGTACCGTGCACCACAGAATTCGATTATCATTATTTACAGAAAATAAAATATTTATTTATAAAATTTGTTTATTTGAATAATGAAAAAGAGCATCATCAAAGAGTAATACATAAAAATAAGTTTTACAAAAAAAAAAAAAAAAAAAAAAAAAAAAAAAAAAATATTAGCTATTATTAAATGATGTATGTTAGGACGAAGACGTAACAGGAAGAGAACAAAAAAAAAAAAATTTTTTTTAATGTTCATGTCAGATAGCAGCACGATATAACCATTCGATAAGCTCACACACAAAATTAACAAAATAAAATATATATACTGCTAATACAAACTTTCACTTTTTGGTAAAAGAGCAAAACTGAAGCTTATTACACACTTTATTCTATAAGAAAAGCAAATAGTTAGTAAGAAATTTACCATTCAGGATTTACCGTAAGGACAGTGAGTGTATATTTGGAAACAAAAATTGAGGGGAGGGCGGTAGAATGCGATATAGAGCAGCAATAAAATAGAGAGTGTCCCTCTTCTGTAAAGAAACAGAACGTTGGAGCAAACATTTTCCGTCCTTTTCGTTGGCGTAGAGTACTGTCTTCTAAAAGAGTATAATAATAGTATAGGTAGAGTACTATAAAGTATAACACGATCTGTTCTACTACGAGAACACTTCTCATTGCATTATATGGACGATAGCGATTGCTATAGGAATAGATTACCATAAGGGGACCTTTTTGGTACATGGTATTTCGGCATGTGGTTTCATCCCATGGTGGTTGATATGTGGAAGACACCCAGTTGCACACGCCTGGTAACGAGTGTCCAAACTCTCGGCTAAGGATTCTACTTGAGCATGCCAACCTTAATATGTACATGGTTTTATTGCGACTTGAAAGGGGGAGCACTGATTCACTGAGCGGTCCTACAGTGACTCCGTTGTTGGTGAGTACACTGAGTTGGTCCTCACTTCAGTGTACACTAGCACACCCCTTTCCTTTTCTCTTTCTCTTCAGCCAGCCAGCCAGAAGTTTCTTTGGTTTCGTAGCGGTTATTTTTTTAACTCTTTCTAATTGTCACAGTTTTATTTTTAAATACTTTTTTGTGAACTCCTCTCTCCGAGCATGGGCTCGTTTTTAATATTCTTTCTTTTGTTGAACTTTGGAGTTTTTAATTATGTTCTTTAATAGTAATTATTGATATGGAGGTACGGGAATTCCTGGTACTCCAACTAAACACCTACCGTTACGTTACGAAAGTCTGTTCATTCGGGAGGGTCAGTTTCACGTCTTTGGTATCCAAGCATACGAGTTGGAAAGAAGACATGCTTTGTTATTTGCTGGAAAACCCATAACTGTGCAATTGGGAAAATAATAATAGGATAGCAAATGAATGGAAATTTTCAGAGAATGGGTTAATTTATTGACTCACTACCAAGACATCTTATAGTAACCCGGCCATTAGCAGTGCTGACTCGTGCAAATTTATATTTTTTAGATGAAGATATGGCATTCGTTTTCATGAGTACTTCAATGAGTAACTGAACCACATTTACATGTATGAGTAAAAGCCGCAACCAACCAGTAAGTTGTGGACGCTCATGTAAATTGTCAACGTACTTGAACAGCAGTGATTGCAATGGCCGCGGATGGGACCTCTTGCACTGGACGGGTACTGCGTGATACCATGAGAGTACTGCGTGTACACCACGATGCTGCATGATACACCACGAGATAGATATTGTACACCACGAGATAGATACTGTGCGTACACCACGAGAGCTGTTCCCGCCACTGTAATACCACTGAGACTACACAATGGCGGTCTCTGTAGATTATGTTTGGGAAGACTCATCCGAAAGCAGTTTAGGCCCTATTTTATTTCCGCCGCAAACTTGTGCCTGAAAAAAGAATAATTGATTAGTCGTTTTGACGCTGTTGCACGTGTGTATAGTGTCTTTCAATGGCTTTCGTGAACCTTTTAAAAATATAAATTTCTTCCCGTCAGCACTGATAATGACTGGATTGCTATAAGATGCCCATCGGGCCAAGAAACTTACCCATTCTGAAAATTCTATTCATCTGCTGTCCTATTATCATTTTAACAGTTGCATAGTTATGTTACCTAGCAAAAAAAAAAAAAAAAAAAAAAAAAACATATCTTCAGCTTCCAACTTGTATGCATGGATATCACAGGCGTGAAACTGGCCCACCCGAATGAACGGGCTTTCAGTGTTAATGCACACTGAAGTAGGATCGAACATTCACCAACAACGGAGTCACTGTAGGACCGCTCAGTGAATCAGTGCTCCTCTTTTATGTCGTAATAAAGCCCTGTACAAATTAAGATTGGAATGCTCACAACAGAACCCTTAGCCGAGATTTTGGACAATCGTTACCAGAGTGCAACTGGATGTCTTCCACATATCAACCACTATGGGATGAAACCCCATGCCGAAATACCATGTACCAAAAGTTAAATGTTCCAATATGGCAAGCTTGTTCGAATTCCTATTTACTCGTAATGGTCTTTCCGTATGGTAACCTGTTCTTAGAGCAATCTCTATCCTCTAAGCACCGTGATGAGAAGTGTTCTCGTAGTAGAAGAGATCGTGTTCTACTTTACAGTACTCTACCTATACTATTACTCTATCCCTTTAGACGACAGTACTCTACATTATTGATGAAGCTTTCTCTTATTAACTGTTCTCTCATGATGTCCTACTGTCAGAATGGCAATACCTTTTCCGTTGCAAACAACTCATTCGTGTTTGGGGCCACACCTGCAATACAGAAAAATGCTTCCGTTAAACTCAAAGGAGGAATTGAAACCCCCAGTTGAGGACTTGATTGTATATTGTTGTGACACTATAAGAATTATTCCGTAACAGTCTTGAGTAACGCTGAATCTAGTAATAAGTGTCATGTCAAAGGGTTATCCTTAGCTAAAGTCCTCTAAAAGTCAATCTTTATTGACTTGAAATGGGTTTCCCGTGTGATAGTCTTCTTGTAGAACAACCGCTATCCTCCAGATCAGGGTCTCCAATCTACAGCCCGCGGCCCAAATTCTGCCCGCCAGTGTCATCAATCCGGCCCGCGACAGCGAATAGCTTATTGTTGCTGTAATAATTTGGATAAAAAAACACATTAAAACACTAGAAATTATAGATAATGGCAGAAAATTAAAATGGTTTTGGCCCCTTGGTACTTACTGGAGTAAAACAGTATGGCCCTAAGGCTGGAAAATTTGGAGACCCCTGCTCCAGACAAAGTGGCAGTATGAGTTATCGTGGTGAACAAACAATATAATTTAAAAAAATATACACATGGCGTGCTCGCACCACAACCAACTACAAAACTAAGATGACTGTACATGCATTTCTTTCCCTCCTGTTTTTCAGTTAACCCTCATGCGACTGAGGTTTTGTTTGGAAGATCATTAGTCTAAAATATCCTACTTATTATACTAATGACACAACCAGAGAGGGTGTGGTGCAATGCGATCCTTTTTTTGATGGGGTTACTTCTCACATTTCGGCTGACGCAGAACTGAGACATTCCTCTGTGGGGACCTTTGACAAGCTGTTCTTTCTGCGATGGCACGACGCATGGCATTCTCGGAATGGCATATTCTGTTTTGTCCTTTGTAACAATCCTTCTTTTCAATTCGACAGTGAGGGACCAACAGATAATGTGATTTGGCAGAAATAATGAACAGAGCTCATCTTCATCGTTGCCTTGGCACTTCATGACTTATCCGAGACGGCGAGATACTGACAAACTAGAGCAGGGGTCTCCAAACTTTCCAGCCTTAGGGCCATACTGTTTACTCCAGTAAGTACCAAGGGCCGAAACCGTTTTTAATTTTTCTGCCATTATCTATAATTTCTAGACCACTCGTCGAGTACGCGCTCTGAGCGAACATACGCTTGCTAAATTCGCTGGTTCAATTACTACAATTACTATTGTGTTTATCGATACGACCATGACACTTGACGACAAGTGGATACTCCTCGGTTTCATTAGCGTTAATTTAGCTTTTCCGTTCTTGAGGGATTTTCAGGATAGAAATCATATGTTTGATTCAGGATATATACATTCCAAACATCGATATACATACATATGCGATACTCTTTACCCCGACATAACTACCGAGGGTAACAGCGGGATGTTCACTAGTTTATAATGCTGGTGGGATTCATTTTAATTACGTGTTAGTTGTTATGCTTAAGTTAAATTTTCTGCGTATTATGATAGCCATTAAGCTTTACCCAGAAAATAAATAATACCGAGTTATTATCATTCTGTGTTTTTTAGGCCGTATTTGGCGAAAACTCAACCAGTTCTGTTCCATTCGTCTTTCTGATTTCAACAGATTGTGACAAATTTCCGTAAGTCATTTTAAACGTGCGAATAGAACGGCACTGGGCAATTCATCATTTAGCAAGATGTATTCTTCGATGTATTGACGAGGAAATGAGAGTTTTTCCTTTCAAGTAGATGGCTAAACATAGTAGAAATTGCTAGGACATTTCAGGCTCCTGTCTCTCTTAAGCACAACAATAAATGAACTTGAGGTGCTTTTCTTTTTTTATCGCACTATTTATGTAATATTTGACTTTCTCAGAAATTTTAGTTCTCAGAAATTTGTTTAAAGTGTGATTGTAATTATTTGTAGGATTTTAAATACGCCCTACTGACTTAAAAAAAAAAAAAAAAAAAAAAAAATGGAGAATCCCAGCTGCATTCAGAGCTTGCTGATGTTTAGCCTCCACGAAGACTAATGTCTTATAACTTGCATGTGTTCATTTAAAATAATGGAGAATATTTGTTCAGTAGTTGGTCTCTGCCCAACATGCATTCTACATTTCAGCAAAATAAAACTTTTAAAAAGTAAATGAATAAAGACAAAAACAAAATAATAAAAATAATTTTTTTTTTTCCATTTTTCAGATACTATAAAAAAATTTTAAAAGAAAAATTGTATATATAAATTTGTATTCATATATACTATTTGTATTTGAAAACTGTATTCATAAAAATGTTATTTGTATTGATTGCCTTTCTTTTTGATAGAATTAAATGACTCTTTGAACTTATTTTGTGATATCTTTTGAAACAGAATAGATAGGTTTCCATTTTTGATTGTTCAGCTCTTTTTATAGTATATCAAATGAAGCCCGTTATTCCTTTCCCCTATTGTATTTTTCAACTGCAGTTTCATACACAATGGTTGTTTTCGAAATGGCTCCGTTTCATTTGGAAAAGATAATTTGTTTTAATTTAATTTTTTAACTTCTTAATTTTTTTTTTAAAAAATTGAATTCCTTTAATTAATTCTTTTAAAAATTAAAACTTTAACTAAACTTAAACTAATTAAATTTCTTTAAACAGAAAGTTTTTTAAAGATATTTTATGGTAATAAATAATTAAAAAATTTTTATTCAATTTATTATTATGAGTCAAATGAGAAGCCTTGATTATTTCAACATGACGATAGAGAGAAAGAGATATTTTCGAAAATAAAAATAATTCGAATTTCAAAATATATTTTTCTAAATTTTACCACTAAAAAAATATTGCAACCGACAGTTATTATATTATTATTTTTTAAAAATTAAAACTTTAATTAAACTTAAACTAAATAAACTTTTAAAACGGAAAGTTTCATTTTTTTTTAAAAATATTTTATGGTAATAAATAATTAAAATTGTATGATCCAGTTTATTATTATTATTAATCATATGAGAATCATTGATTATTTCAACATGACGACTGACAAAAGATCTAATTTCCAAAAAAACAATAATAATAATAATAAGTCGAATTACAAAATATTTTGTTCTAAATTTCATTTAAAAAACATTGTCACCAGAACAGTTGCCATTTTACATGAAACGCATTATAATATCACATGAGAGATCACTGAAAAGGCCGAGATCACATGCGCAACGTAATAACAAGAGAACAATTTCCTTTTTAAAACACTTGTGAAATAGCAGTGACGAATCGGCGACTAATTTCGATCTAAAAGATCACATTTCGAGCATTATCAATCGTCACATGGAACGCTTTCTTATCGTTCCCCGTGCAAGCGATTTCCATCTCGCACAAAAACAAACACCTCCCAACCCCCTCTCCCTGGCTTGTCAACACAGGCAGTTAATGGCTTCGAAACAAGACACTTGACTCGCGGGCGATCGCACCTCTCGCTCCAGGAAACCAGACGACGAACCCCCCCTGGGTAAGGGGGTGAGGGAGGACATCCACCTCCACCGTTTCTTGGCACGGTGCCAAAGACCTTTGCTCCAGCCCGCTCTTTTTGGAGTGGCGTGAAAAAGAGGAGGGAAAGACCCACTTCCTCACGAGTATAACATACTGTTCCAGAAAACGATTTTTGTTCCGTTCTGGAATTGTTTGGAATACTTAGAACAATTTGCTGCGACATCTGATTTCGAATGAGAACAATTATATTATTCGAATTGTTATTAAATAATTAATAAAAAATGTTCGAAAATTGTATATAAGATGATGTTTATAGAACAACCATACTACAATCACAACAATTTTGTTTTGTTCTGGAATTGTTTGCTGAGAACTCTGATTTTGAGTGAGATCAATTATATTACTCGAATTGTTATGTCATCATTAAAAATTTTTTTACAAATTATACATAAAATGAGGTTCATAAGCACGATCATATATCACAACATGGTTACGTCACACTTGCCCATTTTCAATGAAAGAGAACCTTCGCAGTGTATGAATGTATGAAACCGAGTCGCAGACGATAGTAGTGAGGAGGGGAGGGTCCATATGTTCCATTTGTGGTAATGGTGTTTGGGTGGCATCGCAGAAAAAGGAGTGGTCATTCGCAGGAATTTCCTGTCTAGATGAGTATTCGCGAAATGAGTTCGGTTTTGAACCACACCCGCTGGGTTCCGCTGAAATAGTCTACATTTAAGAGTTATATATATATATATATATATATTTTTTAAATGAAAAATATTTTTTTAAATTTTTACAAAAAAATTTTTTAATTGTAAAATTAAATCTGAAAATATATGATTTAACAGATTATTTCATTAATTTTTTTAATATTTATTTTAATTTTATAAATATTATAATTATATATTTTATAACTTTATATTATTTTTTAAATAAACAATTGTCTTTTGATTAATTATATTTAATTTGGAATTTATATTTAATTTAATTTTTATTTTTTAATTTCGATTTTATTTTATTTTTTTAATTCGAACATTTAGAATTTCATGAACATTATTATTAATACTAATGTACACGAAATTCTAACTGTTCGATTCAAGTGAATTCGATTATTTATTATTAATTCATACATATAAACAAAGGTGTGCAAATTAAGTCATTACATCTCAAACAAAAATGTTTTAAAATGCAAAATAAAAAGTCAAAACCAATTTGTTTTCAGATCTATGTAAGTAACTCAATTTCATTTATTATCCAATTAAATTCCTTTTAATGTGAAAACAATAATTTATTTTCATGTATGCAAATGCAAATTTCATTTTATTTTCACTTACACATACGCATGTAGTTCAATTCATGTTTATTTTTACGCATTTATTGCGTGTTTCCTATATATTCCACTCATTACCACTTTATTTTTAATTCAAAAATTGCTCCGTTTTCTTTTTTTATTTATTTAAATTTTTTTGTGTAGGGTGAATAGTATTTCAGAGAAAGCGGATTTTGCAAGCGATAAAGCGAAAACCTACGCAGCGGATCTGCGCAATACGGATGTACAAATGGAAAAGCGACTCGGAAACAGCGAGCGAGTTGCGTCAACATTTCTAACGAAAGGGTAGAACAGGACATTTTAAAAACGGTTTCGAAACATTACATCCCTGTTTATTTCGAAGAGAAACAGTTAACGAGATATATGAAACAAATATAAACAGTTTTAAAACAATACAAGACAAAAAAAGATTGACGCATTTTTCTTTCCATTTTAATGCATATAAATCTTGACTATTCAATTAAAAAAAAAATTTTATATCAATTACTGTGAAAGTAATTGATATAAAAATTCATTCATTCATTTTTTTTTTTATTTGTTGTTGTTATCGTGTCCATGGATTTAAAATATAATTATCGAAGTTAGATCAAGTCAAAAGTTTTCACGATGGCGGCTTTTTTATTTGATAAATTTTTATTTACAAAAAAAAAAAAAAAAAAAAAAAAAAATTTCTTTGGTAACGAAATTTATACTTTATTGCTACTTAGTTAACGAAGAACAAAATTTAAATTGTATACATCTTCGTGACTCTAATTATTATGAAAGTATCTATATATTCCATTTCGGTACGAGGAATCTAATAGAAAATATAGTATTAAACTCCTCATCAGAACGAAAATTCGTTTTGTGCCATCTTATCCATAAGAGAATATCCAAAAAGAAAAAACAGCTGTTCTCTTTCCCAGCACGCAGCAGGCAAAACGAAACCATCGACTGCAAACAGAGCTCTGCGGTGCTTTCACCAACGTCAAGCTGCGAAGTGTGTCTGGGGTTTTCGACTTACGCCAACGCTCCCATCACGCCTCTCATTGGTCAGAATTTGGGGAAAAGCACACAACTATCAACATCCCATTGGTCCGTTTTGGCGCTCCAAAAGCAAGCTGCGATTTTCAGACCGATTCTCACCGTTTCTTCTTGCGCCACTTCTGAGTATATAGTTTTGATACTAAATTTAAAATATCTCCAATAAAAACCTAGTATTCAATTCAGAAAGTGTTTCCTAAATTAAAGTAAAATAAGTTTGCGAGTTTTTCTCAGGTTTTTCTGCCTTGAAATCGGTTTTTAAGGGACGTAAACGCGCCCCACTGCATCGCTGTAAGCCCGCCTCCGTGCGGCGGAGGGATACGAATTGCGGGAAACTTTACTGTTTGTGCAACGTTCGCGCCAGCAAAACGTAAGTTGGCATCCGTTGAGGGAGGTTGTGTGCCGTCTTTATTTATATTTTGTGTTTTGGGTGTTGAATGATACAAAGTTTCCCGCACTCTACTACGGATTGTGTTTACGTTGCATTGGATCTAGTTCGCCTTTTGGAATAATGCTATCGAGAAAGATTCCCGCTTTCAATATGTTTTCTTCCCCCAATGTTGTGGCCCCCATAACAGGTAAATAAAACGGATATGCTGGTGTAAAAAATCTTCAATCGTGCAGCGGATTTTTACTATTTTACGCTATGGATTATTGGAGTATTTATTTTCATTAATGGACGTTTTTCGTCTTTTTGCAGTTCGGGAAAAAGACCCGTTCGAGATACGCTACAGAGTTGGTCCTATCCTTGGAAAGGGTGGATTTGGAACAGTTTTTGCTGGAACCAGAATAAGAGATAATATTCCCGTAAGTATTATTTTTTCTTTCCCGTTTCTTCGAATCATTCGATTGTTTGTGGTGAAATGTTTCAAATTTAACGCGCATTTATTTGTTTAGATTCTCAATGTTTATAATTTTCGAATGGCAATTTTAATAATAATTAAAACTTTAAAAACATTTGTAATGTCGAAAACGTATATTTCCGTTTATAGTAATATTTATTCGGAAAAATTCGTTTTTTATTTCCTTGTTTAGGTGGCTCCACATGTACTAAAAGAGTGTTCTATTTATTTTCTAGGTTGCTATCAAACACGTTGAAAAGAAAAAAGTGACAGAATGGGGACAGGTAAGTTAGATTCTACATTTCATTTCTCCATCAAATCTACATTTTTGTTTGTTTTTTTCTACTTCCTTGAACTGTTAATAGACAATTCGATTCGTAGAAAATTCATTTTTTAGGAATAGCTCTTCATATAATGTACTTTTATTTATTTGAATTTAAACGATCATAATTTAAAAATGTATTTGAATTAAATTAAATATAAATATTTATATACTTCAAGCAATTGTTATGTAAAAACTTAATAATCAAAAGTTAAGCATCTTAATGTAGTACTAAAAGTATAATTTTTTTAAAAATTTTGTTAAGAATTAACTACTTTTGTTTATGTTATACATTGGTTGAAAATGATGCTAATGTTTGTTTTCTCCTTCATTACAGATTAATGGTTCTCAGGTTCCATTGGAGATCTGCTTGTTGAGGAAGGTGAGCCACATCAAAGGAGTGATCAAGCTCCTTGACTACTATGAACGTGCTGACCACTTTATCATCATCATGGAACGTCCAGAAAATGCAAAAGATCTGTACGACTACATCACAGAGAAAGTCTTTTTGGATGAGAAGCTATCGCGTGTGTTTTTCCACCAAGTTGTTGAATCAGTGATTGAATGTCACAAAGCTGGCATAATTCATCGTGATATCAAAGATGAGAACATTCTTGTGGACATGAAAAATCTAACACTCAGATTAATAGACTTTGGATCGGGTGCGTTCCTTAAGGATACCATGTACACAGACTTCGATGGTGAGTGTTTTTTTTTTAACTTACTACTATCATATATTTTTTTTTTAAATTATTTTTAAACATTATAAGAATATTTTGGCATAGAAATGTTTTTGTTTAGTATATTTGCTAAAGAAAAAAAAATGTGTTGTGGAATGATTAGAACGAACTTAAAAATGAGAGTGCGCAATTTATGTTAATAGCGCACATCGCGTTGTTTTAACAATGCAGCCATAAATACATCTTGGCTCAAGTTCTGTGTTCAGAGATGTTTGGTGTCATCTAGTTACTAAGTTTAGACCCCTTTTTTTAACATCTTCTCTTAAAATAAACGCTTTACTCCATCGTGATTAAAGCTTATCTAAATTTCTAGGTTCGTCCTGAATTCGGGTTGTAAACAAACCAACCTCGATTTCACCCCCTCCCTTCCCTGTTACTAACGTATTCTAAAACGAAACTGAAGTTCGTATTCTCATGATCAAAACTAAAAGAACTTATTCTGCTGCTGTGTTCGAGGTATTCCATAATTTTTTAAAAAACTTATTCCGAAAGTTCGTTTTATATTTTATTTTTCGAATTGCATTTTATTGTTCTTCCCGAATCTAGTTACGACGTTCGGAACTTCTGCACATGCGCAGAAAATTTGAACTGTCTGCTCGCACAGCAGACGCTAGTTTTTGGCAGATTGCCAAGTCTAAGCGTCTGGCGCGAAAAGTCATCGATCGATGGGTGGCGGGAAATTTTGTCCGAGAGCCCCTCCCCACCTCTCTTCCATCCTGTAGGGGTGCATCGACCCTCCGAACTAGCTCACAGAAGGCGATGCCGCGGATTTGTCGGCGTTGAAGGACGGTTCCGTTTCAGGTAGATTTGTCCGAAGGGCTAGTTTTTTATTCTTTTTTGTTGTTGTTGTTGGTTAACGCCCTAACTTAACAAACGAACGATGCAGTTTTAAAATATTATTTAAGATTTATGAGAAGTTTGATGATTAAAATGAAAACTTCTTTTACATATATTGATTTTATACTAGTGATATTTTTTTTCATCAAAATTTGTATTTGTTTGAAACCAAGTTGAGAAGATCATTACTTAAATGAGATACATCATTAGCGGATGCTAGAATATAACATTTAATTGTCTTGTTGAGTTTTACAAGCAGTGTTACGTTATTTTGTTCTTGTAAGTGCTTGGGGTTTTTTTGGAACGTTGTCCGAGAATTCCCTTCGTGTAGTCCAGATTCCCTACGAAATTCCCCTGACCTGGCGAGCATCCCACGAGCTCATTGTCTCATTAGCCTGGCCATTCAACCCTTCTCTCTTTGTTTTGCTCGGATGGCAACCGAGAACCGCATTCCTTACAAGGTAAAGCAGTTCTTTGGAGTGCCACATTCTTCAGAAACAGGATTTTTGGTTTCGCGTCGCGAACAACTGGGTCAAATGCAAGTGTGTGTGTGTGCTCGAGGAATGCAATAACCTCGGAATCCGCTTGTTGTGACGACATTCTCCTGGAGGGGGGAAAAAAAGTGTTCGTGTTTTGAAATTCCTTAAAGGAAAGAATCGTTTCATTAAATATGATTTTGCTTATCAAAGAAAAATTCCTGCAGTTCATTCTAAGGTACTTTTGGTGATAAAAATTTTATTCTTTCCCCTTTTTATTTAATAAATTCTTAAAAACAAATAGGATTGGCATAAGTAAATATCAGGTTTTTACCGCCATTTTTCATGGATCCAAAACATAAGGTGACTTCTGTTTCTGTTTTCATTTGAAACGGGGTGGAGCCATGACCTCTTCCTTTTTCCCGCCCCAGACCGCACGTGTGTCACGCTTGTTTACATTTTACGCCCCAATTGCGACCTTGTACTAAACAAAAATGTTTTTGCCAAAGCATCCTTAGAATAAACTTAAGCAAATTAATAGTCATCTAAACCGATCTTTGTATTTTTTAATTTTATTTATTTATCACTTTTTAGAAATTTGTAGTTTAGTTAATGTTATTAATCTCAAGTAAAAAAAAAAAAAATAGAACGCCATAGTTAATAAAACATTTTCTTCCTTCATAGGTACAAGAGTGTACAGTCCACCTGAATGGATCAGAAGCCAGTGTTACAATGGACACGCAGCTACTGTTTGGTCACTTGGCATCTTGTTGTATGACATGGTATGTGGAGATATACCTTTTGAAGAAGATGAGAAAATCCTGAGGGCAGATGTCAGATTTAAGAAATTCCTGTCATTTGGTAAGAACTTTTTGTTTCCTTATAAGTTATATGTTAATTTAATTTTAAGTTATTATACTTTTACTTTAGTAACTTTTGTAATATAATTGTATAAAAATATATGTATGCTTATGTTCTATTTTTTTGTCTTCCAGAATGTAAAGATCTCATCCGAAAGTGCTTGAGCATCCGCCCCTCTGACAGACCCACCCTGGAAGAAATTCTGCAGCATCCTTGGATGACAATGCCCCTCGACAACCTACCCTCTCCCAGCATTCCAATGCGACACAGTGCGCGCATTGAAGATTGCTTTGATCTGAACTCTTCTTCGGGAAGCAGCCAAGAAAGCATATGACTTCAAGCACTATATAATTTATTCAAACTGTCATAGGCAAAAAATTCATGGTTCCTAAATGGTGAAGAGGTTTGGTACTGCTTCGAGTTTCGGAGTGAGAGTGACGATCTATTTATTCGGGTTCCCACTTCGATCCCACATCTTTGTTCTTATTTATTTATTTATTGAACTCATTGTCATCACGTATGTGCACAGTTCTTGTGTGAAAGTGTACTTAAACCCACTGCCAAATGCAATTTCTGGCAAGGGTTGCCAAGTGGAATATCTTTCTTTGTCGAGTCAGAGCTATATCTTGATTGATAGAAAATTTTGTTTGCCTCAATTGTAAATATTTAAAAAGAGAGAGAGAGATTTTAATATATTTAATGTTGTTTATGGTTAACAATGAAATAATTATTATAACTTAATATATCAAATTATATAGAGCTTACTAATTTAAATTGTTTAATGATATAAAACTATATTTGAAATTAAAATTGTTTAAATATTATATAATAATGTTTAAAATTTAACCATTACTTTCAATAGTATTTAGCATATAGTTCTGACTTGAAATATGTCACTGAATCATAGATTCAAAATGACATCCACTCGAATTGTAAACAGCCAAAAGTATTAAACTTAGCGAATCAAAATTTAAAATTCCCAATCGCTGTATGAAGCAGCGTTAGATTAATTATTCCTTCGGATCCATATTATTCCCCTCTTCCCATTCTCAAATTGCATTTGGTACTGACTTTGTAACTAAACCTTCAATATTCACCTGTTGTAAATTTGAATATTGCAATGTGTTGATGTATTTATTTTGGGATGACTTAGTCCCCAAAATTCATCTGCCTAAAGTTGTATTCTGTGACTATTTTAATTAATTTATTGAAGGCTGCGACCTTTTGTGAACGTTGAAAGGGTTCTGAGTTCCTGTTCTGCTGTCTGTCTGTCGCCAACTGTCAGCATGTACAAATACATTCCAATGAGTGACTCACTGAAATATAAAAAGTTTTTTTATGAAGTTGTCACTTGAGAATAGATGGATTCCATCTCATTGTTAATTTATTAAGTCCAGTTGTAATGGTGTAGTACGGGGAAATGTGTCCCTTTAAGTTCTTTGTGTGAAAGGAGGGGAGGGGGAGGAGAGAATTTTTGTAACTATACAATTTTGGCTTTAAATTAAAAACTAGCTTTTTATGAAAGTAAAAAATTTTTCTACTTTTCCATTTAAAAAAAAAAGCTATTTAAAACCACAATGCTGCCATATTTATTAAAAACCTTTTTATGGTGTAATAAAATAATTTAAGAACTGGGACAGTTCCCCCCATAGAATAAGCGTAATTGTGTTTCTATATTTATATACCAATGTTTTAACGAAGTGGGAACCCATCTTGTTACAAATTGAAAGAAGCGACCATCACTGCCCAGCAGAGTGCTGTCCGTCGGCCCGGCGAGAGAGGCCTGCGAACTCGAAGGACTACTTATCGAGATGAGTCATTATGTCCTGTGTTGTTGTCTATTTATTGCTGTAAATATGTACATAGGGGGCGTGCGAGCTGCAAAGTTCCTTCAAAAAAAGAATAGTCTGTATATTTGCATCCTCTAATTTATTGCTGCATGCGTGAGAGAAGCAGCTCGTTGGCTGAGACCGGTTTTCTGATGTCTGTGCCTTTATTGGGCCAGTTGTGTTTTTTTTATGTATATAGTATAATTATTGTTCATAACCAGAGGTATTTTTCTATGCAGGGAAATTCCAAAATAAACTAGATGTACCTTATCTTACTTGTTTTCATTGAATATTCATCACATATCTTTTTACACACATAAGTTCACACTCTACCGAAACAATTTTAAAAATCCAAAAACATTTATTTACAATCTTGAATATGATTATTAATAATGCTGTTGAAATATATTTTAAATCATACAGTTTCAAAATATCTATATTTAAAATTTTAATGATACATACAGAATAGAAGTTCTAATTTATGTAATTAATGAACATGATCTATTTCGGGATTGGATTTCATTTAACTTGAAAAAGAAAATTAAATCAAAGATCATTTAAAATGTTTTTGAAATTTATTTGTTAAATTAAACTTGAACTCAGTTTTTGATAATACTGTCCTGAAACAATTTTTAAAACTCCAAAAACATTTATTTATAAACTTGAATAAGATTATTAATAATGCTGTTGAAATACATTTTAAATCGCATACAGTTTGAGTTTGATTAGCTAAAATATATATATATTTTTTTAATGAATTATACCTATCGTTTGAAACGAAATGTTTTTTCAGTATATTTTAACGATACATACAGAATAAAAGTTCCAGTTTATATAATGAACATGATTAATTTCTGAAATATTTAAATTTAAAAAAATCCAAAAACATTTATTTATGAACTTAAGTATGATTATTAATAATACTATGAAATACATTTTAAATTGCATACAGTTTTGAGTTCATTGATTAGCCAATATATATATATTAAATGAATTACACATAAAATAGTTTCTTCAGTATATTTTAAAGATACATACAGAATAGAAGTTCTAATTCATATAATTAATGAGCATGATCTATTTCTGAAACGGATTAATTGAAAAAGAAAATCAAATCAAAGATAATTAGAAATGTTTTCGAAGTTTATTTGTTATTGAGAAATTTTTACATATAATTAAATGTAATGGCATAAAATGAATAGATCTTGATTCAGATAGCCAATGACAAATTTAAACTGATTCATTCCATAGTAAACATATGAAAATTTTTTGTAAAAAAAAAAAATTCTTTAAAAAAGAAAATTCAAATATAAAAAGAAAATTCTTCAGTAAATCATTCTCTATTGAGAATGATTTGCAAATTAAGAAATATAAATAAAATAATTTAATTATTTACAAATATAAAATTACAATAAGTATAATAATAAAATAATTAGTTTATATTAATAAAATAAATATAAACTATCTAAAAGTTATACAATTATCATATTATAATAACTATATGATAACTTCTAGATAGTGTAAAGCTAGAAGTAATTACATTATCTAGAAAACGAATTTGGTTGTACATCCTCATATTGCATTTAGGTAGCAGGTAATAATGCATTTTTGAAGGAGGCCATATAAATATATATATATATTTTCCCAAAGTCCCTAAAAATTAAATGTTAAGGAACTCGTTCAGTAATGCAAGCATTTGCGAAGACAGTGACTACTTTAGCAGATTTTTCTCAGCACTGAAGCTCATAAAAAGCTATCTTGGGTCTCCCATGAAAGAAAATCTTGTAGAAGCTATTTAAGAACAAAAAAGTCTCGTGAATTACTAGAATCTTTGTGAATAAAATGTGCAGTTATCTTTTACTGGTTCTATAATTTGATACTGTCCATTGGGTATAAATTTTATAGGTTTTTTTTCAATCTTATTTATTTATTATTTTTTTAAAAGATAATTTAGAGAATACCTGTTAAGTGAAAGCAAATAGTTGTTAAGTTGTTGTAATGGATAACCTTTTGAGGTTTGGCCAGGAGTAGAGTAAGGAGAATAGGTTCTATGAGAATGCATTCATTAAGGATACTAGATAGCTATTTTTAAGCCTTAGTGCTGAAAAAGCCGCCCAGTTGATAGTTGTTAAGCTGTTAATAATCCTCCGTTAATTCAAAAAAGTTTCACAGACATACGAGTCCAATAAAGTCACTATATATATTTCATAAATTTCTGCATGTCTATTAGCAAATATTCATGCTGAAGAGTAGGGAGTCGGTATAAAAAAATCCAATTTGGGTGTCAAATATTCTTTGACCCATCCCTACCAAGTACTACGTGCCTCATGCTACGTGTAGGCAGGCTTCTGAAGATTCATGCTGTCCGAAGCATTTCAAATCTGAAAAGGATTTGGATGTACAAGAAGCATCGAAATTTTATTATTATTCTTTTTTTCTAACCTTAAGTTAGTAAAGTTCTTTTTGTATATTCTAGTTTGTTTTTATATTAAATGCAGCAAGCCCGTAGATTGCTGCAAAGTGTGGTCGAAGTAGAAAAATAAAATACTCCCACCCCTTAGAAAGTTTAGGGTGAACCATGAAAGTATAGGTTGGACTTTTGAGGGGTCCCTGCCCGCGTGTGTCATAAAAGAGAAAACTCCCACCAGGCAGCGTGATTATCGATGATGCCATTTTCATTTCTGAGGTCCGAGTCGAAGTGAGTGGCGAGAATCCAGTGACTAACGCCCTGGCGCTCAGTACCAGAGGTTTCGGGTTCGAAACCTGTGGTTCGGGTCGGGTTAGAAATCCACTTTCAGCCGTAGGTCCCGGTTTAACAGGATCGTAGAGCGTTGCGGGGTAGTGTTACTCCGCGCCCTCAGCTTCTCTTCAAGCTGCAGGCACCTCCTGGATAGTGCTGAGTGAGTAACGTCTGTGCAGCGCTTGCCTTAAGGCATCAAAGACAACTGTCTAAGCATTTGCCAGCTGCATTAGAACAAAAAAATAAAATCTTCATTTCTGAAAGCAGTGCCGCCAATGGATTCGAAACCCTTATCTCCTGCAGCCACGAGTCCGAAGAAGATTCTGTGGAGGGCAGGGTAGGGGTGGGAAAGGAAATGCTCATGAATTCTTAGGTGTCCATCCAAAACCAATTAGTAACTTGCAGAATTATTTCTGAAGCTTTCGCAATCATTTTGCAGGACTTAGAAAGAATCTGGATTCTCTTTTCAAGGCAAAACTAGCGGCCTGATGGCCAATTGGCTAGCGCTCTGACCTTTGGTACCGCAGGCATATCGAATACTGGCGGTGTCATGGATGTTTGTGAGTGGTTCGGAATCCACTTTAAACCAGGTTCTCGTCTGCTCGTGTGCACAAGATGACCGTAAAACGACAAACCAAGCAAGGCAAAATCAAATAAAAAGCTGATGGAATGATGTTACTGAAAAAGTGCTCAACATGTGGATGATTCAATAAATATATTTTTGGATAAGTTTTATTTCAGTCAGAGAAACGGAACTTTCGTTACATGTCCTATTCGTGTCATTCAATTCTTGTGAACCTGCGCTTCAATTCCATACTTAGACAAGACACCACATTAAAACAAACCCTAACTCTTTGCTAATCATATTTCTATTCGAAAATGAATATACTTGTTAAAGAGCTTTTCAAGTGAATTTGTTGATTGTTAATTGTTTTTTGCGACAAAATTCTTGAAGGGATTTTTTTTTTTTTTTGTTCTAATGCAGCTGGCAAACACATAGACAGTTATCATTGATGCCTTAAGGCAAGCGCTGCACCGACGTGACTCACTTAGTACTACCCAGGAGGTGCGTGTGGCTTGAATATAAGCTACGGACGCGTAGTAACACTACCCCCTCAACGCTCTACGATCCTGTTAGACTGGGACCTACGGTTTAAAATGGATTCCGAACCACTCACCACCTCCAGGATTTGAACCCGAAACCTATGGTACCGAGCGGCAGCCATTCAGGCGCCTCTTAAGAGGAATTTGAATGAAGAAACCGTTTTTATTCCATGAAGAATCTGTACTCTGAATAGGGTGGCAATTAAAGGCGGATGAATAATGAATGAAGAACGAACTCTTTGAATATCGAGTCATTAATGATTCGATAAGCGCTCTTTGATACCGGCATTCGATTGTTCGTCGCTTCCTTTAATCTGGTACGTATCGAGTGGCTTGCTTTCAGGTTATGCCGCTTGTTGATTTTGACCACAGGTCGCGCAATATTTATCGCTACTGTTACCCTTGAATTAATCAGTCTGCAGAGCTCATAAACGTGTATATAATTCGCAACAAATTGTTTGGAGATACGAATCACGTGAACAAAGAGATATGAGATGCTTTTTAATTTTTTTTTTTTTTTTTTTTCCCATGGAGTTGCTCGTCGGAATTTGTTTTTACTATAATTGTATTGTATTGTTGTTCTTATTTCGGTAGGGTTTCTTTATTCATGCAAGAATATTAATTTTAATGAATGTTCAATGTAGAAATTTTGATTTTGTGTTTACGAGAACAGTGGTTCTTAACTGCAGTAGCACTCCAACTTTTATTACAAACGGCTAAACTTTTTTTTTCCTTCTTCTTTTATTCACGTAAAAATCGCCAATGAATGTTTTCGATAAAACTAACAGCAATCAATTCCATGGTTAGTTACTAAAAGCGCTACCGTGTAAGTGATTTTCAATGTAAAAATTTCCATAGCAGCCTCTGAGACTCTGGTGTCTGTTAGAAATGCAATTAACCATCTGGATATAAATTTTAAGGCATTAGTACAGCATGCGTATTTCTCAGAAGTAGAGCACATACATTTTAAGTTTTTATGCATCTCGACTTCAAAAGTTTGAGAACCATTGTACCAGAAAAACGAAATACTTAGTCGGACATTTTAATTGCCTACATGGGTGCAGACTGAGCGTTAAAACCTTGAATATGTACATATTCGAATAGTCTAGAATTTTATCCAAAAGTAATTTACCTTTTGGTATCTACGTTAGAGTTACCAAACGAAGTTGGGATTGAATGGCCGAGCAGCTAGCGCTCTGGTACTCGTTACCGTAGCTTTCGTGTTCGAGTCCCGGCGGTGCTGTGGATTTTTGTAGTGGTTTGGAATACACTTTAAAATCGTAGGTCCCAGTCTAACAGGATCGTAGAGAGTTGCGGAGGTAGTGTTACTCCGCGTCCGTAGCGTGTCTTCAAGTTCCACGCACCTTCTGGGCAGTGTTAAGTGAGTAGCGTCGGTGCAGCGCTTGTCTTAAGGCATCAAAGATAATTGTCTAAATGTTTGCCAGCTACATTAGAACAACAACAAAAAACAAGTTATATAAAAAAAAAAAATTTTTAAGTCAATTCGTCCTTTTTTCCACTCTATTGCAGAAAGTCGTTCATAAATAATTTTCATTCATTTTTTTTAAGTTTATCTGGCGCCCTCTATTGGTAGATACATGCAACTTCAATCTAAATAAAATCTAAAACTAATGAATTAATTAATATTTGAAAAAAAAACTGCATTAGCATCCAGTGTCATCCCCTACAAGTTAAAAAAAAATGCATTTGAACTTGAGTGGATGAATGAAAAGTGTTTCGTGAACGATTGAAAATGTGAACAAGATATATAGAGGAGAGAGTGTGAGCTAATAGAAGGAATTGAAAAAAGAATTAGAACTCTACTTGTTCCTATGGTGACGGACTACAATGTATTTTAGATAATTTCAATTCAAATTTTGACGAGTCGATACCGTTTGTTATTCTGATATTCCTGTGATCAGCTGAGTCCAAGTGCGCGTCCAGTCAAATCTTTGTTCTAGTCTGTGCAAGACTAACGAAATACACTCGTGTCCATAAATTAAGGATAATTCAGAATCACACAGAAATTGAACTCTAAAATAAAAATTTCACCTGTAGAATTATCACACATCTTGAAGAAGAATATGCATATTACAGGAAACTACCAGATGGCGCAGATAGTACGTCACAATGACGAGAGTGTAAAGAGGGGTATATAAGGAATGGTGGCAAAGAAATAAAATTGTTCACAAGCGCTTTAAAACCCTTTCAGTGCAATAACCGCATAGTTATGGCACAAAGGAAGCATTTGGATGATTTTTTACGTGGTAGAATTATCGGACGACTGGAATGTGGACGTACCCAGCTGGAAGTATCCGAGGAACTTGGAATCGCCCATAGTGTCATCTCCAGGCTTTGGCAACGATTCCAAGATGATGGTAATGTGAGTAGATGTTACAGCACAGGTCGCCCCCGAGTTACAACGCCGAATGAGGACCGGTATTTAGCAGTTACTGCTAAAAGAAACAGACGGAGCACAGCATCAGACCTGTCTCGTCAGCTCTCTTCAGCTACCGGTACGACAGTTTCAAGGCAGACCGTGTACAGGCGCTTAGGGCGCATTGGTCTATATGCTCGTAGGCCTGTCAGATGTGTTCCACTTACCGCAACTCTCTGTCGCCTGCGATTAACCTGCAGTAGAGAGCATGCATTGTGGACACCGCAACAGTGGTCTTGTGTGATGTTTTCCGACGAGTCCAGGTTTAGTTTGCAGTCTGTTTCTCGCCGGACTTTCATATGGAGAGCGCCAGGTACCCGTTACCACCAAGAGAACACCATTGAACGACACCGTTACGGTGGTGCAGGATGGCTTGTTTGGGGAGGAATTATTCTTGGTTCCAGAACTGACCTGCATGTTCAGAGTGTAACGATGACAGGCCACATCTATCGGGATGTCATTCTGGAACAACATGTACGTTTGTTTCGGGGCGCCATGGGTGCTGAATTTCTGTTTATGGATGGCAACGCCCGTTCTCACCGTGCAAACATTGTAGACGAATGCCTTCAATTGGAGGATATCACCCGTATGGATTGGCCAGCATACTCACCGGACTTGAATCCAATAGAGCATGTGTGGGATATGCTTGGCCGACGAATTGCAGCCCGTCAACCCCCTCCCATCTGTCAACCGGAACTTCGGAGGGCATTGCTTGATGAGTGGTGTAATATTCCCCAAGATCAGATTGATAATTTGATACTCAGCATGCCTATTCGTTGTAAGGCCTGTATTGCATCGTCCGGGTGACATACTCCAAATTAACCATCATACTAACCATGTTATACTGTTTTTTGTAAATAGGCTCTTTTTTTAAATTTGCTCCAAGGAGTAAAAATCGCAATTTTTATTAATTATGTCAAACATATAGCATCTTTTTTGCTCTTTACCTTTTGTTTAATAAATAGACTTTACAAATAAGTCAAATTTGTTTTGCTTCTGTCTCTTTCTTTGCCTGAACTTCGTTATGCTTAATTTATGGACATGAGTGTACTTAGTCGGATATTTAAATTGTCTACACGGGTGCAGAACTTTTTGAATATATACATATTTGAATAGTCTAAATTTTTATCCAAGAGTGATTGGTGATTTATGAGAGTGATTGGTGAATTATGAGCGTGATTGGTGATTTTCCATATTTGAATAGTCTAGATTTTAATCCAAGAGTGATTAATCTTTGGTATCTACGTTAGAACTATACTTGTCCCTATGATGGCGGACTGCAGTGCGTTTTAAATAATTTCATTGTTCAAATTTTGACGAGTCAATACCGTTTGTTATTTTGATATTCCTGTGGTCAGCTGGGCCCAAGTGCGTGTTCAGTGAAATCTAAACAAACATTTCGCCGTGAGAAAGAGAGGGAAGAACAGCCACTTGAGCGAGTCGGCGGCGTCACTGTGAAGCAACCGTTCAACTGAGCCGGTCAAAGTCGGCCGGCGTGGGAACGGTTCCCTATCGGGCGGCCCGTGTTTACAAACAGCGTTATCGAGGCGATCATCGGACAGCTCAAAGATCTCTCACGAAACCACAAGATAACGCCCGCGGAAAACACGTATGGGGACTCGGTTTCAGGGGCGAAATGCGGCCTACATTTTTTCAATTCCTTCTATTAGCTCACGCTCTCCCTATATTTATCTTGTTCACATTTTCAATCCTTCATAAAATACTTCTTATTCATCCACTCAAGTTCAAATACATTTTTCAATTCCTTCTATTGGCTCACTTTCTCCCTATATATATCTTGTTCAATTGTTCAATCGTTCATACAAATACTTCTTATTCATCCACTCTCAAGTTCAAATACACTTTTTTTGAACGTGTAGTGGATGACGCTGAATGTTAATACAGTTTTTTTTCAAATATTAATTCATTCATTAAATTTAATTAATTCATTTTGGGTTTTTTAGACTTAAGTTGCATGTATCTACCAATAGATGGCGCCAGATGCAAGAGGAAAATTTAAACTTTATTTGTAAAGGACTTTTCTGCAATAGAGTGAGAAAAAAAGTAGGAATTGACTTTAAAAAAATTTCTTTTTATATTACTTGTTTTGTTGTTGTTGTTCTGTGACGTAACTAATCCTCAATGTCCTGCAGTACAGGACGGGCATCCCATGAGTGATCTACTCATGGATGGAGGGAAAGGGGCAGCTGCAGTTGTGATGGGGCACCCGTAGATAGAAGTCTGACTTTTGCTCCGCGAAGCTCTTGCAGTTATAGGAGACTGGGACCTACGGCTTAAAGGGGATTCCGATTCACGACAAACATCCCTGCCACCGCCGGGACTCGAACCCGAAACCTGTGGTACCGAGCGCTAGCCACTCGACCATTCAGGCCCTGCTGTTGTTCTGATGCAGTTGGCAAACACTTAGACAATTGTCTTAGATGCCTTAAGGCAAGCGCTGCACAGACGTTACTCACTTAGCACTATCCAGGAGGTGCGTGTAGCTTGAGGATGAGCTACGGACGCGGACTAACAATGCCCCCGAAACGCTCTACGATACTGTAAAGACCAGGACCTACGGTTTAAAGTGGATTCGAACCCCTACAAACATCCATGGTACCGCCGGGACTCGAACACGAAACCTGTGATACCGAGCTGGCTACTCGAGGGCCGAGGGAATGGCCGAGTAGCCAGAGGACTATGAGAGGGCTTACCGAGTAGCCAGCCCTCGGACTACTCGGCCATTTAGGACCTACGGCCTACTTCACCCTGGGGCCTTGTTGTTTCTGGAAATTTTTTTTACTACTTTCAGATTTTTATGACATGTTAAAACCAAAGGTAAAGAGTCCAACCTTTTGAAATAGTCGGGATTCTTGTATAAAAATCCGACTCCCGTCTCTTTATAAAAAAGATTTTATTTTCCCCAAATTCTAGGAATTGGTGTTACAATGAAATATTATGGAGGCCATTCAATTGAATCTTTCCATAGCACAACCACCGGCAAAGACAGTGAATGCTTTAGTAAATGTAGTGAGTAAATCAGCAAATGTACACAGACTTTTTTCATCACTAAGGCTTATAAAAAGCTATCTAGTATCCACAATGAAAACATTCTCATAGAAACTATCCTCCAGTGTCACCTTACTTTACTCCTGGTCGAGCCTCAAAAGTTTATTACAGCTCCACCTTATTTCTCAACTTCTTATAACAAAAATTCAACTAAATTGCAATTACCCAAAATTTCAATTCTGGGATTGCAAACTCTCTATCAATGAGCTTTCATGCGGCCATAAACCGATTATCTTCTCCTTCTAGAATAAGGTCTTTGGTACCACAGGCTCCAGGTTCGAATCCTGGCGGAAGCATGGATATTTGTGAGTCTCGGTCTGTTTAGCCCTCGTGTGCACAAGATGACAGTAGAGCGATAAACCAAAACAAACCTCAAACCTTCTAGACTAACTTTGTTTTACCATCACAATTCTGAAGATTAACCACTACCAACTGGAATAAATTTCACAAAATCAACCTCTCCAACAACATTCGGGAAATGAAAACCGCTTACCATAAGTTCCCAGTGGAAATTAGACGTCTAATCAACATCAAAAATAGCATAAGGAAAAGATGGTAAGAAACTAAATATCCTCCCCACAAAAATCTAAACATTTTTCAAGATAATCAAAAAAGGAAATTTCTAAACTAGATGGAACAAATTCAGGCCGTAACCCGGAGGATAACTCTCTCTATTATATTAACCGTCTCTTTACAAACAAAAGTAGATAACATTCCTCCACCACCCACAACTACAATAGCAGATAACATTCCCACTTCCATTCCTCTGACTAACCATACCCTTGGGAAGCAATGCTATGGTCTACACCAGGGGTCTCCAAACTACTGCCCGCGGTCCAAACAAATCCGGCCCGCCAGTGTCATCAATCCGGCCCGCGACAGCGAATAGCTTTTTTTTTTTTTTTTTTTTTTTTTTTAACACAGAATGATAATAACTCGGTTTTATTGACTTGCTAGGTAAAGCTGAATGACAAGCATAATACGCAGAAAATTTAACTTAAGCATAACAAATAATTGAAATGAATCCCACTAACATTATAAACTAGTGAACATCCGAGGTTACCCTCGCTAGTTATGGTGGGGTAAAGAGTTTCGCATATGTATGTATATCGATGTTTGGAATGTATATATCCTGCATCAAACTAAACCTGCTCGCTCAGAGCGCGTACTCGGCGACTGGTCTAGAAATTATAGATGATGGCAGAAAAACTAAAACGGTTTTGGCCCTTGGTACTTACTGGAGTAAACAGTATGGCAGTAAACAGTATTTAAAATCGTTATTGACTGGTCATTCTCATATTGATCAATTAAAACCTGACGCCCCTCAAGATAAGCCCATCCCTCAACCTAATTCTTTATTATATCTTTACGTTTGACTTTCAAGTTCAAAATGTGAGTAGGTGTCTTTTCGCTGACAATTCTACAGCCTTGGTTCAGGTAACTACCATCAGATAAAATCAACAATAAAATTTCTAAACTTAAGAACTTCAGATAGAATAAATTTGATAAAGGCCTTAAAACCTGGAAGACAACTCCCTCTATTATATTAGATTCGTCACAAGAAATCTTCAAAACTTTCTTAATTCCCTGAAAGAGTAATTAACACTATGGAGAATCGATGTCAATACAGATAAAGGTAAAACCATCATTTTCAGAAACGTTCATGCCAGGTGTCCATTTGAAGATATTTTCCTATTTAACGATCCGATAGATTGGGTCCCTCAATTCAAATATCTTGGCCTAATCTTCTACAGCAATTTAACATTCCAGATGCATCAATAGACAAAAGGTTGGTACAAATTACATCTTGTCTTGCCGTTAATAGGAAAACATTCTACATTATCTTTACAAAACAAACTCCTTTTACGCAAACATGTTCCACAGAAGCATCTCTACTCTATAAAGACAAAACGCTGGTGCAAATTACATCTTATCTTGCTGTTAATAGGGAAAGTACTCTACATTATCTTTAGAAAACAAACTTATTTTACATAAACAAGTTCTTCAACCAATCCTGAATTACGCAGCACACATATGACGGCTTACTGCAAAAACAAATAGAAACAAAATCCAAGTTATCAAAAGCATAATCCTTAGAATAAATATGAGTCATATTAATATCTATTATTTATCTCTCTTAGTCATTAGAAATGACGTGCTGCATCATGGAATTCAAATAGAATCAATGGACAATCCTATTGAGAAACTTTCAAGAAAATTGTTTTTAAATATTGAGGACCATGAAAATAAATTAATTAAAGCTCAATTATTCTTCGCTCACAAGACCCATATTTCACTACAGCATGGTATCATGACCTCCTTAATTTCTTCTGTGGTCCAACTGCAATATTTTCTCTTTAGCCGTTGAACAGCGAACAGTGAATCTATGTGTCTATTACCAAGGATCTCCTGGTCAACAGCATATCCTAGATTCTTTGCATTTTTTCATATTTAAGGAGAGTTCCTAGTAGTAACAGTAGGTTGGTAGTAACAGTAGATTGATGGTAACAGTAGGTTGATGGTAACAGTAGGTTGGTAGTAACACTAGGTTGATAGTAACAGTAGGTTGGTATCGATATAGATGTCTATTTGTTGTGAAGATTGGTTTGGTTTGTTGCTCTACTGTCTACCTAGTGGTAACAGTAGGTTGGTAGTAACAGTAAGTTGATGGTAACAGTAGGTTGGTAGTAACACTAGGTTGATAGTAACAGTAGGTTGGTATCGATATAGATGTCTATTTGTTGTGAAGATTGGTTTGGTTTGTTGCTCTACTGTCTACCTAGTAGTAACAGTAGGTTGGTAGTAACAGTAGGTTGATGGTAACAGTAGGTTGGTAGTAACACTAGGTTGTTAGTAACAGTAGGTTGGTATCGATACAGATGTCGATTTGTTGTGAAGATTGGTTTGGTTTGTTGTTCTACTGTCTACCTAGTAGTAACAGTAGGTTGGTAGTAACAGTAGGTTGATGGTAACAGTAGGTTGGTAGTAACAGTAGGTTGATGGTAACAGTAGGTTGGTAGTAACACTAGGTTGATAGTAACAGTAGGTTGGTATCGACATAGATGTCTATTTGTTGTGAAGATTGGTTTGGTTTGTTGCTCTACTGTCTACCTAGTAGTAACAGTAGGTTGGTAGTAACAGTATGTTGATGGTAACAGTAGGTTGGTAGTAACACTAGGTTGATAGTAACAGTAGGTTGGTATCGATACAGATGTCGATTTGTTGTGAAGATTGGTTTGTTTTTGTTGTTCTACTGTCTACCTAGTAGTAACAGTAGGTTGGTAGTAACAGTAGGTTGATGGTAACAGTAGGTTGGTAGTAACAGTAGGTTGATGGTAACAGTAGGTTGGTAGTAACACTAGGTTGATAGTAACAGTAGGTTGGTATCGATATAGATGTCTATTTGTTGTGAAGATTGGTTTGGCTTGTTGCTCTACTGTCTACTTAGTAGTAACAGTAGGTTGGTAGTAACACTAGGTTGATAGTAACAGTAGGTTGGTATCGATATAGATGTCTATTAGTTGTGAAGATTGGTTTGGTTTTTGTTGCTCTACTGTCTACCTAGTAGTAACAGTAGGTTGGTAGTAACACTAGGTTGATGGTAACAGTAGGTTGGTAGTAACACTAGGTTGATAGTAACAGTAGGTTGGTATCGATACAGATGTTTATTTGTTGTGAATATTGGTTTGATTTGTTGTTCTACTGTCTACCTAGTAGTAACATTAGGTTGGTAGTAACAGTAGGTTGATGGTAACAGTAGGTTGGTAGTAACAGTAGGTTGATGGTAACAGTAGGTTGGCAGTAACACTAGGTTGATAGTAACAGTAGGTTGGTATCGATATAGATGTCTATTTGTTGTGAAGATTGGTTTGGCTTGTTGCTCTACTGTCTACCTAGTAGTAACAGTAGGTTGGTAGTAACACTAGGTTGATAGTAACAGTAGGTTGGTATCGATATAGATGTCTATTTGTTGTGAAGATTGGTTTGGTTTGTTGCTCTACTGTCTACCTAGTAGTAACAATAGGTTGGTAGTAACAGTAGGTTGATGGTAACAGTAGGTTGGTAGTAACACTAGGTTGATAGTAACAGTAGGTTGGTATCGATACAGATGTCTATTTGTTGTGAAGATTGGTTTGGTTTGTTGCTCTACTGTCATCTGAAGTTTTTGCTCTACGGTACACACGAGTGATAAACAGACCTAGAATTTAAAGTAAATTCTGAACAGATACTACAGATTTGGAAGCATTAAAAATCCATCTTATGTTCTCTAAGCAAAGGTCCACACCTCCTCAAGAGCAAAATCAATGTTGTCTTTAATAGCCGTAATGACAGGACCACACTGCCATAAGACAATATCATCAACGAAGAGACCCACCTCACAACCACTCATGAGCTCCTTCTCTCTGCCATGTATAGAGATAAGAGAGTAGGACTCAAGACAGATCCTTGAGGAATACCTTGCGTCAAGCTGAATTTGTCAGACAAAGGGTTTTTATATATGACCAGGGTCATTTAGATGAAAAGAGGCCCTAGGCTATTCCACTTAGGAGGCCCTTTCTCCTCCCATTTTTAAGTTTGTAAGTTACATGAGAGATAATAAAATACGTCATTAATGTGATATATATCATATATAATTAAACATATGTGATATATGTTAAATGAAGCATGTTGTGATGGGTACTAATCTTTATAAAAAATGTGGCACGGATAATAAATAAAAAACTTATTTATACATTTATTCTCAGCACCCTATAAGTACTTGTAACAATAACTCATCAAACATAACACACCACATTTACAAAGAAACAAAAAAATTCAAATAATAAAAATCTTTGACTACGAAAATAAAATATACAATAAAAATTATCATATTTTCTATTAAATTAAATTAAATATATTCAGTACATTGAAGATGAAAGCAAATTCAATTCAGATAAATTTATATCATAATAATTTTGCATTTAAAGTTTAAGTACTCTTGATCTTGAGGTCTAGGCTGATGCCTAGTTAGCCTATAGGAAAATCCGGCCCAGTATATGACTTTGAAAGTTCTATCCTATAGGAAGTCCATGATCCAGGAAAGGATCTTTCCTTTATTGCCAAGGAGTCATGAAGCTTGGTTATTTAATTTTTTGCCCCAAAACTATGTCGAAGGCTTTGAACATGTCCACAAAAACTGCACTAGTATGATGAGTAAGCTTGGGATTTTGCGCGTCTCTGACTCTCTGTCCAAAATAAAGAATTTGGTCAATAGCGCCGTTCACTTCTTTTAAAATCGTATTGCTCTCTAGGGATCAGATCTCTCGAGTCCAAAAGAAAATGATTCTGGCCAAAATCAGTCTGTCCATAATTTTGCAAAGGACTGAAATCAGCAGTAAGTCTATAGTTCTTTGTTGAGTTTACCACTTTTCCAGGTTTGTAAATCGAGACCACGAGAGCCCTTTTCAATCACTTGAAACTCGGCCAAGCTTCCCTAGAAGGTTGAAAATATCCAGCAATGTCTCTTTGTCATGTCGACCGAGATTCAAGCCTTTATGGACCTTTATTTATGCAAGAACAAACCAGAGCTTAGTAGCATAAGGCACGTCAACATTTGCCATAGAAATCAGTGAACGTATGAGCTATACTTCGGTACAATTTAGTATACGCAAACGAACTGACCCAATGAGGCGAACGCGTTGATCTTAACCAATACATTTTTATGTTTGTTTATGAGTCATATGTGTAGAATTTCTCCTTATTTTCGATTCAGTGTTTACTGTTTTAGAATAGTGGTAGTTTCTAATTTTGCTAACAATTTGAATGTAGGCCCCTCTGGATCTCGAGGCCCTAGGCTGAAGCCTAGTTAGTCTACAGGAAAATCCGGCCCTGCATGCGACAGTGAATACCGTCAGGTCCTGGAAATTTAATAAGACTTAAAACCCTTAGGCAGTTCCTGCATTGAAAAATCCACCAAGAAAATTGTGTCTCCTGCATTAGAACTGCGATACTAAAGATCAAATCTTTTAGCCTGTGTTGTAATGGCTACTTCTTCAGGTGTGAAAGTCAGGTTTCTTATGTTCTCATAGCAATCTCCTAGAATATTTGCGGTGGTTTTATTATTTGGAGGGATATTGCCATTAGCATCTAGAATGGTGTTTCATTCTTCCACCTGGCACTGATTAAAAGATTTTCCAATATCCACAGCTTAGAGTTAGGAGTTCTAGAGTCTAGTTTGCTGCACATGTCTCTCAGACCTCCCTTAGCAGCTGTATATTTACTTCTAATGTCAGCATTGAGACTATTATATTTGTTAGCTGCTATGCTAGCAGATAGTTGTGTCAGGATGAAATACCAATCTTACTTCCTATTTACATTAGTTTATTTACACTATTAGTACATACATACACATGGCACCCTGTGCCTCTTCTACAACAGAATTAATAGTTAAAAACCAAGAGACGGTCCCTGACCGTCTGTTTCGATCTGACGCTCCTAGCTTTCACAACTCGTAGTCTGAAGATCTCACCGCAACTACTTACCACACTCGACCACACAGTTAAAATCCCAGTTACTGGTCACAGTTACCAGTTATAACTCACGGTTTTTATAATAATAATTAAACCTTACATATTCAATTCTTTGAGAGCTGTCATTTGATCTGCGAAGTACTTTATATAAATGTTTTTCTTTCTGAAAGAGGAGCCATTATGCTTAAAAAATGGCGTTCAACATTGTCCATGCAACATCAGGGATTACATCCCTAAAAGGATCCAATCATCGTCAAGATGTTTACTCATGGTGACATCTAAAAATTTGTTTTCTGTTTTTAAGTCAGTAAAAGCTTTTCATTTAGCCTTTCTAAAATTCCAAAAATTGGGCAATCCGTCTTTCGACCCACTCTAAATTCAATCAAAATAGGAAAGTAAAACCTAAAAAGGACCCCCAATTGAAGATATGTCAACAGTTTTAATTTAGTTTTTTTTTCTTTTTCTTTTTTGGCACAAAAATAGTTTATATATAATTTGTAATGTTTAATTAATAAAATTCAGTTGTATTCTTGCTGTTTGTAGTTATGTTTTTTTGAGAGGGGAGGGAGGAAACACAAATATTTTTCGAGTGGAACTTGATCCGTTAATGATATTCGAAGAAAGGGCCTGCCAAGAAATGTTCGTTTCCAACAATTCCTTTCAGAATAGAAAGATGGGCTCGAATTTTCTTTTCTAATGCAGCTGGCAAATACTAAGGGAGTTATTTTTATGCCATAAGCAAAGACTGCACCGACGTTACTCATTCGGCTCTACCCAGGGGGCACGTGTAGCTTGAAGTGCGTGTAGCACTAAACCTACAACGCTCTGCAATCCTATTAGACCGGGACCTACGGTTTAAAGTGGATTCGAACCACTACAAACATCCATGTCACAGCCGGGACTCGAACCCTGAAACCTATGGTACCTAGCGTCAGAGCGCTAGATACTCGGTCATCAGGCTCCTGATGTGCTCGAAAATAAAATCCAACCCACTGGAAATTCGACTGTAGAAGTCCATTACAGTGTCTAAGTCAAACAAGTACTACTTTTCAAAATTCTTACTTTTTTTTATCACTTGATTGCAGAAAGTCCTTTATAAGTAATTTTCAATCATTTTTTAAAGTTTATCTGGCGCCATCTATTGGTAGATACAGGCAATCTGGTATTTCAGTTCGCCAATCTGGTATTTCAATCTGGTATCGATTTTCAGGTTGGTAGATACAGGCAATACAATCTGAAAAAAAAAAAAAACTAAAATGAATTAATTAAATTTAATGAATGAATTAATATTTGAAAAAACTGCATGCACATCCAGTGTCATCCACTGCAAGTTCAAAAAATGTATTTGAACTCGAGTGGAATAATAAAAATTAATTTATGAACGATTGAAAGTTTGAACAAGATGTATATATAGGGAAAGTGTGAGCTAATAGGAGGAATTGAAAACAACAATATAAAAATACATTTTTAAAGTTAATTCCTTCTTTTTTTCACTATATTACAGAAAGTCCTTTAGAAATAATTTTCATTCATTTTTTAAAGTTTATCTGGCGCCATCTATTGGTAGATATATGCAACTTAAATAAAAAAAAAAAAAAAAAAAAAAAAAAAAAACTAAGATTAATTCATTAAATTTAATGAATGAATTACTATTTGAAAAAAAACTGTATTAACATCCAGTATCATCCACTACAAAAAATGTATTTGAACACGAGTGGATGAATGAAAAGAATTTTTATGAACGATTGGAAATTTGAACAAGATATATAGGGAGAGTGTGAACTAATAGAAGGAATTGAATAATAAAAAAAAAAAAAAAAAAACTTTGTGCAAAAAGTTGATTAAGAATTTTGCGGCAAGAAGAAAGAAAGGCAAAATTGGCACTTTTGAACACTTTATGAATAGTTCATTAGGTCATTATGGTTAGGTTGTTAAAAAAACTGTATTCACATTCAGTGTCATCCACTACAAGTTCAAAAGAAAAATGTATTTGAACTTTAGTGCAATAATAAAGAGTATTTTAAGAACGATTGAAAATCTGAACAAGGTATATATATATAGGAAGAGTGTGAGCTAATAGAAGAAATTGAAAAAAGCTTCTTTCTTAATGACTGGATATGATGTCTTCTAATGCTTTTGAGAAGGACGGCAAAGCAAGGCCTCGAGGGGTTAATAAATAGAAAATAATAATCAGCACGTGAAATCGGACTGCATGCGAACACGATGCCGAGAATCTTTCTGCGTTGCCTTGGACTGGTGTTCCGGCGACGACCTCTGAAGGCAGTCCTGTCGAATTAATGTCAAGGACGGCAAACCTGTCCAAAGCATTTCTTCCGCTTGAAACGAGTTGACCACCTTCTCAATTCAACCTGCCCCTCAACACGTTCGGGCCGAATGATGAAAACTTTGTGGATCAATCAGATTGCAAAACATTGACACACACATTGAATAAAATAGAGGACATCACCCTTATTCTGAAGCGACAGAATGTGGGGGCAAACTTCTGCAGTCCTTTTCGTACTGCAGTTGATGCTACATTGCCTCTTTTTCCTCACGTACTATTCACGTGTGTGTCAGTTACTTGTTTATTTGTTATGTTTTCTTTATTTTATTTTGTTAAGAAAATTTTATTATATTTGTAAATATATTTTTTTTTCTAATGCGGCTGGCAAACACTGAAACAGCTGTCTTTGATGCCTTAAGGCAAGCACTGCACCGATGTTACTCACTGAGCACTACCCAGGAGGTGCGTGTAGCTTGAAGATACGCTGCGGACGGGGAGTCACACTACCTCCGCAACGCTCTACGATCTTATTAGACCGTGACCTACTATAGAATGGGGATTCCGAACCACTACAAACATCCATGGCGAACCGGAAACCTGTGGTACCGAGCGCAAGCCACTCGGCCATTCAGGACCTATATTTGTAAATATATTCTGGAGAATTTTCAGTGTTTCAACTGTATTTATTCTGTCATATCGGAGATGGAGATCCCCAGGGGCTAATAGCTCCTAAAGAATACGTCAACCTGGCAACTGGCTTACCGATTACGGAGTACCAACAGGGAGAAGTACCCCTTTAAACCTCCCTCATCTTAATTCATAGATATGCTTATAATTTTAATAGGCTGCTTTAATGTTAGTAAAAATAAATAAAATATAAAGTTTCTAAAATTCAATTAATGTGGTACTCGGAAAAAATTTTAAAATACTAAAAATAAATAAAGTAAGATACAATATAAGAACAAAAATTTAAAAAATAAAAGAATTTAAGTTAAATTTAAATTCGGTACAATTAGGGACCAGTTGTCGATACCTTCTCACATATTTATTCAGAAAACTCTGTATCTATTCAGGAAACGTAGACGGTGTTACGAAGCGATTTCTGGACATACCGAGAAATTCTTCTTCTCAATTCATTCATTCATTGGACTTTGTGCGCTTTCAAAAGATAAACATCTGTTTATCTTTAGAAAGAAATGTTCAATCTTTTATTTAACTGATTATTTGTATGAAATATAGTAAAACACTACAAAAAGTTTCTTACAATTTTTAATTTTAAAATTTTTTTTTTTAAATTGCACAAAAAAAAAAAAAAAAAAAAAAATTATAAAAAGAATATAAATGCTAAATATTTAGAAAAAATTAACTCTGCATTTATTGTCAGCTGGAAAAAATGAGCACTTTCTTTTGAAAATCGTAGTATGAAAATAGACTTTTTTTCTTCCTTCCCTCCAACAGTCAAGACAGTCGCCCAAATGTTGCCAAGTTGTCATCACATATGTTAAACAACAAAGAACGAATCACGTGAGGATTATGTGTGTCTCAAACTGGTAAACCCAATATTTGCGTAATTAACATAACGTAATACATGAAGAATATAATCATTAAACTATATACAGGAACATTTCTGGCTAATGTGAAAAAAAGGTTTTTTTTTTTTACTTTATTTCGTCACTAAATTGGCTATGCAAAACATATCCCATTCACTCACCTGCACATTGACATAGATGCATGCGTTGAACTCAAAGAAGGATTCTGTTCTTATAAGGATTCTGTTCAGTTCAGTTTTTTTTCTACGAAACTTACCATTAAGAAAATAGAATGAACCGTAGAAGTCCTAGAATACATTTTTGAATTTGCGCGCTTTGACCATTCGTTTTTTAGATAGCCAGCAGATTCAGAGTTATTCAGGAGCCATCTGCTACACTCTATCTGCACTTTTAACGAATACTGACCATGGCATCTCATAGCCAACCGGAACAACATTTCAACATACAGGTTTATTGTGGCCATTGCCAGCATTCCTTACTGAAACTTTTGATTCAATTCCTACATTTGAATCCAGCTTCTCAAGTTTAAAATTTTATTGGATCCAATATCAGACTGTTTGAACCCTCCTCTTTCAGGCTAAAATCAAATTTAATCAATCAATTCATTAAAAAAATCAAAAGTTTTATCATTAATTGTTAATAAATCGCCTAGTATTTTAAGAATTTTCAGTACTATTGAGCCAATTTTAGAAAACTTCCCTTATTTTATTTATTTTTACTAACATTAAAGCGGCACTGACAAAGCCATAAGTATCTATGAAGACAAGATGAGGAGGGTTGGAGCCCTTCTCCCTGTTGTACTCCAGTTGTGACTGTAGGGCACACAAGGAATCCATCTCCCAATGTGACAGTGCGCTGTTGAAGCACTGAAAATTCTCCAGGATGTTACAGATATAGGTCTGAATGGCAGTGGCGCTCGGCTTCCCACCAGGACTACTGTGTGTTCGGGAGTCAGGTCGCGATCTAATATGAGCTCCGGGGCTCAGTGTCCCAATCACAACTCCATCAGCTCTGAGCTACACCTCCTGGTAATTCAGTGAGTGGCCCCATCAGTGCTCATAGGCATCAAGAGCAGCTGACCGTGTTGCCAGCTACAGTAAAAAAATATATTTAAATATATCAAAATTTTCTTAACAAATAAAGATAGAAACATAACAAATAGGCAAGTGACGACACACACGTGAATAGTACGTGAGGAAAAATGTGTATCAACCTGTACTGAAAAAATGCGAGATTTGCCCCCACATTCTTTAGAAATAAGTGATGTCTATTTTATTCAGTGTGTGTCAATGTTTACCCAATCTGTTGATCACAAGAGACACATCGACTAGCTGGGTGACAGGTGGAGTGGTCAACTGTTCAAGCTGGAAAATGCTTTGGACAGGTTGCGTCCTTATTATTAATTCGACAGGACTCTCAGAATGGGTCGCCCTTTCACAGTCCAACGGCTGCAGAGAAAAGATTCTGCAGCCATCATGCATGCACTCATAACTGATAATGACACTACTGACTGATAACCCCTCGAGGAGCCAGCTGCTGCGTCCTTCTCAAGCGACCAAATGCATATCCAGTCATTAAGAAAGAAGCTTTTTCAATTTCTTCTATTAGCTCACACTCTTCCTATATATATACCTTGTTCCTTTTCAATCGTTCGCTCTCTTTGTGTGCATAAAGTTCAAACCCTTTTCTTTTGTAATTGTGACACTGAATGTGTGATTTTTTAACAACAACTTCATAACTGACTAATGAGCTATTTCATAAAGTGTTCAAAATGTGATTTTGCCTTTCTATTTCTTACTGAAAGTAATCAACTTTTACTTTCTTTTATTATTATTCAATTCCTTCTATTAGTTCACACTCTCCATCTTGTTCAGAATTTCAATCGTTCATAAAAGATTTTTCATTCATCCACTCGTGTTCAATACATTTTTTGTAGTGGTACTGGATGTTATTCCCAGTTTTTCAAATATTATTCATTCATTAGAATTTAATGAATTAATCTTAGTTTTTTTTTTTTTTTTTATTTGGTGCATATCTACCAATAGATGGCGCCAGATAAACTTTAAAAAATGAATGAGAATTATTTCTAAAGAACTTTTCTGCAATATAGTGAAAAGAAGGAGTAACTTTTAAAAATCTTTTTATTGTTATTTTCAATTTTCTATTGCTCACACTTCTATATACATCTTGTTCAAACTTTTCAATCGTTCATAAACAATTTTGATATTCCACTCAGTTCAAATACATTTTGAACTGCAGTGACACTGGATGATAGCATGCACGAATTTTCAAATATTAATTCATTCATTAAATTGAGCCAATTCATTTTGAATTTTTTTTTTCGGGTGTATTGCTATCCTACCAACCTGAAAAATCATTGCAATTGGCGAACCCTGGCTGCCAGGTACTGTATCTACTGAATGACGCCGATCAAGCAAAAAAATGATTATGCCCATAAGAGACTGCTGCAATAAGTGACAAAAGTAAGAACACGAAAATGTGCGTTTGACTTAGACACTGTAAATGGACTTCTACGTCGGAATTCCAGTGGTATTTTCGACTGCATCGAAGCCTGATATTGGTATCAACATCACATTTTCGCAGGTTTCAGTTCAATCCCGTAGTGTTTGTAATTGATTTCGAATCCGCAAACCGTAGGTCTGATCTGTAGGACGCGAGAAGCGTTAACAGGCGCTTACTGCACACTCCAAGCGCGACTTTGACGAAACAGTGCATCCCCAGCATGGCGCAAAAATAACTTCTCTGTGTTGCCAGCTGCATTAGAAAAGAAATTCGAGCCTATTCTGAGGTGTTGAAACGAGCGACTGCTGGCAGGCCCTCTTCGGTGTGCATTGGCAGTTCAGTTCCCTTTAGAAGAAAATATTTGTGTTTCCTCTCCCTTCCTAATTAAACATTACCAAATATGCTATAAATATTTTATTAGCAGAAAGAAAAAACAAATTAAAACTGTTGACATATCTTCCAGTCAGAGTCCTCTGAGGATTTTACTCTGTTTTGGTGAATTTAAATCGCCCTTGAGGCGGGGCCTGAAGGCTTCAAATGAAAAGCACTGACTTAAAACGAAAACAAATTTTAGATGTCACCATGTCGTATCTTGACGTGATTATCCTTTGGGATGTAATCCCTGATGACCCATGAACAATTGAGCTGCACAGCATAATAATATCTTTCGAAAGAAAAAACATTTATATCAAGTACTTCGCAGATCCAGAGTGACGCTCTCAAAAATTGTATGTAGGGCTTTAGTATTATTATAAAACCGCAGTTATAACTGAACTGTGTTCCGGCTACCAACTGGGATTTTAACGTGTGGTCGAGTATGTGTGGTGCGGTATCGACTACAGTAGCTAGGAGCGTCAGATCATGGAAGGGCAAATCTCTTGATTTTAACCAGCCAGTTCTGTTGTAGAAGGCACAGGGTACGCCATATCATATTTAACTAACCAGACAACCAGAAGCAAACTAATGTAAATAGGAAACAAGATTGGTATTTCTCTGACAACTATCTGCTGGCATGGCAGCAACAAATATATTAGTCTCAATCTTGACATTAAGCGCAAATATACAGCTGCTAAGCGAAGAGGTGGAGAAGATGTGCAGTAGAACTCTAAACTCCCTCTAAGCTGTGGATATTGAAAAATAAAATGGTACCATTCTAGATAGCAATATTATCCCAGATAAGGCCACCGCAGAATATTCTGGGAGATTGCTATAGAAAACATAAACGTTTTAGAAAGAAGTAGCCATTACAACACGAGCTAAGGCTGATGCTGTATGCAGTTCTAATGCAGGAAGCATTTTCTTGGTGAATTTCAATGCGCTAAGGAGTTTTAGGTCTTGTGAAACTCAGGACTAACATTGTGCATGCAGCGAGATTTTCCTGTGGGCACTTCTTTTGAATCAGAGAAGTGACCAGCAAACCACTGTTCTAAAAACGTAAACCTGGTGGAAAGTCTACACGCCAGGCTCATAGACAAACATAAAAAAATAACAGTTAAGATCAACGCGTTCGCCTCGTGATCAGTTCATTGCGTATACTAGAGCAAACGCGAAACAACTCGTACTACGCACCATGGCAAATGTTGACCGTGCCATGCTACTAGCTTCTGGTTTGTCTTGCATAATAGACAAAACTTAGTCTCGATCGGCCATTTTTAAAAGAAGATGTGCCACAGACCATTTCAGCCTTCTAGGAAGCTGGCCGGGCCTAGTGACGAAGAGCTCTCGTGATGCTCTAAACCTGGAAAATATTAAAACTCAACGAAACCTGAACTTTACTGTGATTTCAGTCTACATATGGACAGGTATTTTATTGTCTTGAAGATTTATTCTAGAGAGCAATACATTTTAGAACGGCATGATGTTCTTTGACAGACTTGGGGAAGTCAGAGACACTGGCGCCCAAGCCTCGTCATGCTAGTGCGGGTGTGTTCAAAGCCTTCGACTGGTTTTGGGGCAAGGTAAATGGCAAGCTTCATATTCCTTTGGCAGCAAAGTCCTTTCGTGTGGGCTTCCTATAGACAGAACTTTGAAGTCACTAGCTACTGGGCAGTTTTCCTGAGCTGGCCCAGGCATCGGCCTAAGTTCTCAGGAATCAGAGTACTCCAAACTTAAATGCAGTATTATGATATAGAGCAGTGAGTACAACTTTCATCTTCAACAGTATATTTAATTTAATTTAATAGAAATATGACAATTTTGTATATTTAATTTTCATGAATCCATTTTGACCAGCTTTAATTTTTGTTTTCTTTAAATGGTGTGTTGAGTTATTATGCCTTTGATAAATGTATAAATAAGTTTTTATTTATTATCCGTGCCATTTTTATAAGATTAGTCACAACATGCTTTCCAGCATATATCTGTATGTTTAATTATATATGATATATGCTCACATTAATGACATGTTCTCATGTAACACAGGCAAAATGGGAAAAGAACCTAGCTGCCATCAAATCGACCCTGGTCTGCCAACATTTGACAGGGCCAGCGACTTTAAAGGTATTCCTCAAGTTCTGTGTGAGTCTACTCTCTTGTATCTCTATGCATGAGAAGAAAGAGAGCTCATGGTGAGCTGACAATTTCGTTGATGACATTATGGCCAGTGTGTCCCAACGTAAAAGAGTAACATTGATTTTGCTCTTGAGGAAGGTGTGGACCTTTGCTGAACATAGATGTGGACACTGTGCTTCCAAATGTGAAATTATCTGTTCAGGGCATTTACTTTAATTCTAAGGTCTGTTATCCTTTCGTGTCAGAGCAAAACTCGGGTGACGTGAGCAGCAGGTAAATTGTCTTCACAACAAATAGATGCAATCTGCCCGGCCTACTGTTACTATCAACCTGGTGTTGCTACCAACCTACTGTTACCAACTATTGTTACTACTGGGTGAGACGATAGGCGTAGTGTCTTCTGGCAAATAGACCGTATATCGTACGGCCTGTTTCTTCAGTGTTACTGCAACCTGCGTTACTATAACGACCCTGCAACAATGAACATCCTGATGCCCGGCCTGCTGTTACTATCAACCTATTCTGACCCACCGGCTTACTGTTATACTGTTACCATCCTTCTGTTGCAGCTAATGTTACTACTAGGTAGACAGTAAGTGCAAATCAAACCAATATTCACAACAAATAAACATCATGGCGTACCATTACTGTTGCAACTAGTGTTCTGTTACAACCTGAGTGTTACTGCACCAGCCTGCTGTTACTACTAGGTAGATTGTGGAAACAACAAAATCTTCTAACTAATAGACCCATCATGTGGCTGTTACTATATCAGCCTGGTGTTACTGCTCAACTACTGTTTTTACTAAGTAGACGTGAAACAAACAACTGCAACAAACTGGGTGTGTCTTCTGTTACTATCGGCCTGGTGTTACTGCCACGTTGCCGGCTGTTGCAATCAGCCTGTTTTTTACCCGAACCTACTGTTACTGGGTAGACAGTGGGGCTGCAAGGCCAAGCCAATCTTCTGGCACTATCGGTCATCACCAGCCTACTGGCCTCGGCCTGGTGTTACTGCCAACCACTGTTACCATCAACCTATGACCTACTGTTACTGCCAGGTGGGCGTCAGGGCAAACCGCTCACGGCAAACTGGGTGCATCTGGCTGTCGTACCGGCCACCACTGCTATCAACTAGTGTTTGCCAATACTGTTACCATCCTACTATTACCTACGCCAAACCAGTGCTTCACAGCAAATGAACATCTATATCGATACCAACCTACTGTTACTATCAACCTAGTGTTACTACCCAACTACTGTTACCATCAACTTACTGTTACTACCAACCAGCAATACGTAACT